>CM077151.1:284523203-284861340 GCA_039583875.1 Platanthera guangdongensis | reverse complement strand
GGTATTAGTATGAGCCTATGAAAGCAAGCTCTGAAATTTAGGTCACTATAAAATTAGCATTAAATTATACATTAGGAATTGAGACGTGAGATAAGGCGAGGCTCGTACCAAGGGAACATGTGTGAACGGCGACGCCCAAACCATGCTGAAATGTCCTGCCTACACGTGGTACTCGGTGGCGTGGAACGAAGGTGGGGCTCAGGAGAGGTAGCGGAAGAACTGGATGGAGGCGAGAGAAGGATCTGGAGTTGTCGGAGGCCTGAAACAGCAGTGTGGAGATCGTCGTCAACCAGCTCTGGAGGGTTCGTTGGAAACAGATGAGAGGAGTTGTAATAGTTGTGGGCCACGTGTCCATATCATAGTAGTTAAATGGCATGTAATTGCCTAATTAGTGTTATAAATAGGGGTCATTGTTTGTAATCAGCGATTATAGGAAAAAGTTTAATCAAGGGTTCTGTATTTCCTTTGTTTTCTCGACCCCCTTCTTCTCTCCCACCTTCGGCCACCCCGGCCTTTCTTCCTCTCCCTTATTTTTCGGCCATCTCTCTCTAGGTCATTCACCCTTCTTCCATGTATCTCAATATCCCAAGTTTTAGTTGTTGCATTTGGTGCTCTCGTCCCAAGCTCTCCTCTGATTTACTTCTCCTCAAGATCTGTCGCCTGTTCTTCTACTCAAGATCCACCACCACCGCAGGCCTGAGGTTTGAAGCAGCGCCAACTTTATTTTGACGATGATTTGCATTTGTTCATCCTCACTATCGTCGTTCTTTTTCGGCGTTTTCCTGCACCGGACAAAAGAGCAACCAAAAAGAAATCAAGAAACATCGAAAAAGTTACAGATAATTTACGGCATATTTTCCTCCATCACTATATCATTGCGCGGCGCGGCGCCGCAACGCCGACAACGCCTCCACCGTCACCGACGCCGCCACCACCGTCACCACCGCGTCGCGCCGCCGTCGCGGTGCCTCCGCAGCTGTCACCGCAAGCTCGCACTCATTTTACTCTGCGACAGAAAGCAAGAACGGCGAAGCACCGTTTCTCTGGTAGAGATCAGTCCTCCACCAATTTCTTGGACATTTTCAGTCCTCCGCCACCTACCTGGCCAAGCGAACAGGCAGTGTTTCGATCCGCCACCTACCTGGACATTTTCAGTCCTTCGTCACCTACCAGGACAAGTTTTCTTGAGAAAAGCAAAGGCGGACAAGTTTGATGCCTTTCATTCCGGTAGATTTTGTTGCTCCTAGCATCTTCACTGGCCTAGTCATCATCCGAACTCATCCCAGTTTTGTTAATGCCCTAGCCTTCGACAATGGAGAACGACTTATTCGAAATTATTGAGACCTTCAAATAAAAATGTACTAGCCTTGATGTCTTCGAGAAACGATGAACAATAATTTCAACGTCTCATTGATATCATCAATTCGTCGCCAAAGAATAGAGGATGATCACAATACATCTCTTCATGAACAATTCAATGTTACCACTGAATCGACAATGCGGCCTCAAAATGATTTGCAAAAGTTTAATGATATAAGTCTTGTTCTTGTTGAGTAAGAGAAACAAGATTTTCTTCCTGTTGAAACCGAATCCCGGCCCAAGAGGAGTTCGGACCCAAAAGGGTAACCTGCACTTACTTCTACGAAGGAAGATCACTAGACCGATGACTTGGGACTAAGAAACAGACTTTGAGATACAGCGCGGAGGTCCCACCGCACACCCGGGATAGCAAAGAGAGTTTTCCATCTCTAGCCAATGTTGAGTTGGGCACCTTGGAGGGCACTTGGGGCCAACCAGGACCAACCAGAGGAGGAGTAAGCCAAGAAAAGGATCCCCTCCAAAGGTGCCCTTGGGGTCAATTTATAGTTTTCAAGACTGGTCTGCGGATAACGAAATCCCACCACTTGGTTTTTATATGCACAACCTAGATTGGTCTGTCAACAACGAAATCTTGTTGTTTGGAAAGGCTAGTCGCAAGCTGATATGCTATTTCCCGAGTTCTCCCTAGGGCCCCAACGACCTGGCAACCTGGGACCCCTGGCGACCTTGGATCCTAGGGACCTGGCGACCTAGGACCCTGGCGACCTGGCATCATGGGACCCTGGCGACCTGGTAACCTGGGACCCTGGCGCCCTGACGACCAGGGAACTTAGCGACCGGCGGTGTCCTGGGACCCTGGCGACCTGGGACCCTGGCGCTCTGACGACCCGGGAACCTGGCGACCTGGGACCTCAGGCGACCTGGCCGAGGTCAAGCTGACGAGTCGAATGTTGTCGAGGTCAGCCTGATGAGTTGAATGCTGCCGAGGTCAGGCTGACGAGTCGAATGCTGTCGAGGTTAAGCTGATGAGTCGAATGGTGCTGAGGTCGGGCTGAGGAATCGAATGGTGTCGAGGTTAGGCTGACGAGTCGAATGGTGCCGAGGTTAGGGTGGCGAGTCGAATGTTGTCGAGGTTAGGCTGGCTAGTCGAATGGTGTCGAGGTCAAGCTGGCGAGTCGAATGGTGTCGAGGTCAAGCTGGCGAGTCGAATGGTGTCGAGGTCAGGCAGACGAGTCGAATGCTATCAAGGTCGGGCTAACGAGTCGAATGGCGTGTCGAGGTCAGGAGACGAGTGACGAATGCTATCAAGGTCGGGCTAACGAGTCAATGATGTCGAGGTCAGGATGACGAGTCAAATGATGTCGAGGCCAGGCTGATGAGTCGAATGCTGCTGAGGTCAGCCTAACGAGTTGAATGCTACCGAAGTCAGGCTGACCCTGCAACTTGGCGACTTTTGCTGGACAAAACCTCCCAGATGAGATCTGTGAACAGCCGACTGGCGAGGTGGTCTATTGAAGTGTCTTCCTTAGGCACTTAGGATCTCGACAAATTACGGGTTAAACTAAGGAAGACACTTCAATAACCCAAAGTGTCCACGCTCATCGCACTATAAATGTTGAAACCAAATCTCGGTCCCAAGAGGAGTTCGGACCTAATGGGGGTAACCTGCACTTACTTCTCCCAAGGAAGAGCACTAGACCGATGACTTGGGACTAAGAAACAGACCCTGAGATACAGCACATAGGTCCTACCGCACACCCGGAAGATCAAATAGAGTTTTCCCTCCCTATCCAATGCTGAGTTGAGCACCTTGGGGGGCACTTTGGGCCAATCAGGACCAACCAGAGTATGAGGAAGTCAAGAAAAGGATCCCATCCAAAGGTTCCCTTAGGGTCTATTTACAGTTTTTCAAGACTGGTCTGCGGATAACGAAATCCCGCCACTTGGTTTTACTATGCGCAGCCCGGATTGATCTGCCAACAGCGAAATCCCACTGTTTGGAAAGGTTAATCGCATGTCGATATGTTATTTCCTGAGTTCTCCTTGGGACCCCAATGACCTGGCAACCGGGGACACCTAGCGACCTGGGACTCTAGGGACCTGGCGACCTGGCGTCCTGGGACCTTGGCGACCTGGTTCCCTGGTACCCTAGCGCCCTGAGTACCCGGTAACCTGGCGACCTGGCGTTATGGGACCCTAGCAACCTATGACCAGGAACCTGGCGACCTGGGACCCCTGGCGACCTGGCGACCTAGGTGAGGTCGAGGTCAGGCTGACGAGTTGAATGTTGTCGAGGTCAGGCTGACGGGTTGAATGTTGCCGAGGTCGGGCTGACGAGTCGAATGCTGACGAGGTCAGGCTGACCAGTCGAATGTTGTCGAGGTCAGGCTGACGAGTCGAATGTTGTCGAGGTCAGGCTAACGAGTCGAATGTTACTGAGTCAGGCTAACGAGTCGACTGTTGTCGAGGTCAGGCTGACGAGTCGAATAGTATCGAGGTTAGGCTGACGAGTTGAATGTTGTCGAGGTCAAGCTAATGAGTTGAATGGTGCCGAGGTCAGGCTGACGAGTCGAATGCTGTCGAGGTCAGGCTGACTAGTCGACTGCTGCCGAGGTCAGGCTGGCGAGTCAAATGTTGTCGAGGTCAGCTAGTGAGTCGAATGTTGCTGAGGTCAGGCTGGCGAGTCGAATGTTGTGCAGGCCAGGCTGACGAGTCGAATGTTGTCGAGGTCAGGCTGACGAGTCGAATGGTGTCGAGGTCAGGCTGACGAGTCGAATGGTGTCGAGGTCAGGCTGACGAGTCGAATGGTGTCGAGGTCAGGCTGACGAGTCAAACGTTGTCGAGGTCAGGCTGACTAGTCTAACGGAGGCGTGATAGATGGGGCCGATAGTGAATTAAAATCTCTGTTTCCGATTTTTACCAGTTCCCTTTTGGATAATAATTCCGAAAATAACCTCTTAACTTCAGAATTATTATAAATACTATTTTAAATATATAAAATGCTTAATTTTATAAATTCTTGTTTGCCTTAACTAACACAATTCCTAATTTAACTGACCTCTTCATTCAGATCTTATTGGCAAGTCACACCCATAAGTCGTACAATAGTATGCGAGTAACATGCGCGATACAAACATATGCATGAAAGCTAAAACATAAAATGAGCAAAGACGTGTGTAACTCAAATAAAATACTGTGAATAGAATAAAGATGCAAACTTGAGTTGCATCAATTTTCTGACTCCAACACAGTCATATCCATCATCTCGTAGAGCCACACCTGACGCTATTGTTGGATCTTTTTTGCTATGTGAGGCATTATTGTACTGTGTTTTTTTTCTTCATTATTGGATACTGGAAAACATTTCATATTTATTTGGATGCTTAGACTCTTTCGTGTATTTGTTCTTTATTGTCTTTGTTCTATAAAGCACAATCGTGAAAATTATAGCAAAAATACTTTGTGCGATTGTTATCATGGTTTGCTTGTGCGCCAAAAAAATCATAATTCATCTTGTGTCAGTTTGATTCGCTTATAAAATTATCATTGCAAGCTTTTAATTCCGGATTAAATGAAAATTATCCATGCATCATTTCAATAAAGTTGATGAGTTCGTCTTGCAATTTTACAAAGGGTTGCATTAGTATCGGCATACCCTTGTTACAAGGCCTACCCTGCATCATGAAGCCTGAAGGCCACGGTACCTAAGAATTATTAGTCCTAATCTAATTGGTGTTATAATAATTAAGTATTTTCAATGCAAGCTTATCATGTTTGAAATCATCTTCCTCAGCTGCTGATAGCCTTAAAAAATATATCACTACAGTAACTCATGAATTATCCTCAAAAGTTGGATGCAAAATATACTGAACACTAAACAAGTAAACAACTATAAAACGTTACAAAATTTTAAAAATTCAATATTGTAGTTCTAAGGATATCATATGGTAGTTCTGAAGCTGGCTGACTTCTATTTTTGTTTCTAATTTCAAGGAAAAATTTTCAAAGGAAGCTACCCCGATAAGAAGGAGAATCCGGACAAGGCATGAAATGCCTCACCTGAATGATCGACCAGACTTTGAGATTCCATGAGCCATTGACATCGATTTACGATCAGAACACTGGAATGGTTGAGAAATCAAAGCTTTGGCGGCAAAACACGTCTGGTTTCAGAAGTAGGATCTGAGATCTAAGCGCCCTAGGCAGCAATCGGTCTTGCAAAGATGACAAATGAGAATTTGAGGGGGGAATTTCGACGGCGATGGCGAGCGAAGAATAAATGAGAACTATAAAGCTCCGGTGATGATCGGCTTCGACGGTGACGGAAAGATGGTCGGAAACAAGATTTGGGAGTCGGCAGTCCAGCAGGGCATGAATTGAGCTACAAGATAATAAGATAAAAATAAAATAAAAATAAAAACTGGTTTCAGGCATTTAACACCAGCATGCCTCTCCAAACCATAATTTTGGCTATTTGCACCGCAATTTATCTCTTATTTTTTCGTAACTTTTGCAAATACGTCTTGTACATGCATTTTTAGGAAAAGTGTTCAGCACAAAAGTTGTAAATCTCGACGAGATCTACAACTTTCGTGTTGAACATTTTTTAAAAAAATGCATGTACAAGACGTATTTTGGAAATACGCCCAGATTTCGCGTATTTTGGAAATACGTCTTGTACATGCATTTTTAAGGAAAGTGTTTAACATAAAAGTTGTAGATTTCATCAAGAAGTCCAACTTTCGTATTGAACATTTTTCCTAAAAATGTATGTACAAGACGTATTTTATAAAAGCGTGAAAAATAAGAAAGTGCGGTGCGAATAGCCAAAAATGTAGTGCAGATAGCACCGTTCTTTATTAATTAACCCATATTTCATATACAATATAAAGTATATACATAAGCGCGCGCGCGAGTGTCGGTCATCAACCCCACCCTACGGCCAATCGCGACAATATTCTAACGAAGAGACACTATCAATTAATTAATTTGAAAATAGTTATACAATCTTTGTCATTCTTTGTTTAAACATAGTATGTATAAAACCTCTAATAAAACTTTTTTGATTTTATGAACTTTTATGGGTGCTTTTTATTTCTGATGAGTGCAATCATTTGAAGAGACATTATATTTTAATGTGCATGAGGCTCAATTTTTGGCTCTGCTACTAAAAGCTATTTTTGGCTCTATTTCCCACCATTTCATCTACTACTACTCTCCCAAACTAAGGATCCCTTTGGCATAGTGGTGGCGGTCATCAACACGGAGGTAAAATTATCATTTGTTAATGATCTTTAATGACGTTTTAACTCATGCATTTACAACCGACACAGAGCCTAATACTAAAATATCTGGATCTAACAAATGAATGAAAGGTTTAAAATTGATAAAATTCATTTAAAAAGTAAATAAGCATACACTTAAAAATTAATGTTGCTGGCACACCAAATAATAAACTAAAAATATATTACAAAATTATTTTCAATAATGAAAGCAGCGCCCAACCTGGAATGCATGAAGAATGCCAATTCATTGGAATAAAGTTTTAAGATTACAATGATGATGATTATAAGTAAAGAAAAACCACTTCCTTCTCCCAAAAAAATTTCAAGAATAGGCAACATAAGAGATCAAATGAATCCCCATTCACCTACCAGCATAAATAACTTTGCTTATTTGAAGCGGCTTTCTGAACATCCTCGTGCGGTAACAAACATCAGTTCCCAACCTTGAACATAGCTCGATTCCCGATCGCAGATCGCCGCTATAGACATATTCTATCCAAATTGAAACGGGCGACCACAAAATCAGCTTCAAATTTTAAATTCAGGAAACATCATAGCAAATAAGAAGAGAGTACAAGTTTGCAAGGAGGATGGGATGCAAATTTAGAGCATCCATATCACCCCGATTACCCTTGCATAGAACTATTATTATCATATCTTTATCTCCTCCAATTCGTTCGACAGCATCGAAAAGTGTGCATCGTTCGGAACCCTAGACCAGGGGGAAGCCATAGTGTTAGGGCTTACATCCTTTGCCGGACCCGGTGAGACCACAGCCGCATGGTTGGGTTCCTTTGCTGGAACTGCAGGGACTTCCGGGGACACTTCCTGCACGGCTGCAGGATAAGGGAGTTCCTTCGGCCGGAAAATTGCTCGAAGGCGGAGCTTCAGGTGAAGCCGCGAAGGTAGAATGATTCGAGCGGGGAGCAGCAGGCGGCGGCAGACGAGGTGGAGCGGAAAAAACCGGCACAGCAGTTCTTATGGTCACCGGCGAAGCTACAGCATGGAATGGGACTCCATGGTGGCGAACAGGAACATAACGGAGAGCCCCGGCGGTGGGGATCTTTGAAGGCCAGCATCTATTTTCAGAGGGTATGATGGTTGGCAATGAGGTGGGGATTGCATCGGTTCGCAGAGCAGATTTGGGTTGGAGTAAAGGTAAGATCTTTGATCCAGTGGGAGGCACTTGCTGCAAAAAGGAGGGTCTTTTCTCAGGTAGCTGAAGAAACTTTTTGGGGAAGAGCGTGGAATGAGAGTTGTTGGCCATGGCGATCCTCTCCTTCGAGCGGTAATTCAGGAGGGCACGAGCAATGGTGATCTGGTCCTGTTCATCATTGTTCTCTGGCTCTGTGGAAGATGAGCTTGCTGCTTCCTTTGCCACTGAAATAAACAATATAAAAAATAAAATAGAACATGTGATTGCTTCAGGAGAATAGTAGTGCATTTAGATGTGGGAAATGTGATGACAAACTCACATCTTTTGAGCAAATTCCATGCTGCCATGGCAGCATTTTTCTCAGCCTGCTTTTTATTCTTCGCTGGGCCGCCAGTGAAGGAAATTCCAGCAAGCTCAACATTGCATGTGAAAACTGGTTGGTGGCCGAGGCCGGAACGAATGGTTGTGTAAGATGGCAATGGTGCTCCAACTCTCCTGGAAATTTCTTGCAAGAGGTTTTTGTAGACTCCAGTCTCATCCTGTCAGGAACACCGTTAAGGAGTGATGAGTGACTAGTGAACTAAATAGTAGCATAATTTCATGAATGTGATCATCTATACTAGCTTTATTTGATCAAACGTTGATGCACATGAGAGGAGTTTAGTCCCCCGTCTAGAAACGAAATATACATTGGTGTAGAAATACCGCGTGGGATTTGCTTGGACCATGGGGTTGAAAGAGTTGGGTTGGATATTGATTTGACGACTGGTTTCTCATCCTACTGGATTCCTTCTTGATTGTCGATTCCTAAGAAGTGGTATTAGAACCGGCAGTCTGGCTGAGATCAAGTATGTTAATGTTGTTTGTAGTTTACATTGGTCTTGCAGTCTTGCTGCTTACACACCGTGATTGAGCAAGGTACGAGCACGGGTCAACTTCCACGATAGCTCCACATGATCGAGTGTGCCCTTTATTCATGATATTTGATGACGTTAAAAACTCTGGTTATAGTCGATATTGAGAGTTCATACGTGAAAGGGAGATTGTTGATGAACGTGAGGGATAAGAGTCTAGCGTCACTCCAATAGGCAATATATATTTGATGGGGCCGGGCATAATTTATAAAAAAAACGGTCTGTAATTAACTAGTAACCCATGATCCCAACTAGCTCGGTGGGGATCATGGAAATAACCGTCACGCGCGCGATCGGCGCACCCGATCCATGCACGATCCGCATACGGAGATCCCACCACGCACGAAAACAGCCCGCGGCTGGCTAAAACTGCGGGCCGCCGCCGCCGCTCCCCGACGACCAACCCCTCCCGGGGCGGGGGGCTCCAGGCAGGTCCCTCGGCCGGTCATGGCCGCGCCTCGCGCCCGCAAGCCCGCAAGGCACGGCTGGTGCCGCCGGGGGCCTTCCCGGCCGGCGGGCGCGGCCTCTCCCGCAGTCGCAAGGCTCCGATCGTAAGGGGCGGCCTCTCCCGCGGGGGCGGCCTCTCTTGATCCCTACGACCGCTCCCCGCAGCCACAAACCGGCGGCCGCGTCGAGCGGCCGGTGCTGCGGGGTGCGCCCGGCCGCATGTTGGTTGGCCGCACCCGCTAGGGGCGGACCGGCCACCCGTGTCCACGGCCGCAAGGCACGTACAGTGCTAAGGTCGACTTCCCAGCTTGCTCGCCCGCGGCCGACAGCGGCTCTTCTTCCTCCCCAGGCGTCCGTGATCGCCGTCGTCCGTTGATGGTGACCCTCCTCCACCGTCTGATCGTTTAATCGCGATCGCCGTCGTCCGTTGCGTGGGTAACCACCCACGTAACAACCGACATAACCACCATTATTAGTGGGAAAAATTCATTTAATTCATAACAGTATGCGTATAAAAATATTATGAAAATAATGTGCATAAAAAAATATACTAAATATGGTCTGCACCCAGTAATTTAGGTGGCTACGGTGTGCGGATAGCCGCATAACTACCGTAACCACCACCTGAGACCTATAAAAAGGCCCCCAGACCCCGCTCATTTCCCAACCTTTTCTCCTCCCAACTTTCTTTCTTCCTTAGGCCGGAGCACTGTCAAAAACCTCCTACGAGCCACCTCCTCCCGTTGAGCGACCCGAAAATTCGTTTAAGTCCACAACGCTCCAGAGAAGAAGACGCATCGCCGGCCTCTCCAAAAAGTATCCTACGTGCGAGACATTCTGCAAGTCTCCACCAGCGAATCTCTTATGTGTCTCGCAGTAGTGCCCAGTATCCGGGTAGAGTCTGAGAACGCCCTTCACCTTTAAAAGAGATAGAAGCTGAGCTTTGTGTGAGGTGATTTGTCGCCCACTGAGCGTCTCTGTGTTTTCTCTTCATCCCCAATTTGTAACGAGGAGTGGCTTGTCGCCCTCGATTTCATTGACAGCCCGTAAACTATGGCTGATAGTGAAGTTTGACTGGCACCAACTCAATCACGTGATTTTTTACCCAGTTGAGGAGTTTTTCCACATTTAAAATCTTCTTGTGTACTCATCTATTTACTCTGTGACTGTTTGTGCGCTCGATCATTCCACGGGCTAAGACGATCTCATTTAGTCTGATCTACCAGAAGCTTTGAGTTGTCCACACCAGTTTGGCGTCGTCTGTGGAAAGGAGTTCCCCAAAGCTTGAACAAAACCTTGAAAACAGTATCCCCCACCAAGCGATACTCGTGGCTATGGCGGAACAAAGGATAGCGTCATCAGAGAATCTGTGGGGAAAAAGCCCTGAAACATCGATCTCTCTCCCTCTCCGCTATGTCACATCATGCCACAAGGAATCTGTCGTGGTATTTGAAAGTGTGTTTGATGAGTGTATTACCAAGATAAAGGAGCTCCGAGCCTAGATCTTGGCCCACTTAAAGAGTCAAGGAGCGGCACAGGCTCCTGCGGTGTATCTTGAGCCAAACGGCTTGTCACGACCAGGAGCACTTCCCGCCTCAACTGAACACTCCTCTCGCAAGACGTACGATAGAGAGAAAGAATTCTCCAGCGCTAGTAGTTGGTTAACTCCCCGGGATCAATTCAAGAGCCGGAGGCTTGCCACCTTCGTTATCGTCCAAACGATGAAAATGTTAGACGCAATAAGCTCAATCACGAGAAAGTTCATGACTCGCCTATTAAGAAGCAAGTGCAAGACAGATTTCATCCCCTGACAAATTCTAATCCTCTCTACAAACGCTCAACATTCACTCTGGCTATCTTGTCACATCCCACCCCTTGCGGTTTTGAGCTCCCAGATATTGAGAAGTTTGACAGGACAGATGATCCGTTAATGCATGTTAGACATTATGTGGCTACCATGCACATCTGCAACGCTTCAGACCAGCTTCTATGTCAAGTGTCCCCGTTCATTGAAAGGACAGGCCTGAGCTTGATTTCACTCCTTGGGTGAAGGAAGAATTGACAGCTTAGAAAAATTAGTACATCTTTTCGTCAACAAGATTATTTCCAACAAAAAGAAGATAACTTCAAAGGAAGTAAGCCAGCAGAAGACTAGAAAAAGGAAGCAAGAGGATAGCCCATGCCCAGAACTCAAAAGGAGTTGCAGACATCACGCAAATGCTTATCGGACAAGAGAATATCGTTGACATCAAAGTTTCCCGCCACTCAATGTTTCTCAAGAGAAAAACTTTCTAGTTATCCGCAATCATCCCGCCTTACGAAAACTCAGGCTGCTTGCTCCAAATCGAGATCTCTCAAAATATTGTGAATATTACCAGTGACCCGGTCACGATATCGAAGAATGCAATCTCATAAAAGAAGAAGTTGAACGATTTGTTCGCCTTGGGATGATTGATTAGTTTATACAAACAAAGAAAGAACCAGTCCCCCATCAAAGCCCGATAAGTATTAGCATAAATATCGGAATGCCTCCAACAAAAATAAATTGAGTTTTGGAGGACAATGAGATCACGGTCAATGTGTTAATTCTGTCAACATTGTTTCAACTCAAACTAACAGATGGAAGCATCGAGTTAAGGTGTACTAGCGCACATCCCGGGAAGCACTCCAGTACCAGTCTTAGGCACCGCCACTCTCCCGGTCATTATGGATAAAGAACCCCTGCAAGTAACTTACAATGTGCAATTTGTCACCATTCAAGCAAATCCTGATTATTCTGCAATACTTCTACAATCACTTCTGGACGCTTATCAAGCTACCACATTTCGCTATCTCTCCAATTAAGGCGCTCAAGGAAAAGCTTGAAGTCAAGGAGTGCAATATTACCCTCTGACTTCGCAACTTTATCTCTATTTACTCTGCATGATTTTACAAAAACTATTTTTAAATTTAGCAAACCTATTAGTGTATGTTTGTATGTCAGCTTTAGCTTCATTTAATGCAATGTGTTTGTTTGTTCCTAACTTTGTTGTCATAGGAACACTCGAAGCTCATCTGTCCAACCGTCAACAGTCAACAGCACGGTAGTCCTTATTTGTCCCGGATCGAAGGTGTGTCCTTCTCCCCCGCGGAAAGGACACGCAGTCGGGGCCATCCCCCAATGACCTCTCACTGCCCCATATCAAAGGTTTGTCTTTCTCCCTCGTGGTAGGTCACGATGACGTCAGGGCAAGTCCCCCCTCGTGTGCGCCAAACGGCTTGTAGGGCCTACCCCTCACCATATCTAGGGCCTTGCCTCAGTCACCTCACACTGCCCCGGATTGAAGGTTAGTCATTCTCCCCCGCGGTAGGTCATGGCACCGTCAGGGCCTGCCCCCCTCGCAGTTGCCCTGGTTTGAAGATCGGTACTTCATCATCACAATCAGCAACACCCCCCGGTTTGGATATCTAGATCTCGGCTTGGCTAAAAGAGCTGGTCCTTCACCTTGCTAGAGATTGAGATGTCATCGGGTTTCGTCCTTCAACCGTCAACCGATCAGCGACATCCCCTAGCTAGATGATATATCTTCTTACTACATGGCTAGTGGGATTCGCCTCTCGCCCTGATAGGAAATTACAACATCGTCTGGGTATCGTCCTTCAGTTTCAAACATCCGAGAAAGAGAATCGTGAACACGCTCAAAGCAACAATATCAATACCATGCAAGCTCGATCAACATCGAAGTAAGGCTCAACGCCAGGAAAACTTTAAAACAAAGGTATGAAACAAAAAAGCACCGGAAATGCCGCTAACAAAAATCACTACAAAGTACAAGGGTATAAAGTACAAGTCTGTCACAGAATTGCAGAGGCCAGCAAATACAAGCAACAAAAAGTATATAAGCACATATACAAGTCCATCATACAGCGATGGCAAAGAAAGCATACACAAAGATACAAAGGCAAGACCTTTACTCGCCTACTACATCCACATCAGAATCGGAACCCGATCCTTCGTCCTCAGAGAGATCGTCAAAATCAAGACCAGACACGTCACACTCCAGCTTCCTAGACACCATCCGAAGAGCTTTCGACACTCCACGCCTAAGAGCAACCTCTCGTACATTATCGATCTGGGACTCCACCTACCTAGTCCGGATCTTGTCCCAGATTTCCTCGCTCAGTAAGCAACGGTCCCGCATATAGTCCAGAGAATCCTTGTAATCAGCAAGCCCTGCCGCCTTCAGCTCTACAGCCCGATCTTCAGAAGAGAGTCGCTCTACCTCAGCTTTTGAATCCCTTAGCTCGGCAACCAAATGGGAAGTCGCTTCTTGTGCATTCCCCAGCAGCTGTGTGGTCTTCTCCATCAAGGATTTTTTGTCTGTAGCGCCGACCGCGACTCCTCAAGCTCTGCCTTCAGCTCCGACCCAATCTGCCGAAAGTGAGATATGTCTTGATTCTGCTTCTCTCTCAAGTCAGAAAGAGAGTTCTTTGCTTCTCAGAGCTTCTCCTGAAGCACATATATCCATACTTCAGGCTCATGTAGTGGTCATTCCACGTGAGCGTTATATTGGTTTGAGCTTCAATCTACAACAAATAAGGAACAAGTCAGATCTATACAAATCAACAAACCGTGAACAGGAAAAAAAGCTTACTCACTGCATTGATCATTGCCTTCAAAGAAGAAGACACGAGCTTCTCTCTCACCGCCTGAGGGGCAGGTGTTTTCGCGGGGGGGGAGCATGGGGGGCAGAACACCCCAGGTCCTCAAGATCAGGATCGACTGTTATAGTCTCATCTATAGAGCTGCAAAAGACCTCCTCAATCTGACAATCTCTGTCGTGAAGAAGATCGGGGGTTCGCGTCCACATTATTGTCGCCTTTCAACACAAGTTTCCTCTTTCGATGACAAACTAGTGGCATCGCAGTTGCACACTCAGGATGAATAGAAAGCCCGCACAATAGCGGGTGTTTCTCCTCCATGAACAGGGAACTGCTAAACAGACGGTACGCCAGCACTCGAGGCTTTGTAAATCCCAACATCGGAGTAAAGTCTCACTCTCGCCCCTTCATACGACGACAGCGATTGGGTAGAGAATTCCAAAGATCTGACAAGCCCCAGGAATTCCGGACATAGCCAAATAAGGTATTTCCGTGGCGACGATCCGACCGGCTTTCAAAGTCAAGTCAACTCTTTTTGTTGTAAATCTCAACGCGTCCTCCGCGCCGACTCGAATCTTGTACCATTCTCTGAACAGGTCTAAAGAAAATTTTGAGTCGTGCTTCCTAAAGAACGCGACCAACCTCAAATGTGTGTCATCTCAAGAGGAGTAAATTGGGATGTAGGAACGCCGCAGAACATCAAAATATCGAGCACTTTATCGCACGGCGGAAGGAGGAATCCAGATCTCAATATCTTCTCGTGTAGCGTCAGCCAACCCTTCGGCGGGTTCTAAACTCTCTCTTCAACAAGAGGTATCCTCACTTCAAGGTCGGCAGGTATCTCGTACCACTTCCTCCAAACCGCAATCTATTTAATGGTAAATGACGAGCGCAAATGCATAGATCTCGCACTACGCTTTGGAACCTGGTAAGAAAAATAAAAAGGTTAAAAAAACGCTCACGAGCGCATACCGCGCTTCGTAAAGAAGCACCCCTCGTTCAAAACGCATGCACAAGGTCGCGCACATGGGCTCGCCCCACGCACACACACTCACAAAATAGCACCGCAGGCGAGCGGGTCCGCACACGGGCGCGCGCGCGAGGGCCCTCGTGCGAAGACGCGCACGCAGGCCCGCGCGCGGCGCGCGGTTAAGGCCTCTGCTTGTCCCGCGCGCGGTGCAAGGCCGGGCGCGGTGCAAGGCCGCGCGCGGTGCAAGGCCGGGCTTGGGTACAAGGCCGCGCGCGGGCTTGGGTACAAGGCCGCGCGCGGGCTTGGGTACAAGGCCGCGCGCGGGCTTGGGTACAAGCCCGCGCGCGGCTTGTACAAGCCCGCGCGCGGGCTTGTACCCAAGCCCGCGCGCGGCCTTGTACCCAAGCCCGCGCGCGGCCTTGTACCCAAGCCCGCGCGCGGCCTTGTACCCAAGCCCGCGCGCGGCCTTGTACCCAAGCGCCGCCTTGTACCCGCGCGCGGCCTTGTACCCAAGCGCCGCCTTGTACCCAAGCCCGGCCTTGCACCGCGCGCGGCCTTGCACCGCGCGCGGCCTTGCACCGCGCGCGGCCTTGCACCGCGCGCGGCCTTGCACCGCGCGCGGCCTTGCACCGCGCGCGGCCTTGCACCGCGCGCGGCCTTGCACCGCGCGCGGCCTTGCACCGCGCGCGGCCTTGCACCGCGCGCGGCCTTGCACCGCGCGCGGCCTTGCACCGCGCGCGGCCTTGCACCGCGCGCGGCCTTGCACCGCCCACGGACTTGCACCGCGCGCGGATCCGCCCCGCACGCGCGGAGATTGGAGGCGCGCGCACCCGGATCGGCCGCGCGCGCACCCGGATCGGCCGCGCGCGCGCACCCGGATCGGCCGCGCGCGCAGTTTGACCACACGCAGTGGGCGCGGGACGCAGGTCCACCCAGCGCACGAGGGCGAGGTCTGTCCCCGCCCGCGCGCGGCACACGACACCCCCTCCGCGATTCCCGTATGGCCGTGTTTTTTCCCACTCAGCTTCTCCTTCCTGTCATACCTTTGAAATCGTGTTGCCTCTGTTTGCATTTTTCAGTGTCGTTCCATTTGCTCTCACAATAATTTCGTCTCGAGCAAAAGTCCATGCCCTTCTCATGCTCCGGCTCTGAACACCGAGGACTTTGGGGGGCAAATGATGGGGCCAGACATAATTTATAAAAAAACAGCGTGTATTTAACCAGTAAATCATGATCCTCACTAACTTGGTTGGGAATCATGGAAAGAACTGTCGTGCGCGATCCCCGCACGATCTGCAGACGGAAATACCACCACACACGCAAACCGCCCGCGGCCGGCCAAAACGGTCGGCCGCCACCACTCCCCAGCGACCGACCCCGCCCGGGTAGTGGGGCTCCCGGCCGATCTCTCGGTCAGTCGGTGTCGCTCCTCGCGGCCGCCAGGCTCGTCCGGTGCCGTCGTCAGCCTTCCCTGCCGGCGGGCGCGGCCTCTCCCATGGCCGTAAGATGCTGCTGCGCGCTGCGGCGGGCGGCCGCGTAAAGCTCACCCCCCCCCCCCCCCCCGGTCTGGAGCGTTTGGCCGTCCGCACTCGCTAGTGGCGGTCGGTGTCGCGACCGCACTCGCAAGAGACGGCCGGCAGGCCGCGCCGCAAGGCACGAACGGGCTAATGTCGGTCGCCCACCTTGCTCGTACGCCCACCTTGCTCGTCTGCGGTCGGCCGCCCACCTTGCTGGTCCACGGCCGGACGCTCTGCCGGTCGCGGCTCTTCTTCCTCCCCCGGCTGCCGCCCGCCGCCGAGGGCTCGTCGCCTGTGACCGGTTGATGTTGACCCTCATCCACCGTATGATCGTTCCATCGCGATCGTCGTCGTCTGTTACGTGGGTAACCACCCACGTAACCATCGGCGTAACCACCGTTATTAGTGGGGAAAATTCATTTAATTCATAACAGTATGCGTATAAAAATTTTATGAAAATAATGTGCATTAAAAATTATACCACATATGGTATGCACCTAATAATTTAGGTGGTTACGGTCTGCGTATAGCCGCATAACTATCGTAACCACCACTTGAGGCTTATAAAAAGGCCATCGGTCCCCTCTCATTTCTAACTTTTTTCCCCCTGCTTTCTTTGTCATGTCAGAGCTCTGCCAAAAACCTCCTACGAGTCACCTCCTCCCATCAAGCGACCCGAGAATTCGTCTAAGTCCACAACGCTCCAGAGAAGAGGATGCATCACCGGCCTCTCCAAAAAGTTTTGTACGCGCGAAGCATTCTGCAAGTCCCCACAAGCGAATTTCTTACGCACCTCGCAGCAGTGCCCAGCATCCGAGTAGAGTCCGAGAACATCTGTCACCTTTAAAAAGAGAGAAGCTGAGCTTTGTGTGAGGTAATTTGTCGCCCACCGAGAGCCTTTGTGTTCTCTCATCCCCAATTTGTAACGAGTAGTGGCATGTCGCCCTTGATTTCATTGACAATTTGTAAACTGTCACTGATAGTGAAATTTGACTGGCACCGAACAGGTCATGTGATTTTTTACCCAGTTGAGAGCTTTTTTCGCGTTAAAAATATTTTTGTGAACTCATCAATTTACTCTGTGACTGTTTGCGCGCTTGACCGCTCCACGGGCTAAGACGGACCAATTTAGTCTGATCTACCAGGAGCTTTGAGTTGTCCGCAACAATATTCATATAGAAAAACCATTTGATTGGCATTCACACTCATGGCGCTTAAGTTATAGGGTTGACTAAGTGTTTGATCATTCATGCCTACTCCAACTTTGTTTTTCACTTGGTTGTCGTTCCTTAACATTAAGCATCAACATTAAATTGAATTATTTTCTTAAAGATTAAACTTGTAATGAGAAAGCCGACCAATCTTGTGCAGCAGGCTATTTTAATGATAAATTGTTACGACCTCGTGCTTGAGATTCACAAGCAGTCGTGAGAGGGAGAAGTTGAGGAGATCCTATCAGCCCAAGATTTTAATGATAAAATGTTAGACCTTTCGGCCCAAAATTTTAATGACATTGTCAGGAACAAAGCTCCGAGCAAGCGTGGTTTGTGAGAGGTGGAAAATCGAGGAGGGGATCCTCTTCGCTCTTTTTAGACCTCCCAATGGTTGAGTGATTCGCCTAAGGATATTTCTTGTGAGGAGCCGAGCTCCATGCAAGCATGGATACCATCTAGAATGGGAGGGAGGAGGAGAAAATGAGTAGGTGAGTTTAGAAATTAAGTTTTGCATAAATCATTCAACCTCGTTACTCATTTAAATAGTGAGAAGGAAATTTGACAAATATTACAAAATGCCCCTCACCCAGGCGCTATCATATGAGGGTAACTATAAAAGTATTGTGCGAAGAATTAAAGACATACACATCCTTGGTGGTTTGTAGCTCCCCTAACCAGACAAGCTACATCACCTTCCCCTACTGACCAAACTTGTCCTCAAGCTTCAATGGTGGAAAACTTCAAGTCTCCTGCTACTCTCGCAGCCTCGTCAACATCTAGTGGGCCGTCAACCTCTAGTCAAAAGAGGTGTTTCATCTAGTGGGCCGTCAACCTCTAGTCAAAAGAGGTGTTTACACATATCCCGTTGTATATGGCTCACCACAAATGAAGCATAAACCTTTGGTGCGCGCAGGCGTGGGTGATTCACGTATGTGGCCCATACGGGAATCACGCGCGCGCAGGCGCGGGTGATTCCCGTATGGGCGTGTTTTTTCCCGCTCGGCTTCTCCTTTCTGTCATACCTTTGTAATTGTGCCGCCTCTGTTTGCATTTTCCAGCGTCGTTCCATTTGCTCCCACCATGATTACCATAATTCCGTCTCGAGCAAAAGTCCATGCTCTTCTCACGCTCCGGCTCTGAACACCGAGAACTTTGGGGGGCAAATGATGGGGTCCAGGCATAATTTATAAAAAAACGGTGTGTAATTAACCAGTAACTCATGATCCCCACTAACTTGGTGGGAATCATGGAAAAAACTTTCGCGCGCGCAATCGGCGCTCGCGATCCCCGCACGATCTGCATACGGAAATCCCACCACACACGCAAACCGTCCACGGCCGGCCAAAACGGTCGGCCGCCGCCACTCCCCAGCGACCGACCCCTCCCGGGCCGGGGGGCTCCCGACCGATCTCTCGGTCAGTCGTGGCCGGTGGGTCGCGCCTCGCGGCCACCAGGCTCGGCTGGTGTCGTCGTCGGCCTTACCTGCCGGCGGGCGCGGCCTCTCCTACGGCCGCAGGGCCGCAAGATGCTGTCGCGCACTGCGGCTGGCCCCGTGGCCGCAAACCAGTGCCCGCATAAAGCCCACCCCCCCCCCCCCCCCGGTCTGGAGCGTTTGGCCGGCCGCACTCGCGAGGGGTGGTCGGTGTCGCGACCGCACCCGCAAGAGACGACCGGGGCCGCGGCCGCAAGTTGCGGTCGGCGCCAAGGCCGGTCGCCCGCGCCTCAAGGCACGAACGGCGCTAATGTCGGCCGCCCACCTTGCTCGTCTGTGGTCGGCCGCCCACCTTGCTCGTCTGTGGTCGGCCACGGCCGGCCGCTCTGCCGGCCGCGGCTCTTCTTCCTCCCCCGGCGGCCGCCCGTCGCCGAGGGCTCGGCACCCGTGAACCGTTGATGGTGACCCTCATCCACCGTATGATCGTTCCATCGCGATCGTCGTCGTCTGTTACATGGGTAACCACCCACGTAACCATCGGCGTAACCACCGTTAGTACTGGGGGAAATTTATTTAATTCATAACAGTATGCGTATAAAAAATTTATGAAAATAATGTGCATTAAAAATTACACAAAATATGGTATGCACCTAGTAATTTAGGCGGTTACGGTGTGCGGATAGCCGCATAACTATCGTAACCACCACTTGAGGCTTATAAAAAGGCCATCGGTCCTCTCTCATTTCTAACTTCTTTCCTCCCTGCTTTCTTCTTCATGTCAGAGCACTGCCAAAAACCTCCTACGAGTCACCTCCTCCCATCAAGCGACCCAAGAATTTGTCCAAGTCCACAACGCTCCAAAGAACAAGATGCATCACCGGCCTCTCCAAAAAGTCCCCTACGTGCGAAGCATTCTGCAAGTCCCCACAAGCGAATTTCTTACGCACCTCGCAGCAGTGCCCAGCATCCGAGTAGAGTCCGAGAACATCTGTCACCTTTAAAAAGAGAGAAGTTGAGCTTTGTGTGAGGCAATCTGTCCCCACCGAGTGCCTTTGTGTTTTCTCTCATCCCCAATTTGTAACGAGTAGCGGCATGTCGCCCTCGATTTCATTGACAATTTGTAAACTGCCACTGATAGTGAAATTTGACTGCACCGAACAGGTCACGTGATTTTTTACCCAGTTGAGGGCTTTTATCGCGTTAAAAATATTCTTGCGTACTCATCAATTTACTCTGTGACTATTTGCGCGCTTGACCGCTCCACGGATTAAGACGGGCCAATTTAGTCTGATCTACTAGGAGCTTTGAGTTGTCTGCGACAATATTCATATAGAAAAACCATGTGATTGGCATTCACACTCGTGACGCTTAAGTTATAGGGTTGACTAAGTGTTTGATCACTCATGCCTACTCCAACTTTGTTTTTCCCTTGGTTGTCGTTCCTTAACATTAAGCATCAACATTAAATTGAACTATTTTCCTAAAGATTAATCTTGTAATGAGAAAGCCCACCAATCTTGTGCAGCAGGCAATTTTAATGATAAATTGTTATGACCTCGTGCTTGAGATTCACAAGCAGTCGTGAGAGGGAGAAGTTGAGGAGATCCTATCAGCCCAAAATTTTAACGATAAAATGTTAGACCTTTCGGCTCAAAATTTTAATGACATTGTTATGAACAGAGCTCCGAGCAAGCGTGGTTCGTGAGAGGTGGAAAATCGAGGAGGGGATCCTCTCCGCTCTTTTTAGAGCTCCCAATGGTTGAGGGATTCGCCTAAGGATATTTCTTGTGAGGAGCCGAGCTCCATGCAGGCATGGATACCATCTAGAATGGGAGGGAGGGAGGAGGAGAAGATGAGTAGGTGACTTTAGAAATTAAGTTTTGCATAAATCATTCAACCTCGTTACTCATTTAAATAGTGAGAAGGAAATTTGACAAATATTACAAAATGCCCCTCACCCAGGCGCTATCATATTAGTGTAACTATAAAACTATTGTGCGAAGAATTAAAGACATACACATCCTTGGTGGTTTGTAGCTCCCCTAACCAGACAAGCTACATCACCTTCTCCTACTGACCAAACTTGTCCTCAAGCTTCAATGGTGGAAAAATTCAAGTCTCCTGCTACTCTCGCAGCCTCGTCAGCATCTAGTGGGCCGTCAACCTCTAGTCAAAAGAGATGTTTCATCTAGTGGGCCGTCAACCTCTAGTCAAAAGAGGTGTTTACACATATCCCGTTGCATATGGCTCACCACAAATGAAGCATAAACCTTTGGTGCGTTGCTTTGCTAGTGTTTCTCGTGTCAATTGTTTGAAGAGTGGGTGTTCACTGGGGTCATCGACATGCCACCAGGGTCTCAAGAAGCGGTGTTTTACCAACAATTACCCCACTTGTCGTTGTGGGGGCTATACCATAATGTTTTCCAATGAGGAGCATTTCTCAAGGATGAGTGCCAGACACATGGTTGAGTTAAGGTCCGACGATGATTCAAACTTCACATCGAAGCAAAGTCTGTCAATAAGCTCGCGGGGAATATAGATATTTGATGTTCCAACAGTATTGAGGTTGTGTGGGGTACTAAATTTAGAATTTTCTCTAAGCAGTCGCATAAGGATCCCATCTATTTTAAGGAGACAAGGTTGGTGATTAGATTAATGCAAAGGGGTGGTCTAAAGCTCAGACTGCAGTAGTGTTTGAAAGTCACTTGATTCATATTGGAATCCCCCCCCCCCTCAAATTGTATGAACCATAATTGCAATGAGCCATGGAGATGTAGATCAACACTA
Organism: Platanthera guangdongensis; assembly: GCA_039583875.1. NCBI lineage: Eukaryota > Viridiplantae > Streptophyta > Magnoliopsida > Asparagales > Orchidaceae > Platanthera > Platanthera guangdongensis. The sequence continues at coordinate 284,839,657 of CM077151.1, read as the reverse complement.
TCCAATCCTCTCATGGTTTGAGCTGCTTGGAGAAGAATTGATCATAGCATGTAGTCCAGGCCAAAGAGTCTCTCTTGCCGTCAAATAAGGGAAAATTCAACTTCACGTAAAGCAGGACGTTACCTCCTGCAGCCTGATTTCTATGGGGTTCGGAGTGCATGATCTTATGCGAACAGACATGATTTGAGCTCATAGTTGTTCGTTGTTGTCTACGTTGGGGTGTCGGATGCATATCACCGCAAGTTCCTCGAATGTAGAGACAATGAGGACTTCAGTCGTAGAAAATGAACTGTAAAAACAATTAGGGCATAGACCCAAGGCTATTTATGGCCAATACATTTATTAATATTACAACACTCCTCCTCAAGATTGGCGAAAGATATTCACTAAGATCATCTTGTTACAACCCCTTATCATGCCCTCTGAACTGAGTCCCTTAGTCAAGCAGTCTGCAACCTGACTCTTGGTCGACACGTGACTCAACTACAGTAGCCCACTGTCAAGCTTCTCCTTAATAAAAAAATCTATCAATCTTTATATGCTTGGTTCGATCGTGTTTGACTGGATTATTTGCAATACTGATGGCTGATTGACTGTCACACCACAACTTCATCCTATCTCCTCGATCTAACTTCAACTCCACAAGCATCCCTCTTAGCCACAGGAGCTCTGCGACCCCTAATGTTATGACTGTACTCTGCCTCTGTTGTTGATCTAGCCACTATTGATTGTTTCTTGCTCTTCCAGGAGACCAGGTTGCCTCCCACAAATATGCAATATCCTGAAATGGACCTCCTATCATCCGCACAGCTTGCCCAGTCAGAGTCGCAATAACCCTCAATCTTCGTGTGTCCCTTCCTTTTGAAGGCCAGCCCCTTCTCAGGAGCACCCTTCAAGTATCGCAAGACCTGGTACACTGCATCCATATGACCCTTCCTTGGGTCATGCATGTAGCGGCTCACTACGCTCACAGAAAAAGAGATATTTGGGAGAGTGTGGCTCAGGTAAATCAACTTTCCAACTAGCCTCTGATACATCTCACGATCTACTGGTTCCCCGGCATCTGCACCCAGTCTACACCTCTGATCGATTGGCGTCGCAGCAGGTTTACACCCCAACATCCCAGTTTCAGTGAGGAGATCTAGTACGTATTTCCTTTGGGAAATGACTATCCTCTCTGCCTCATAAGCAATTTCAATCCCAAGGAAGTACCTAAGAATGCCCAGATCCTTCACCTCAAATTCCTTACACAGAACCCCCTTGAGGAGGCCAATCTCCTGCTCATCATCCCTCGTAATAATCATGTCGCCCACATACACCGCAAGCATGGTGATGTGACCTTCATTCTGCCTGAAGAAAACTGTGTGAACTGCATTGATCTGGTGATATCTCATCTCAATCAAAGCTTTCCTGAACCTGTCAAACCATGCGCGGGGTGACTGCTTCAGCCCATAAAGAGATTTCTTCAACTTGCAGGCTCTACCTTCAGTCTTCGTCGTGCCAAAACCTGGTGGTATCTCCATATACGCCTCCTCTGCCAGATCTCCGTGAAGAAATGCGTTCTTCACATCTAGTTGATGCAACATCCATCCACCATTCACCGCTAGGCTAATCAGAGTCCTAACGGTGCTCATCTTTGCAACTGGTACAAATGTTTCGTCGTGGTCGATATCGTAGGTCTGGTTGTACCCCTTGGCAACCAATTGAGCCTTGTAGCGCTCAACTTGTCCATCTGGGTTCTGCTTCACAATGAACACCCACTTGCACCCAACAGCCTTCTTGTCCTTTGGTCGTTGTACCAGTTCCCAAGTCTTGTTCTCCTCAAGAGCTCTCATCTTTTCCTTCATCGCTGCCTTCCATTTTGGATCGTTATTGGCAACCTGTCAATTGTTAGGTACAATAATACTATCCAAAGATGCAATGAATGGTCTGTGAGTACAGGAGATATGATCGTAAGAGACAAACGACGCAAGGTCCCAACCGTATCTATCAGGAGAATTTCTCGCATGACTGTGAGTAGTCCTCTGTAATGTACGAGGAGAAGTAGGGGAAGGGAAAAGAATATCACCTGAGGAATGTGGTGATATAGGTGTTCCAGGAGTAGGGAGCGACGTAGCCAAGGGACTGGGAGCTAAACTGGGCACAAGCACTGAATCTAATACTGCTAGCAGCGTCCTCCTCCTACTATATTTTAGCAGCTCCCCCTGAGTCGTAGATCTCACGTCTCGCCTCTCCTCCTCGATCTCCTCCTCATGCTCATCACTCTCCTGCCCATCCTCCACAAATCCTCCCTGCCATACTCTCAGATCAGTCACCAACATGTCTCTCTCTAGCCTCATACTTTTGGTATCTGATGAGTCAGCTGTAGGTGGGGTCTCCCCTTGTCGGTAGCATTGTTCTAGCTCTCTAAAGTGGACGTTCATGCTCACAAAACATTTTTTATCCACTGGGCTCCAGCACATGTACCCATTTTGAGTACGAGAGTAGCTCACGAACATACACTTGACTGCACTTGCATCAAGTTTACCAACACCTGGCATGTTGTCTTTCACGAAGCACACACACCCAAACACCTCAAAGGAAGTGTTAACCCAGAAATCGGTGATCCTTCCCAAGGTAGCCAGCTGGCTAGTCGCGCTCCTTAGATTCTCTCTTTTGATCGCGACAAGCCCCAACGTAGGCGGACAATTTTCCCTGTCCGTCTAGGTCTCCTAGCAACTGTGTGCCCTGCGGGACGGCGGGCTGTTCCCATAAGCTCGCCCTCGCAGGCCATGCAGTTAGGTCCGCTAACCGCGCAGTGTTTTTCCTTGCAGGAGGAAGCCAACCATCTGGATCTCGCCCGCAGGAGGGCGCCGCTTCGCAGCCAGCCAAGCGGACTCCCCCCGGAGTCCGCCCCGGCCGCCCGCAAGGGGGGCGGCCTCCGCTCCAGCCGGGCGGACTCCAGCCGGAGTCCGCCCAGGCCGCCCGCAAGGGGGCGGCCCCGGCTCCAGCCGGGCGGACTCCACCAGGCCGCCCGCTAGAGGGCGGCCCCGGCTCTTGCCGGGCGGACTCCACCCGGAGTCCGCCCAGGCCGCCCGCTAGGGGGCGGCCCCGGCTCCAGCCGGGCGGACTCCACCCTGAGTCCGCCCAGGCCGCCCGCTAGGGGGCGGCCCCGGCTCTTGACGGGCGGACTCCACCCGGAGTCCGCCCAGGCCGCCTGCTAGGGGGCGGCCCCAGCTCCAGCCGGGCGGACTCCACCCGGAGTCCGCCCAGGCCGCCCGCTAGGGGGCGGCCCCGGCTCTTGCCGGGCGGACACCACCCGGAGTCCGCCCAGGCCGCCCGCTAGGGGGCGGCCCCGGCTCCAGCCGGGCGGACTCCACCCGGAGTCCGCCCAGGCCGCCCGCTAGGGGCGGCCCCGGCTCCTGCCGGGCGGACTCCCCCGGAGTCCTCCCAGGCCGCCCGCTAGGGGGCGGCCCCGGCTCCAGTCGGGCGGACTCCACCCGGAGTCCGCCCAGTCCGCCCGTTAGGGGGCGGCCCCGGCTCCTGTCGGGCGGACTCCCCCGGAGTCCGCCCAGGCCGCCCGCTAGGGGGCGGCCCCGGCTCCAGCCGGGCGGACTCCACCCGGAGTCCGCCCAGGCCGCCCGCTAGGGGGCGGCCCCGGTTCCTGCCGGGCGGACTCCACCCGGAGTCCGCCCAGGCCGCCCGCTAGGGGGCGGCTACGGCCCTGCCGAGCGGACTCCCCCCGGAATCCGCCCAGGCCGCCCGCAAGGGGGAGGCCTCCGCTCCCAGCCGTGCGGACTACCCCCGGAGTCCGCCCAGGCCGCCCGCTAGGGGGCGGCCTCCGTTCTCTCTCGGCCTCCTGCCGCCTGCTTCGCCCGTCAATGTTGGCGGACTCATTTTTCCAGTCCGCGGAGTCCGCGCAGGTCGTCATGCTGACATCACTGGGCCCCGCTTCTAGAAGATCTTCCCCGGGCCTATAAATAGCCCCGAGTGCCTCTCATTCGGGGGGGAGAAAGCCCGGAGGAGGAAACAAGACTTGCCAGCAGACCCTGCGCACTCAGTTCTCCAGTCCGCGCAGTCCTCCACAGCTTGCCTGCAGCTTGCCAGCAGACTCTGCGGACTCAGTTTTCCTGTCCGCGCAGTTCTCCACAGCTTGCCTGCAGCTTGCCAGCAGACCCTGCGGACTCAGTTTTCCAGTCTGCGCAGTCCTCCACAGCTTACCTGCAGCTTGTCAGCAGACTCTGCGGACTCAGTTTTCCTGTCCTCCACAGCTGCAGGCAACTTCTTCTCTATAGTCTCTGGCAGCTTCTCTCTAGTCTCTGGCAACTTCTTCTCCCTTAGCCGTCAGCTTCCCTTTGTACCCCTTTAATGCTTTATTGTGAAGGTGTACTAGTAAGCTTGTAACCTCTCGCTATTAATCAAAGGAAAGCCTGTCGCAAGAGTGGCATTTAGGCCGCGGCGGGCGAAGTCTGTTGTTGCCACTGCTAGCGGCTCCCTCTCCTTGCTCTCTGCTCAGCAAGTCTTGCTCTCTGCTCAGCAAACCTTGCTCTTTGCTCTGCAAGCCTTGCTCTCTGCCCAGCAAGTCTTGCTCTCTGCCCAGCAAGCCTTGCTCTCTGCCCAGCAAGCCTTGTCCTCTGCTCAGCTCAGCTCTTCTCGGCAACCAACATGCAAGCACAACCGTCATATTAGCCATCTGCTCGACGGCTCTGATCAACCTCCTCCTGTCTCTTGATCAACCCTCTCAGTTGATCAAGCCTCTTCTCTGCTCTCAGCAGCCTCTTCTCTGCTCTCAGCAGCCTCTCCTCTATCCCCGCAACTCCTCGACAAGTTGTTTGCTCCACTCTCGAGCACTCAGAAGCTTCTCTATTCTCCTTCATCCCCCTTCCTCTCCTAGCCTGTGAGACCGAACACCCCCTCTGTGTTAGCTGTGCCCCAGGTGCCGTTTCTGCGCATCAACAGGAAGCATCCCTCCATTATGTCCATGCAACTGCTGACACGGGGACTTCCACCCCAGAACACGAGAAGGCATCCTAGTGATCAACTGTGTCGTTGTTAGCACAGCATATCCCCACAGACTTTGAGGAACCTTCATGTTGAGCATCATACTCCTTGTCACCTCCAGAAGATGTTTGTTCTTCCTTTCCGCCACTCTGTTCTGTGCAAACGTATAGGCACAAGTGGTCTGGTGCACTATCCCATGAGCCGATACATATTCCTCCATTATCTAGTTAATGTATTCTGTTCTATTATCTGATCGTAGTACCCTAATCACTGTATTGTATTGAGTCTGAACAAGTTTATGGAAATCTTGAAAGCAAGTAAATACTTCACTCTTAGTTTTCATCAAATACAGCCAAGTAACACGAGAAGCACAATCAATAAACGTTACAAAGTACTTATAACCATTCAAAAAACCTACAGTACAAGGTCCTCATACATCGGAATGAATAACATCAAAAACAGAAGAGATTCTTCAGCTTGTACTAGCATACGAACACCTAGTAAGCTTGTCGAACTCACAAGCATCACACACCAACTTTTTTTTATCAACTGTTTTAACAATAGCAGAAAATAATCTAGCTACAGTACTAAATGATGGGTGGCCAAACCGCCTGTGATGAAGAAAAAGCATGTCCTCTGCACTCATCTTCTGTCCTATAACTCTCGTCTTCTCTACCACAGATACCAGAGTTGCATCCAATCCTTCCCGATCCAGATACCACAACCCATCATGTCAAGTCCCACACTACCAGTTCCAAGTATCTGCCTCATCTCTTTTTCCTGGAAAGTCACATTGGGAATATCAAAAGAAACAACACATTTCAGCTGAATGATTATGGAACTAATGGATAAGAGACTAACTGGAAAAGGAGCATGCAAAACATTGGATAATGTTACTGAACCTAAACAATTAACAGTACCCTTACCGAACACTGGCTGAAACGTACCATCCGCCGTCTGGATGCTATCTACAGTAGCTAGACGAGTGTAAGAGGAGAACTCGTCTGCATTTCCTGTCACGTGACGTGATGCGCCTGAGATAATGATCCAATCTGACTCCCTGGAGGAGGATGTAGATGCAAGAGCGAGAGATCCATCAGTTGGGTCGGCATACATCACGACCCCCCCCCCCCCAGCTCCATCTCTGCTCCCTTCGCTCGTCTGTTTCCTCTTGATGTCTTCCAACATGCTAGTAGAGTCTACTCCTCTGTATAGAAAATGCCAACTTCCTCTGCACTCTCAGTCATGCCCAAATTGGCTTGATAGCCTCCTCTGCCACCACGAGCACGACCACGTCCCCAACCACGTCCCAGTCCACCACCAGAATCTCTTTCCTTGGGTGGCTTGGGGCAAGCTATCCTCCCCGCCTCCTTACCTATGTTAGCATCTCTGCTCGCTCAGCCACTTTCGACACCGAGTTGCGCACGCGCAATGAGATTCTACACCTGGCGTGTGACTGTCTTCTTCAGGCCCAGGCAAGGATGGAGGCCGTCCACAACCGGAGCCACCCTGAGTTGTTCTTCGCTCCCAGGGATTAGGTCTGGCTTAAACGCCGCCCCTTCCTTCAGTCTATCGCCTCCAAGGGAGCCAACCAGAAGCATGGGCCCAAGTTCTTCAGCCCTTTGGAGATTCAGAACCGCATCGGGGATGTGGCTTATCATCTCCGACTTCCCGACGACGCTCAGATTCACGACATCTTTCATGTGTCCCAGTTGAAGCCCTTCGTTGGCGACCCTCCAACCGCACCCATTGTTCCACTTTCGCCGCAATCACAAGACAAGCTTGAGGACAAGCTTGATGTCGAGCTGGGTGAAGATGTTACGGATCCTCGTGGAGGATCACGTACAAGCGTCGCGAGTCTCGAGTGGCGAGCTCCTGACCACCGTTATATGTATTAATATTTTATGCATGCGTAGTATTTTTAACCACACCTCTTTTTAAGCCTTGTGAGGAGGCTTTTGATCTTTTTGGATTGGAACTTGGTTTATGTTGTGGGTTTGAGCTTGAAGGAAGCAAGAAGGAATTTACTCTCGCTCTCTCTCTCTCTCGGTCAGAACCCTAACCCGCTGCCCCTCTCTCACTCTCATTCGCATGACGCGCCGCTAATCTCTCTCCGGATTTCCTCTCCTCCCCACCATAGCTCCCAAGGGTTCCAAGAAGGGATCGGCCTCCCTCCTCCAAGACTTCCCTCGCCATCCTCCTTGCACGAGATCGCAATCAAGGGCATGCATCTCATTCAAAGCAACAACAGATTGGGGCTGCAAGATGCTGCCAACCAAGCAGGTGAATAGCCTATGTTTTCAGGGTGCTGTGGTTAGTGCAAGCAGGTGGCCAGACTTTGCCGGCGGTCTGCACAAGGCACATGTAGCAAGGCTGCACTAGGAGTCATACAGTAGCGCAACTTGGCAATATTATCAGTGGGGATGGACGACGGTTTTAGCATGGACGCAAACAAAAGAGGCACTAATGGTGCGTAGTATGACACCAAGCAGCGTACAAGGTCAGCGACATCAAGCAGTTTAGCGACTGTTTGAATTGTGCTTGATTCTGCATGGATCATTTCTATGTTTGGGAAACAAACACGACCTTCCTGTAAGAGTTTGATACAATTCTTCGAACTTGGCTGCCATGGTCTCGTGTAGAACCAATTGTGTGCATAAGATCTGACCATGTTTGATGCATCTCAGTGGAAGAGAATTTTCCAATTTTATTCTTCGCCTCAGAAAAAAAAGACACTGATAATTATTTTGGAACTATACTAAACGGATTCTAGAAAACATTTGAGGTCATAGACATAGGTGCTCCTTAATAACCAACAAATCTATTTCTCCCTAAAGATTTTATCGTGGAGAGGGTGTTTGTTTTCCTTGCAAAATATCCCATTTTTTCCTCGCCAACTTGAATTAGAGACACAATATGGGAAAAAACGGAAACAATGGATGAGAAAAGCTAAGAATGGATTGATAAGTTAGAAGGAGTGAACTTTGGTTAATATAAAAAACAGATTCAATAGGTGTGCCAGAAGAAATTGCATTAACCTATGGTAACTGTTGGAAAAGTCCATGTAAAGAGCCTCATTTATTTATATTTCTCTTTTCTCCTATTTATTCCCACATCATGTATAGGACTCTCTTCCCTCTTTCTCCCTCTTATAAATGTGTATTCATACCTTTTATTTGATTATTGAGAAAGTATATACAAGTTTGAGGATTTCTCTACAAGGTATCAGAAGGAACGATACGGCCTCTTTTTGTCTAACCGCCCAGTCTTCAGTTTAACCGGGCGGCCTGTTTTTCGGCCTAACCGCTTATCTTCTGCGGGCTTGCTCTTCCCACCCGCCTCGTATCTCTCTCTCGTGGATCCACCTCCTCTCTCTCTTTCTCCTTCTCCTCCCCTTTTATAACCTTTCTATCAGGTAGGGCCTTCCCTCCCTTATTTCCCTCTGCCCTCGCGGTTTCCTCTCGGCTACCTGCTTCCCCTCTACTCGGTGCGGTCTCCTTGTCTACCCGCCGAGATCTTCGCTTCTCGTTGCTTTCCACCCCTCTCGCCGCGACTTCTCTTAATCGCTACTCGGTGCGGTCTCCCTGTCTAACCGCCGAGTTCTTGCCTTCTCGCTGCTCTGCTCCCTGCTCGTTGCGACTTCTCTTAGTCTCTACTCGATGTGGTCTCCTTGTCTACCCGCCGAGTTCTTGTCTTCTCGCTGCTCTGCTCCCTGCTCACCGCGACTTGCCTTAGTCGTCGCAACTTCTCTTCTCGCAGCGCTTTGTTCTCTTAGTCGTTGCGGCTTCCATCATCCCGGCGAGCTCCGCATCTAGGTCGCGGCATCTTCCCTTACCGCTGGTGTGCTCACTGTGACAATGCGGACTTCTTGATCGGCTTGTTCTCTACTTAGTCGCTGCGACTTGTCACCTCTAAGGCGGCTTCTCCTCTCTGCTGTGGGCTCCGCATATTGGTCACGGCATCCTCCTTGTCGTTGGTGTGTTATCATAGTGACCGTGCGGCTTCTCCTCTTCTCTAGTCGAGGCGGCTTCTCCCAGCTAACCGCTCTACATCCTGGTCGTGGCGGCTTCGTTATCTTATCGCTGGTGTGTTGTCACCAAGACCGTGCGGTCTTCTCGCTCGGGTTAGCGTGTGGCCTCCGGCTCGCTGGTCTGCCCGCGCAGTCTCCCCTTCGTTTGCTGGTTTTCTGACCGCCAGCCTAGCCTCATGCTCACCTTGCCATGGGGTCCTCTCCTGAATCTACCGGACAGACAGCTTCCTCCTCTGCAGACTGCCCGGCCTCTGCCCCTGAACTTTGTGATGAGTTGTGGATTACTACTATTTTGTTAGTCGTAAAGAATAACTTTGTGAAGTGGGTACACTCTGTTCGCCGCGTACTTCAGTCCAAAGGCTTTCTACATCACTTGACTCAAGCCGCTCTTGCTGCTCCCGACGATTGGTTGCGCAACGATGGTCGGGTTCAGGCAAGGCTCCTCAACTCCCTTGATACTGAACCCTACCGCATGGCCATGTATCACGAAACGGCCAAGGCAATGTGGGATGAGCTTCAGTCTCTATATTCTGGTAAAGATAGTCTCCAGCACCAATATGGCATCATCAATGATCTTCAGACCCTTGATGTTGGCGGGGCCACCGACCTCACCTCCTTTGTTGCTCGGGTCAAGACTCTGGTTGAAGCATGGATCCAACATCAACCTCCAACGCTGTATTTTGCTGCACAACGTGACCAAAAAGAAGCTGTCGGTGTTGTCATGATGATGGCTCATGTACCGCCTCATTTTCAGAGCATTCGGGCTCAGATCCTCTCCTCTGCTGCTACCCCATCACTATCATATGTGTGTTCCATGTTGCTCAAGGTCTCACCGCCTCCTGATAGTTCTGCTCCTCCGTCACCGGCTCTCCTTCAGCAGACTTCTGCACCCCTACTGCCTCTTCCCCCTCCTGCTCACGGGGGGCGTTTCGGATCTAGGGGCCGAGGTCGGGGGGGTCGGCCTCGACCAAAGTGTTCCTTCTGCGGTAAGGACGGCCACCTTGAGGCACCTGCTATCGCAAGCATGGGCTTCCTCCTTGTCCACAGGCCACTGTTGCTGAAACTGACTCCTCCGCTCGTACTGACCTTGAAGAGGTCCGTCTTCAGCTCCAACAACTCCATGGTCTGCTCAGTCGCCCACCTGCCTCTGTTGCCTCTGCTGCCTCTGCTGCCTCCATCTCCCAAGAAGGTATCGCTTGTCTCTCCACTAGTACGCGTTGGATAGTGGACTCAGGTGTCACTCATCACATCACCTCCATGCGGCCACATCAATACCTGGATTCTCCTCATCCTGAGTGTATCATAGTGACCAATGGGGACATTGTTCCCGTCTTCGGCTCTGCTGATATCGCTCTCACTTCTTCTCTCTCTGCGCTCGGCTCTTCATGTTTCGGGCTTCCCGTTTAATTTGCTTTCTGTTGGCCGCCTTACTAATGATTTAAATTGCTCTGTAACTTTTACCTCTTCTTCTTTTCTGATACAGGATCGACAGACGCGAACTATCATTGGTAAGGGGCGACTGCAGAACGGGTTCCACCTCCTTGATGACTCTCCGGCTATCCTCTCTTCCGTCTCCTCCGTCGATTGGCATCGACGTTTTGGGCATGCCCCTTTACCAGTCCTCCGGAAAGTTCTACCAGATGTATCTCTAGCTCTTTTTCAATGTGAATCATGTGTGTTCGACAAGCAGTCTCGTTCCTCTTTTTTGTCTCATTGTACTCGCAGCGCTGCTCCTTTTATTTTAGTACACTCCGATATTTGGGATCAGTACAAAGTCACTAGCATTTCTGGTTATCGTTATTTTCTAACTTTTATTGATGATTATTCGCAAATGAAGTGGCTATACTTACTTCGTGATCGCTCTGAGCTTCCCCATGTCTTTCGGGCTTTCCTTCTTGAGACCCGCACGCAATTCTCCACGAACATCAAAACTATTCGCACCGATGATGCTCGTGAATACACTAGCCACGAATTTGCGACTCTTTGCTCTGAATTTGGGGTCATTCACCAAACTTCATGTGTTTATACCCCCCCAACAAAACGGAGTCGTTGAACGTAAGAATCGACACCTTCTTGATGCGGCCCGCTCCATCATGCTTCAAATGCAAGTTCTCAAAGCTTATTGGAACTTTGCCGTTTCGACGGCTTGCTATTTGATTAACCGTCTTCCTTCCCCCATACTTCACAATGTCACTCCGTTCAGCCTCATGTACCCGTCTACTCCGACATTCTCTCTCGCACCCCGAATCTTTGGGTGCACTTGCTACATTCACACTCTTGGTCCATCCTTGGACAAATTGGATCCCCGGGCAGCCAAACACATCTTTGTTGGCTACTCCCGAATTCAGAAAGGCTACGTATGCTACTCTTCGGTTACCCGCAAGGTGATAGTCTCTGGTGATGTTACCTTTTGGGAGGATCTTCCTTTCTTCTCTTCTCCAGATCCTACACCTCTACCATCAACCGTCTTACGTCCTGTCATTCTCGTTACCACTCCACCACCAAGAATTCCTGTCATTCCCGTTACCACTCCACCACCAAGAATTCAAGCTCAGGCTCCCCCTATTCCCAAGCCATCTCTTATATGTGTCGACACTCGTCGCCATCCTGCCTCAGGTGACCCACTACAGTCGGCTTCGACCTCTGTGCTTCGCGCCCTGCTGATCCAGCACCAGAATCTACAGCTCATCTCATGGCGAATTATGTATCCTTACATCGTGTATCTCCATAACTTCAAACTTTTGTCACATCATTATCCTCGATTTATGTACCTAACTCTGTGCAGGAGGCTCTCCAACATCTTAGCTGGCGGGCAGCCATGGAAGAAGAAATGACAGCTCTCTGTGCTAACCAGATATGGAACTTAGTACCTGTACCTACCTGTCAGACACTTGTTGGGTGTAAATGAGTCTTTGTCATCAAACATGCTCCTGATGGGACGATTGACAGTCTGAAGGCCCGTCTGGTGGCTCGTGGCTTCACCCAACAGCAAGGTCTCGATTATGAGGAAACATTCTCTCCAGTGGCCAAGTTTAACACTGTTCGTGTTCTCCTCTCTGTGGTTGTGCATCGCCAAGGGACCTTACACCAACTGGACATCAAAAATGCGTTTCTCAACGGCGACCTCCAGGAAACGGTTTACATGCAGCAACCTCCCGGGTTTGAGATCACGGGGGAGTCCCGAGTTTGTCATCTTAAGAAGTCCATCTATGGTCTCAAACAATCCCCTCGGGCATGGTTTGACAAGTTTAATAAGGCCGTCCGGCAAGTCGGCTTTACTCGAAATTCAGTTGACTTCTCTCTGTTCACGCGTCATCAACGGGAACTGTTCTTCTGTTGGTTTATGTTGATGACATCTTAATCACTGGAGACGACTCAAAGGGCATCCAAGCGGTCAAACAGCACCTCAGCTCCGTCTTTCAAACAAAAGATCTGGGGCATCTTTTATACTTCCTCGGTCTTGAGATCGCGAGACGATCGGATGTACTTATCATCTCCCAAAGGAAATACTCTCTAGATCTCCTTCAAGATGTTGGCTACTCTAGATGCAAGCATACTACTACTCTAATGGATGCAAATCATAAGCTGTGTGCACATTCTTGTGATACTGATCTTCCTCTTCAAAATCCGGAATATTATCGACGACTGCTTGGGAAATTGATCTACCTAACAGTCACAAGGCCGGATATATCCTTCGTTGTTGGGGTGGTCAGCTGATTTATGCATGCCCCGCGAACATCTCACCTTCAAGCTGTTGAACGCATCCTTAGATACCTTAAAACAGTTCCGGCTCAAGGATTAGTATACAAAACCTCATTCTCTACTCCAACATTGGTTGCGTATTCTGACGCAGACTATGTCGGTTCCTTGGATGATCGTCAGTCAACCAGTGGCTTTTGTACCTATTTTGGAGGTCATCTCATTACCTGGCGAAGTAAGAAACAAACAGTGGTTGTCCGATCCTCAGCTGAAGCAGAATACTGATCGATGGCATATGTTGTCTCTGAGCTTACCTGGCTTGAAAGTCTTCTTGCCGATCTAGGGGTAAAACTTCCTGCATCTGCCATCTTGTTATGCGACAACCAAGCGGCTATACACATTGCAAAGAATCCAGTCTTTCATGAAAGAACGAAACATATTGAAGTGGACTGTCACTTTATCCAGAAGAAAGTCCAAATGAAGAAGATAGAATTGAAGCATGTTCCGGGTGCTGAACAAGTTGCTGATATCCTCACAAAGGCTCTATCAAGTACCCTATTTTACCAGTTTCTGTCCAAGTTGGGTGCATACGACCTGTATGCTCCAGCTTGCGGGGGAGTGTTGGAAAAGCTCATGTAAAGAGGCTCATTTATTTGTATTTCTTCTTTTCTCCTCTTTAATCTCACATCATGTAAAGGACTCTCTTCTTTCTCCCTCCTATAAATGTTGTATTCATACCTTGTATTTGATTATTGAGAAAGTATACACAAGTTTAAGGATTTTCCTACAGTAACAATAAAGCCGAACATTGAAAGTCTATAAGTAAATAGGACTTGGACTATTAGACAAGCAAGAACCGGGAGCTGTATATTCGTCCTTAATGTTGAGTGTAACCTTTGAGATCAATAAAGAAACCAGAACTGCTGGTGCGATGAATTCATGAGATACTCTAGGATCGTGAATAATGTGCGTGAATAATGTGCATCGAATAAAAAAGAGTTTCAATCTCAAGATGAAAAAGTGTTTTTGTAGAAGAATGCATAAATTAATTCAATTTGATCACCAATTATCTCAAAGAAGTTTGTAAATTGATCCAATCGTTATCAATATAGTATAATTGGGTAATAACTGTTATTGATTGCAATTCACATGTCTTGACAAAATAGAAGTTGAATCTTGAGCAAGTTCTGGATGAGGGGATTAAACAAATGTATGGTCAACATGTGTGGTCATAAGAAAAGTCATTGATTGGAGGCTCACCCTAAATGAAGAGATCAAAAGACACTAATATGATGAAGGCATGTCACCTTCTACTTTAAGTCTAAAGCAGACGAAGATTTGAGGAGCAAAAGAAAGTTAAAGGCGCGCCCAAATATCGAAGCAATCAATCAAGATGTCACTATAAATCTTGTTGACAAAATGGTAAGACATTATGCCACATTAGAAAGAAATGTCCCCAATGACAACGTGGACAAATGGTGGAGTCAAACTTTGACATAAACACAATGTTTCAAAAATTTGGAAAGACAGCTAAGAATAAGAGAAGGCCAATTTTTCTATAGTTCATGATAAACTCAAGGCTAAGGAATTAGATATTCACCTATGAGTGAGGATTCATCTCAGGTGGACACTCACTATATTGTCATATGCATAACACGTGATTATATTAAGAAATTATGTGCTTATTTTTTGTAACATAAATCTAAAATGTCTGCATGCTTGAAAATATGGAAAATTCAAGTTGAAAAAAGTAACGAAAACTTAAAAAGCAATGATAGCGCAGTAGATCATTATAGGCGCTATCAAGGTGGTGGCTGCAAGTAGCTTCATTGCACAAACAAGCAACAACATTGGAGGATTTCAAAGTGTTTGGAGGCGATATCAAGGTGGTAACTGCAAGTAGATTCTACATATGAGCAGCTAACAACATTGGAGGTTTTCAAAGTGTTTTACTCATTTTTGTAATTAAAGAAGAAACTGTCGGGATTGGGTGGGTATGGGAAGCCTGCATGTGGGTGGGTTGGTGTTTTCTCTCTGTCCATGCTTTCTCTCCTTGCACGAAATAGCAATTATTTCCCAGCAATAACTTTAGGCTCTGTTCATTTGATAGGAATTGGGATACAAGAATTGGAATTCGAATTGAAAGTATTTTCTCTCTTTGTCAATTTCAATTATATTGTTCAGCTGAATACAGAAATTCTATAACAATAATTTGAATTAATAATTCCGTTGTTCGGCGGGATGATAGAATGCAGTGGATGCAAGCAATGAATAGAAAAATTTCAACAAACGAGTTATTGAGAGAAAAGAATTATCCATTTGGAATTTGCAAATCTAAAATCTACATATCTGGACCAACATAACTCATTTAAAACAAAATTGATCCTTTGCTTTAGATCATAAACAATGTCATACTATAAACCTGAGATTAAAACTTGGCTATCCTGCCCAACAAATTAAGAAATACAAGCCCCTTATTAAGCCCTTTCTGAGCCTTTAACTATAAAAAACATAGCAAGAGATATGATTATAGTCATTCAATTGAAATTGTTTGATAGGAATTGGGATGGAGGAATTGGAATTCGAATTGAAATTGTTTTCCCTTTATCAATTTCAATTATATTGTTCAGCTGAATGCAGGAATTCTGTAACAGTAATTAGAATTAATAATTTTATTGTTGGGTTGGATGGTAGAATTCAATGGATGTAATTGAAATTTAAAATTTAGCGCATCAAGAAAGCATGCAAGGAATAGAAAAATCTCAACAAACGGGTCATTGAGAGAAGAATTATCCATATGGAATTTGCATATCTAAAACTTACATATCTGGGCCAACATAACTCATTTAAAAAAAAATTGATCCTTTGCTTTAGATCATAAACAATGTCATACTATAAAACCTGAGATTAATACATGTCTATCCTACCCAACAGATTAAGAAATACAAGCCCCTTATTAAGCCCATTCTGAGCCTTTAACTATAAAAACAGAGCAAGAGATATGATTATAGTCATTCAGTAGAAATCAATACTATTCCCCCGATTATGAACCAAATAGGAAAAGCTTCAATCCATGGAACTCCTCTGAACATCCTGATCACTGTCCCTTTTCATCCAGCATGAACCCGGCAACTCTACTAAATGTTTGAGTAAACAAAAAGTAGAAGAACGCGAAGGGCAGAGAGATAGGTTAAGAGAAAAAAAGATAAGAAATGTAACGGAAGAAGAAGAATGCAAGGCTCGGGCTCTTGCCATGAGTCATGAGAGGGGATGTCGATCCAAGAGCAGAACAGAAGAAATGAACTGTGTGAGAGGAGGACCTGTGTCAATCAAGAAGGGGATCCATATAAGGAGGAGAAACAAGGCTTTGAGATATCCGCCCCCTTCCTTTCTCCATTTCCTCCAGCACCCCTCTCGTGTTTCACCTTTGATTGGCTTCAAAATGCTTACACGATAGAATCAGGAAGACAACAATGGCACGGCCACATCGGAGAAAAAAATGTGGAGGGGATGAGCTCTAACACCGACAAAATAGAGATCGTGTTCTATTCTTCTTCGCCGCGAGAACAGAGACGGGAGCGGATGGGGCGCGGGTAGAATCGCGAGAAGACGCGAGGAAGAGCGGGCTTCGCGAGAGCAAACGAGATGAAGATCGAGGAAGAGTGGGCTTTGCGCAAGAGACAAGCGAGAATCGTAAATTCTTACCACTAGAGGTAAGAATTGGGGGTGAGAGCTCATATGCAAAATTTAATTCCTATTGAATTCAATCAAATTCCCATTCCACACAAAAAGGCACCTGAACAACGGAAATGGAATTGGCCATTCAAATCCAATTCTTTTCTCCAATTTTGCCCAAAGGAACGGGGCCTTGGATCTTATCTAAAACACTTTTTTTGGGCCATAATTTCCAACTTTTATATGGAATGTAGGACGCACTTCCATGGAACAATGATTGGCATAATCAGCACACAATATTAGAAAACATATGAGTAAGGAGTACTTGATCCTAATTTTAGTTTTGGCTGATGAGTCCCTTTTATATAAGGGCAATATTATAAGTAATCCTATAACAGCTATTCGCATTCCATTGATATTCGTAGTCCAAACAAATTATTCGAAGTCCAATACTTTTATTCACACCCCAAAAAAATTCAATTGTAAATGTAAGCTCGTGGAATGCGGGATTCAATGGTTTCATGCCCATTTCAGTAAATTCATGCACAAACTCATCAGCGGTATCTGAAACATCGTGGAATCCGGGGTTCCACCCACAAACTCATTGTGGAATGCGGGATTCAGTGGTCTTTGAAACATCAAACTCATCAGCAGGATCAAACCAGCATTTAAATTTTTTACTTCTTCCACTTGAGTGCTTCATCACTCTACCATGATTGAAGCAATTTCATCATCAGTCTTCTTCAAAGCATTGCTCAGATTAATCTCATTCCATTCAGCTCTCAAGTTCTCCGCTTTTGTTTCAAACTTTTCAATGATCTTTTTGAGAGTTGAAGATGTTGATTGCTGGAAGGTTTAAGTCAAAAAGATCGTTCATGCCAAGATTGAGAAGTTCCACGCGAGGTAGGCGGGATAGAGTGGGATGGAAGGAGACACAGAGATAGATTGAGATGTCAGTGATGATCAAGCCCGGTTAGGTTTTTCAGAGAGATCAACTCCAATCACTCTTCTTCAGGCAAAAATCGATAGATCCCAAACGGACTCCTCCGCTTCCCATGTTGGGAGGAAGGAGATGACATAGAGGAAAGACATCATACCTTTCTTCTGCTTAAAAGTATTAAAAAGCCCATGTAAAAACCCATTTGATCTTTCACAAAAATGAAGAGCGGAAAAACGTCAGAAGAAAACGAACAGATGAACTGATGAAGATTGCTAGAGAAGAAAGGGGACTGAGAAGAACAACAATTGGGAGAAGAAAAGAGGAACTCGGTAGAAACTCTCTGCTTCTCATATTTTTGGTTGGACAGCTATTATATTTAATAAAATGATAGATTTTAGGTTTGTTTGGGGGGTGTGAAACCTGCATTTAGATTTTTTACTTCTTCCTCTACGACTTTTACTTCATACTTCTCTCTCGAGCATATCTAGTGTTTCATCCCTCCCTACCATGATTGAAGCAATTTCATCATCTGTCTTCTTCAAAGCATTGTTCAGATTAATCTCCTTCTCATTTCATTAAAGCATTGTTCAGATTAATCTCCTTCTCATTTCATTTACCTCTCAAGTTCTCCGCTTCTATTTCAGACTTTTCACTGATATTTTTGAGATTTGAAGATTCTGAATGTTGGAAGGCTTAGGTCAGGTGGAAAGGATCTAGAAAGGCTGTTCATGCCAAGATCGAGAAGTTCCAGGCGAGGAAGGCAGGATAAAGTGGGAGAGAAGGAGACGCGAAGATAGATAGGTTAGTGATGATCGAGGCTGATTAGGTTTTTCAGAGAGATCCACTCCAATCACTCTTCTTCCAGCGAAAATCGGCAGATCTCAAATGGACTCCTCCACTTCCCGCGTTGGGAGGAAGGAGACGACCTAGAGGAAATATATGATTTCTTTCTCCTGTTTAGAAGCATCCAAGAAGAGATTCCATTTGATCTTTCACAAAAATGAAGAGAGAAAAAACACTGGAAGAAAAAGAACAAATGAACTGATGAAGATTGGCAGAGAAGACCACAAAGAACAACAGTTGGGAGAGAAGAGTAACTCGACAGAAATTCTTTGCTTCTCATATTTTTGGTTGGACTGCGATTGTATTGAATAGAATGAAAGATATTAGGTTTGTTTTGGGGGTGTGAATAGCCGTTTTAGGAGTGCTTATAATATCGTCCTTTAATTAAATATTACCACTTCTGCATTGTTCAACATGCATATAAGGATGATGATTACAGTAAAAAAATAGTACATGTAACATATTAAGAGAATATGAGCTTCTTTGGCCAGAGTTTAGCAGGAGGCAAAGTGACATTCTTGCTCTGACTCCAAAGAGATTAAGGGTCTGTTTGGGAGATAAAGGATTCAAAATTTCATAAAATGAATTTACAACTTGAAGCTAGGTCTAACTGTCTAAGCAGTGAACAGAATGAAGGGTCCATTCAGTGCGGTGGAGGCGGCCGCGAATGCCCGACCACACCCCCAAAATCACGTCCATATTTAGCTTCAAAACAGGGTTTTTTTTGCGACGGCGTTCGCAATCATTGTCATCTCAAACGAATGTAAAATGTCGGTAATATTTTTATCCAAATGCACCATAGTAAAAACACCATGCCAAACTGATGTAAATTTTCTGTGGAATTTTTATCCAAACAAACCACAGTAAAAACATCATGCTAGTCATACCCTAAGATTAATAAGGCATAAACTCCTTAGATGCATTTAAGTTTAGGCTCGGTTTGGCGCGGTGTTTTTGCTCCGGTGAGTTTGGAAAAAAATGCATCATAGAATGCATGAATGGCATGACAACAGTTGTAACCGCCACCAAGAAGAGATAACTAGTTTTGAACATAAAAGTGAATGAAGCTCATTAGATGACAGTGGCGGATCCAGAAAATTGATAATGGGGGTGCATAAATTTTTTTAAAATGAAATAGCACGAACATTTATTATATCTTTTTAAATTGAAATAGCACTTTTTCTCTGAAATTCCTTGAAGTATCATTGTAGTGTGGATCAAACATCAAAAAGTGAACATGGTACTCTTAGATGAACTCTGAAATCAAAAAAATTGAAAGAATTTGCTAAACATACTGATCAAACGGTGCAAGACACAATTTAACAGATGGTGTTATTAGAGCAAGCACACCTTGAGATCTTGCAATGCAGTAGATTGCGCTCGATGCACTCAGTTCATGTACGTCGAGTGCACAATTTTTTTTTTTTATGTTCGCCTCTCACCGTAGGAATGCGTCACAGGGTTCTAGAAAATTTAACAAGTGGGGTCGGACATTAACTTCCTCAAAAAAAAAATTTGATTACTTTCATCTTATCGAAGTTGTTTTTCCCTCATCTGGCAGTCATTTTTGACATATAAGTAGTCAAAATGCATTGTCTCGACGAGAGATATGATGGGGGGTCAGCGTCCTTCAATACCCCCTCTGGATCCACACCTATTAGGTGAGGTCTCGGACGTTCCCGACTCATAACCATTGTGTTCCCCACTGTTATTCATTGTTTTAAATGTCCTCCGACATGTCTGACATGTCTCCTGACATGTCCTTTTTTTAGGGCAAAACGATATATTTTTCTTAAAAAAATAGATTATATCTTTTTGTAAAATATAGACCAACACGTCCAATTTTTTCTAATATATCGGCTGACACGACTTTTAAATATATCATCCGCTATTTTATTTTGTATTATATTAACAGACTAGCAACATATGATTAAATCGTCTATATATTATATTATGTATATTTAAATCGATTAGATTTATTGTTTCGATATTTGTAATGTTTTATTCATACAATCAATTTTGTATAATTGTTTCACAAATTTTTAATTTAATATTACAAAAAATATGAAAACATTTAATACATTTATTAATTGAATGTTTGCATGTGATGCGGAGCAGAGACGAGTACGAGCTTTGGGCTCATTCGGAGCTGATTTGGAGACTTCCCATATATGGCGTGCCCGGATTGAAAATCCAACTCCGTGGATGCGTCCGGATTCGCGTTGTGAATCAATTTCATATATAGATTTGTACTTTTTGGATTCTATTTCATGTAATTTTGGCCCCAAGACCAACGACCAATCATAGCTGTTGATTTTGGGTGCCCTAATTTTTATTTCTTATAAATAGATGGTTTATGGCTGTCGTCAGGGCTCATTGCTGAATGTTTGGAGAAGAGAGCGTCTTCCTTCATTCCGGTGATCTCCACTGCGGTGCCGACTCCGTGTAGCCCCTTGGTGACGACTCCTTGGGTAAGTTTTGTTTCCTTTTAATCCCTCCTTCTCTTCCACCCTTCTTCCCTTGTTGTCCAGTCGTCGGCCTCCTTCAAAAACCCCTCCAACCGCTCACTTTCAGGCCACTGGCCTGCTGTCCACCCACCACCCGGTCAGCCACCTTCAACCCGCTAGCCACCCACCTCCCTCCAAGCAGCTGACACCTTCACGTGTGCCTCCAGCCTCCACCCTACAGGACGCCGCCCAGCCTACACCTAGATCCAGCCACCGGCCACCTCAAATCCCCCTACCCTCTTCCAAGTCGCCTACCCGCACCACCCCAAACAGCCACCTGGTGATTTTCAGCCCCAAACAGTCCAGATCTGCCCTTTTTCCAGCCATAACCAGCCGCCAAGTCTTTTCTTATTTGCTATCATTACTCCATATCACGTGGATCCACCTCCCAACAACCAGTCATTACAAATTTTGTCCAAATCTGGGCATTTCAGCCTAAATCCAGCCACATACCTCTCTGATCCAGCACCCTTAATTCTCAACCAGTCTTCCCCTTACCCAATCTGGTCCACCAACCACCGAAATCCCTTTTTTTGAGCTCTCTAATATCCAGATTTGTGTTATTTACAGCAGCTCTATTATTCGTATTGTGATTTGTATCGGTACTCAGTTGTAAAACATTGTTACAGTTGTTTATCACATGATTGTTTGGGTGTTCAGTTTATTATAGTTATTTGTGCATGAATTAATCTCTAACTGCAGTAAGGATTCATTCGCCGCGCGCACTTGTTTTGGCTCTCCACGCGGAGGAAAGCCTAAGCTTGTTTTTGCCCTAATAAAAATATTTTGTCTTATCGTGGATTTATTTTGCGTGGGATGTTAATATGTATTATCTAATTTGTGATTTAACCATCGGACTTTTGCATAGCATGTAGGGTGAGGTCGCAGATTTCCCGCAGTCTATAGATTCGTCCTGCGGCAGCATGTTTTTAGTATAAATTTATAAATTTGAATAGACTTATAATCAATCAAAGATTTTTAATTTTTAAATCATATTTATTTGCAATAAATATGATTTAAAAAGACAGGGCACAATGGCGACAAATGATTCATATAGCCGACCCCACTATAGTGGGATAAAGGCTTGAGTGTTGTTGTTGTTGTTGTATTTATTTGCAATAAACTTATTGTTAGCAAAATAAAATTATTGTATACTACTAGTCTACTAAATATATTTTACAACGTATCATTTTGCCGTTGTCAATATTATTTTATCTTAGATACTATTCGATTTCATTTCTTAATATAAATGACTTATGTTTATCTATTGATTATATTATTTTTATATTTTTATACATAAAAATAAAAAAATTATTTATAAGACATAGAAATATGATATTTAAAATATTCCCGACATGTCACCGACATCCGATATTTAAAACATTGTTGTTACTGTTACGGAGTTGCACAACGACGAGCCACCTTGAGAAGTTTACACGCGTCGGGCGCGTATAGCGGATGAGCCCACAATTCCCGCAACGAATAATTAATTAATTTGTTACCGTATTTGTCTATGACGTTAATTTGTTGCTTTGATTGTGTGTATCAATTTAAGTATTTTTGTATTTCCTATTTTAGAATATTTTATTTTTGTGTTCACTCCTCGTCACTATAAGAGGACGCGTAAGTCTTGTATTGTTTTTATCCTGGAATGAAATTGTGTTTTCTCTCTCCTCCTCTCTAACTCTAACTCTCTCTCTCTCTCTTCCTCCCCTCCCTCTCCCGCTCTTCCTCAGACTGACTGGAGTCACCCCCTCCCCGGGATCGTACCAAACTGGTCTGACATGCCGCTTCCGCCCGCAAACAGCCGCCAGAGAACCTGCGCCATACCGTCGTCTGCTCCAGCCGCCCGTCCGCTCCAGCGGCCTTCTGCCCTGACGCGCGCGTCACCCGTCCCGACCACGTGTCGCATTACGCTCTAAGACGCATCTCGCACCGCCGGCCCTCCCTCTGCGGATCCAGCCCTCCTCCATCTGTCGTCGCAAGAGAACCTGGGTCGTCCTGTCGCGTCGCCGCTGCCATGGCCCCAAACAATCGTTCCACCGCCGAGGCTCCATTGAAGGACGCCAACGAGGCCCTCCTTCGTCATGTCAGCACACAGGAGTCCATCGTGGCCTCCTTGCAGACCTCCTTGATCGCCATACACGCCAAGCTCGATGCATTACAACCGTCTGTCGCCCCCTCCGTCAGTGGCTCAGCGGAACCGGCCACAGCACGTCCAACATAGGAGCGGCACCTCCAACGCACATTGGGGACGCTTCCCCCTTGGTCTTTCCGGCCGTCCGACCCTTACCTTGGATCTTCCAACCTTCGTCGGGGTTGATCAGATTGGGTGGATCGCCAAGGCGGAACAATACTTCGATCTCCACCACACCCCCGAGCAGGACAGGGTCTCTACCGCCGTGGTGGGACTCGACGGCTCCGCCCTCCACTGGGCCCAATGGCTCCGCCAGACTAATCTGTTCATCTCATTGCCGGAAATCAAGCAGGAAATGATTCGTCGCTACGACACCCATTATTTTGGCTCCGCCATCGAAAGATTATGCGGGGAGTGGCAATCTGGTACGATGGAGGACTACATCTGTGGCCCTCGTCACTCATGTTTCGGACCTACCACATGACCACTATCTTGGCTTCTTCATGCAGGGTCTTCGCTCCAACATACGGTCCCGACTCCGCACCCACCACCCTCGGACAGTTTCCAAGGCCCTCGACATGGTCCGCCTTGTGGGCGCGGATTTGTCTCTTCAGCCACCACTGATTCCCGGTAGGCTTCCGCAAGGCGGCCGGGCTTGGAAAACCACTACTCCAGAAACCCAAGGTCCTCACCCCGCGCAGGGCGCCCGGGCAGGGCGCCCATCCCCACCACAACGGATCTCCAATCGCGAGTTTGATGATCTCTGTCACAAGGGGCTATGTTTTTGCTGACGCCAGCCCTACTCTTTGACCCACGTCTGAGCGGTCAAGGAGTTCCACGCCATCATCGGCGATTTCGAGCCAGAGATCACTTTAGCAAATTTTGAAGACCTCGAGATCACTGCAGAGGACACCACCGAGGTCGCCGCTGACGCAGACCTTCACCACTTGGAGCTTCCTTGTTTTTCCGTGGGTGGCATTTCTGGCCCCCAAACCATGAAGTTGGCAGGTAAATTGAGGGACCGCCACATAGCCATCATAGTGGACAGCGGAGCGAGCCATAATTTTCTTTCATCTCATCTGGTCCAGCAGCTACGTCTTCCGACAGAACCTTCTCCAGATTTCACGCTTTGTCTGGGCGATGGTCGTAGCCGCTCGATC
Source organism: Platanthera guangdongensis (assembly GCA_039583875.1). Classification (NCBI taxonomy): domain Eukaryota; kingdom Viridiplantae; phylum Streptophyta; class Magnoliopsida; order Asparagales; family Orchidaceae; genus Platanthera; species Platanthera guangdongensis. The sequence goes on along the minus strand of CM077151.1, from coordinate 284,815,686 downwards.
CAGGGCCGCTGTCCGGCCATTTCGATCTCAGTGGGACCCTACTCAATGACGACGGACTTCTACGTCTTCGGCCTTGGCGGGATCAACGCCATTTTGGGAGTAGCGTGGTTGCGCACGCTCAACGACGTGCGAGTCAACTGGAGCTCTATGACGATGTAGTTCCTCCAGGACGATCGGGAGTGCTGGCTTGTGGGAGACACCGCACTTCTTCGCTCCCCAGTCTCCTCCCACGCTATTCAGCGGACTGCGGATGTCGATTTTTCGTCCCTGCTGTGGCCCATATCGGACGTCGCTGGCTCGTTGCACCAGTCTCAGCACCGCCTCCGGACCTTCAGGCCCTCCTATCAGTGCTTGCAGACATCTTTGCTCAACCAACCGAGCTGCTACCATCTCGGTCGCACGAACATACCATACATCTTTATCCTGGCGTGACGGCAGTCTCGGCCTGTCCATACCGCTATGGACACGTACAAAAGGACGAGATCGAAAGACTGGTCTGCGACATGTTGATGGGGCCTCATCCGCCCCAGTGCCAGCCCCTTCTCCAGCTCGGTTTTGTTGGTACGCAAAAAAGACGATAGTTGGCGTTTCTGCGTAGGCTATCGGGAGCTCAATAAAGCCACCATTCCAGACAAGTACCTGATTCCGGTAATTCTGGAGCTTTTGGATGAGCTCTATGGCGCGACCGTCTTCATCAAGCTGGACCTCCGTGCCAGCTACCACCAGATTCGCGTTCGGCCGACCGATGTAGCCAAGACGGCCTTCCGGACACATGACGGCCACTATGAGTTTCTGGTTATGACTTTAGGCCTGACCAACGCACCGGCCACCTTTCAGGCCACGATGAACGATATATTTTGCAAGGTACTTCGTCATCACGTTTTCGTTTTTTTTATGACATATTGATCTACAGTTCTTCTAGGCAGGAGCATCTCCAGCACGTCCGACAGACATTGACAACTCTACGACGCCACCACCTCAAGCTCCACCCAACGAAGTGTTCCTTTGGGATTCCCGAGATGTGCTACTTGGGACACACCATCTCGACAACAGGAGTCGTCATGGATAGCGACAAGATTAAGGCGGTCCTCCAATGGCCGACACCATCGTCACTCCGCGATGTCCGTAGATTCTTGGGACTGGCAGGGTACTACCGTCGGTTCATTCAGGGGTACGGCACGCTGGCCCGACCCCTCACCCAGCTTCTGAAAAAGTCGTTCGAAGGGCCCTTCGAGTGGTCGGTCGCGGCTTCCGTCGCTTTTAGCGCGCTACAGCGGGCCTTAGTTCAAGCTCCGGTGTTGGCTATGCGACGTGTCAGGCGTCGGTGTTGGACCCATGCAGGCCGGTCGCCCGGTGGCCTACTTCAGCCGCACTTTTTCAGACACAATTCGCAGTCGTTCGGCTTATGAGAACGAACTCATGGGCCTCGTCCTCGTTGTGCAACATTGGCGACCTTACCTCCTGGGACGGCGGTTCGTGATCCGCACCGACCACCACAGCCTTCGCTACCTCCTACAACAGAAGATCGCTACCCCCGCTTAACAAGTATGGGTGGCCAAGCTCCTCGGATATGAGTTCAGCATCGAGTTCCGGCCAGGGAAGACCAATTGCACGGCCGATGCCCTCTCGCGCAATCTCATCCTCGCAGCCATTTCCCGACCGGTGTGGGAGGATGCGGATACCCTCCAACGGCCAGTAGAAGCTGACTCGGCGCTCAACAAGATACGGATAGCACTTCTCGCGGACGCCACAAGCCACCTACCATACTCCTTGGTTGACAGTCGCTTACTCTATAAGGGCCGCCTCGTACTCGCCCCCTCCTTCCCGAGCATTCCTCTGTTGTTGACCGAGTTCCATGCTTCACCTACGGGGGGGGGCACGTTGGAGCTTACCGGACGTACTGACGGTAGGCCGCCTAACTCTATTTGTCTCATATGTTCTGACAGGTCAAGGCCTTTGTGGCCTCCTGCCTCACCTGCCAGAAAGTCAGTACGAGGCCAGGATTCCCGGTGGCCTGCTTCAGCCCCTTCCGATTCCAAATCTCATTTGGGACGACGTCGTCATGGATTTCATCATACGGCTACCCTGATCTCAAGGGCACGATAGCATCCTGGTTGTAGTGGACGGCTCTCGAAGTATGCTGATTTTCTTCCTCGGCGCCACCCATACACGGCGGGCACAGTCGCCGACAGTTCCGTCCAAGGGGTCGTACGCCTCCATGGGTTTCCTCGGTCGATCGTCAGCGACCGGGATCCGCTCTTCCTTAGTACGTTCTGGACCACGTTGTTCCGCTTACAGGGCACCCGTCTCCGCATGAGCACAGCCTACCACCCGCAGACAGACGACCAATCAGAGGTCCTCAACCGGTGTTTGAAGACGTACCTCCGCTGTTTTGTGGGAGAGCAGCCTCGCAATTGGTCCAAGTGGCTCGGGTGGGCCGAATACTCGTACAATACCGCCTACAATCAGGCGGCCGGTACCACCCCATTTGCGGCCGTTTACGGTCGCCCGCCTCCGTCGATCGTCTGCCACATTTCAGGGGAGTGCCAGGTAGAGAGCTTGGCCACCGCTCTCCGTGATAGAGATACCATCCTGGATCATTTGGAGCACCACTTACGGCGGGCCTAACAGAAGATGGTCTCCTTCGCCAACAAGAAACGTCGAGACCTCTCTTTTGAGGTGGGCGAGAGGGTGTTCGTCAAACTCCACCCCTACCGACAGCTTTCGGTGGCCCGCCGTCCCTGCCCGAAACTGGATCCTCGTTCCTTCGGGCCTTTCGAGGTCCTCTCCCGCATAGGGGCGGTCGCTTATCGTCTTCGCCTTCCAGCCGGGAGTCTCATTCATCCGATATTCCATGTCTCACAGCTACGACGCTTTGTGGGCGACCACACACCCACAGATCACGTTCTGGCCGACATCGACCTCGCAGGTGAGACACCCTACTACCCCGCCTCAGTCCTCAATCAGAAATGTCGCATCACAGGAGATCACACATCTGAGGAATTCCTTGTGGCCTGGACCGGCTGGCCAGACTCGGACGCAACGTAGTTGCCCCGGGATGATTTCCGTCGCCAGTTTCCCGATTTCTGCCTTGAGGACAAGGCACATTTCCCAGATGGCGGCATTATTACGGAGTTGCACGACGACGAGCCACCTTGGAAAGTTTACATGCGCCGGGAGCGTATATGTGCCCACAATTCCCGCAGCAAATAATTAATTAATTTGTTATCGTATTTGCTTATGACGTTAATTTGTTTATTTGTTTGTGTGTATCAATTTAAGTATTTTCGTACTTCCTATTTTACAATATTTTTTTTCGCTCCTCGTCACTATAAGAGGGCCCGTAAGCCTTGCATTATTTTTATCAATCAATGAAATTGTGTTTTCCCTCTCCTCCTGTCTAACCCTAATTCTCTCTCTCTCTCTTCCTCCCCTCCCTCTCCCGCTCTCCCTCAGACCGACTAGAGCCGCCACCTCCTGGGATAGTACCAGCTACCCTCGTGCCAAAAGGTGCCTTAAACAAATGAGCAGTAGGAACGCATCCTTGAGGATGAAAAAAACAGAAGAACTGAAAACCATGAATGAGTAGAACAGCTCAATAAATTTCAAATAAATAATCTCCGCATACCAAACCAAACGCGATTGGCAGTGACATCACCGCCACTTCTTCCACCGTCAAGAAAAAAATGAAGAATTCAAACAAAAACTACTAAAAGATCGTAGCTTTTCTCACAAAATTTTCCGCCCAAGTAACTCTACCCGGCCAGCACTTCGGCCACATGGCGTTTCAAACCCAAAAGCACCGCGTGGCGAAAAATGCGTTCCCCGCATCGCACCGCCGGGTGATGGAAGACGATGGGTGAATCATTTAACTTATTTAAATAGATCGAAAATATAAAAAGGAAATCCAGTCTCACTAACCGGACGGAAATTATTAAAATAATCAGTAGAAAATGATTTTTAAGAAAAACAGTACCAAGTAAGACAACGCCGTAGTGCCGGATCACCGTGGCCGTTCCGGATCTTCCGGCCCCTTGTTACAAATAAAATCTTAAGATCCAAATTTAATTCCAATTTTCAAACTCATGAAATTAATCGTCAGAAAATTCAAAAATGGATAAAAATTATAAAACATTCGCCTGATTCTTATAATTAGTATGTAGAAACAAACATTCATTACCGGAAAAACTTAATTCGGTTCAAGAAGAGAAGATTTGGGGGAAGTTTCTAGGTTATTGGGTAATCGAAGCTGTAAAAAGGAGCTGGAAGTGAAGAACTGACCAAGATGCGGGCGGCAAGGGAATGGGATGGCCCGCGGTGGGAGAGAGCTGCGAGGGCGACTTCGGCGGCGGCGTGCTCCGCCTGGCGTAGGGTGGAGCAGAAGGCCGGGCTGTCGAAGACCTCGCCGTTGAAGTTGACGGTGGCCTTGAAGCGGGGAGCGTGATCGGGACCTTCCCTTATGCAGATGTATGAGGGGAGGTTGAAGCAGCTCCTCTGTGCCAGCTCCTGCAGCTGGTTCTTGTACATCCTTTTGAATTCCTCTCTGCCCTCTCACCCCTCCCGGCGATTTATCCGGCTCGTCGATAGAGTTGGGTTCTGCCAACCCGCCGCCGGCGAGAAGACGGACGACCGCCGAACAGGGCCAGATCGAAACGGCCGGAGAATTAGGGCTGGAGGGCTGTAGGTTTAGGGGTTTCTCGCTCTCACTCGATCTCTCCGTGGGAAAAGAGAGGGATTGTGGGGGGAAAGCAGAGAACGGTAATAAAAGCGCCTGTCTCTAGTTTTTATGCAAGAATTTATTTCGGATAATTAATACACTTGATTGGAGTTATTAACCATTATTGATATGTGTGGTCGTATTTATACATTGCCGTCAACCAGTTTTGCGCGACCGTTTACTCGCGCCACCTCAGGCATTCATCAAAAATTACACTAAGAACACGTGGCTCTCTTTCGGAATTCGGATGGTGTAAAAATATATATATACATAATATGGCTTTTTGGCAAAGTGAACGCTCGAAATATAGGTTTCTGACAAAATGCATCTCGAAAGTTTAAAATTTGCAAAATGTACCCCTCATAAGATTTTTTTGGCAGTGTGCGCCTAGAGTGTACATTTTGGTCATTTTATTTTTTTCCTATTGAGGGTGCACTTTGCCAGAAAAATCATTTTTGGGGTGCATTTTGTCAATTTTAAACTTTCGAGATGCATTTTGTCAAAAGCCAATATTTCAAAGGTGCACTTTGCAAAAAAATCATATAATATACTACCAATTTTACGTTCATTCTCCCTTCTCTGTTGGAGTCATTTGATTTCCCAATGTTTTGGGGATTTCTTCAAAAGCAATGCACTCTTACTAGAGCTGAGGCTTCAATTGTTTCGGCGTTTTGGCGTTCCCCGCAAATGCCGCCGGAATAGCGGGTGAATAAACGGTCTTGATGGACATTTGCAGCGTCACCTCCCATAGCAAGGAGGAAAAGCCACAGGTTTCCTCCGTTTCGATCCTTGCCTCTCCCCTCCAACCCGAAAACTACTTCTTCACCCGCCGTCTCCACCCGCCACCGCCGCGCCAAATAAAGCCTTAAGGCTCCGTTTGGGGTACTTATTTTCACCGTTCAAGCGGTTACGACCGCACCAGATCTTTTGGGATTTAATTATGGTCCGATTCATGCGATCGTAACCGCTTGACTGGTAAAAATAAGTCCCCCCAAACATAGCCTAAATGTTTTAAAATTAATTTTTTGCACTTTTATGTTTTTCTTCTCATGCATCAACATCATCATTCTGTTTCTATTGTTTTACTTACCACTGCTTTTCCGATAGCTAGTTCCCCAATGCTGATTTCCCGCTGCTTTTTTGAAAGCTCTTCAGCACTGATTTTTCACTTATGTTTCATGTAGCAGCAGTCCTAAACATAGCAAGCAATTGTAGTATATCTTACAAGAAACCAAATTATGTCAATGTTACAACCTTCTCCATCTATCAGGCGCTTCAAAAAAAAGCTTCATGCATCTGTTGGATTGTAGTGTTCTAGAAAGTCGAAAATTACTTGGTTTTTGCTCATTCACCAACAAGGGAGAAAACATGTTAAACCGGTCGGAGCTCCTCTCACTTGTCAAACATAAGTTCTTGACACCCATAACCTTTAGTGAGTGCAAATTTTTTTTATTCAATATCTTATTGTTGTTCAAAAAATTTTACTTGTAGGCTATCACATCTTCGTCACTCATTCAAAAAATGTATGGCGGTTGTCATTCCCCTTTTTGAGCTCGTCAACCGCCTGCAAGTTCGTGCTAATTCCTTCCCATGTTATTCTCCTACATCCATCATCGATACGCCTCTCGTATATGGCCTAGATTGGCACTAAATTGTTACTCTCTTTCTCTCTTTTTATCCATCAATCTATCCATCTCTAAAACATTTGCTTTGTCATTTGTATGTTAGATTTTCTGGTTTGTAATATGTACTTTTGAACCTTGTAATAGTAGTAGTTCTCGGAGCATTGTTTGATTGGGTTTATTTTATTTTGAATCTCATTCAGTTTCTTGTCGGGATTAACCGTGCTCAAACATGTATTACACCGGACATTGCTTTCGCATTGTGATTTCTAGACAAATATCAGTTCAACTCAATATCAACTCATTTGGTGGCCATCAAGAAGGTCTTAATGTACTTAAAAGAACTAAATGTTTTAAATTTGTCTATCATATAGTTCAAAATCTTGAATTGATGGGTATACAGATTCTGATTTTGTCGAATGTGCGAATTAGAGAAAGACTACTCCTGTTTAACTATTTACTTTTGTTGGTTGGGTCATTTTTATGGAAAGATGTCACGCAACTCTTAAAAAAGATGCTCTTACATGGTTTCATTCTCTAAAAGAAGGAGAAATTAAGAACAGTGCAGAGCTAACTCTGCTTTTCACTGATCAGTTTGTCGTCAATTAGTGAACCATCCTAGAGGACCTAGACCCCTCACACCTCTCGAGGATCCGACAGGTCGAGGTAAATTTGCTTATGGATTTTTTTGCCGCTTTACTACGGAGGCACGACAGATTGTGGGGGTCAATCCCGAGCTCCTATGCGGTACTTTACTTGGAGGACTCTAACAAAAGAAATTCCACTCCATGATAATTAGGAAAACAGTGCACGGCTACCTTGACCTCGTCCACCGAGTCAATGCTCAAATCATGGTAGACGATACAATTAAAGAGAATCGGCTGCAGTTGAAAGAAGATTAAAGAGGACGAAAGATCCGGAGAAACTACAAGATCTTAGGGAAAACAATGAGTGTCATTACAATCCCTACCGAGGTCGAGGAACTTGCCCGCTTGAGGACTAAACTCCTTTGAACACCACCCAAGTTGACGTGCTTCTTGCTATTTGAAACACCAATGAGATTCGAAAGACCGAGCAGCTTGCGCCAAGTAAAGAAAACCAATCATAATATTGTGGCATATATCATGGATACGAACACAAGACAGAGGGATGCAACTGATTGAAGGATGGGCTTGAGTGCCTCATTTGCAAGGTCTACTCAGAAGATTTGTGCAGGAATCCACCCCGAAAAAATCCACACCACGGAATGACAATCCAACTAAGGGTCATGCAGCAGCCCGACATAGATAAGCTCGAGACCATTAGCATGGGACTCTCTATAGGCCCCTCCTGTCACAACCCGCATTTTTCACCACCAATAAAGGTATATCAAAGTAAGGAAAAAATGCACGTCATGATGTCACGTCAGCAGGAGATAACTGCGGACGCTCAGGCAAAACTCATACTTAACCATGAAGAAAAAAAATTTAAGTTATTTAGAGGTGAAATCAGTTTAAGTGTAGTAGTTAGTCGTATCCTTCGGCTTAGTGATTCATCTAGTCTTGCAGCTCAGCTGGTGATGAGTAGTGGTATTAAAGGCTACTTGTCAAGGTTGTGGGTTCGAGAACTCGTGGCAACAATGCACCGTGCTGATAAATAGGTCGGAGATGCTTTGGGGTGTACAGGCTGCAGGCCTTGTAGATTTCGGCTGTACCACTGTGGCGTCATGGGTCCTCCATGGGCTGCTGGTGGCCCGGGCGGCGCTAGGGGTCCTCCCTAGGTCGTTACACCCCCCCCCTCCCTTAGTTCAAAGAGACTGGTTCGATCGGGGGATCCTACCACATATACAACTCATATTCGTCAAGGGTGGACCCCTCCAGAGCCACGTCAGCAAGAGTCAAAGTTTGGAGGTCAAGGCAGAAGACAGAATCAACATGCAAGACAGCAGAAGGTCGGGGCAAACATCACTTCTTCGCGACCTAGGAGGGCACGATGCCGAAATATCGCAGGATTTGGCGATATTCGGACCACAACGGAAGTCGTCGACCGACTTCGAAGTGGTGGAGTGGCAAGACTATCTCACCTTCGAGATAGGTATTTAGTCGCTCGGTCCGGGCAAGGAGCCTGACAAGTATTCCTATGGAAGGTGCCTTTGGCGAAAATTCTCCAGATCTCGCTCAGTGGTGGCAGATGTCTTGAAGACCGCCTTAGTGTAGTTAACCGTGTGGGTCTGTCGGTGAGCATTGGCATCATCGCTGACCATTTTGAGCAAGTAGCGAGTGCGAGAAAGGGAGAGCGAGGACATGAAAGAAGACGTGAGTAAAGACTAATACTCGCGAGCATAGGGTCAGAATTCTCAATAACGAACTAAAGGCTCACCTACCCCTTCTATTTATAGGCAGAGGCAGGGGGTATATCAACCTTGCACGAGTATCTACCTAAGTCATGTGTTAGCCAAGAGATTCACCCTAACAACTAGGCCTATCTCGCGTAGCGTTTTCCAAGATCTTGCTATCTCGCCAGAACCTGCATAAGACAAACTCGTAAAGTCGCAGAAAGAAGACGAGCATACAATAAAAAGAGCATCAACCATCAACCAAACCAACGTGAGATTCAAACTCGCTTATTACAATAAAAAATATTGTTCATTACATAGTCGCCAAAGGCCAGTTCAGATAACAAAAAGAAGAAAAAAATCTAAGTCCTAGGGGGCCCCTGGTCAGGAAGATGTAGATGTCGCCCAGCCCAACCCATCTCGCGAGCTCGTTGGAAGTGCTCGCTAGCCACCGACATCGCGTCGTCACCTCGCCGCAACTGTTCTTCCATCCTCGCCAGTCGCCCAGCAGACCCATGCTCGTGCGCATGCCAACCAATTCCTCACCATAGAGCTAGACGCGATGGTCAGTCATTGCTAGTCGCCAGTCCATCTCTTGTATCATGTGGAAGCGAGCCTCATAGGCCGCCAGGCTTTCCCGCAGTTCTTCCATCTTCGCCATACTCACCTCCAGTGCTAAGATCCGACAATGAGGTTCGCAAATAGCGAGTTGGTCGAACTTGGCCTCCAACTCGATGTAGGTGCGAGCAGCAGCTTGGCGGTACTCGTTTCCAGAAAGTCCAAGGACCTCGATGAAAGCACCTCCAGGAGTGGAAGGGCGACTTGTCAGAGCCGAGAGAAGTTGTCAAGACAGTAAGAAGTCAACAGCAGCAGTCAGATCAGATCAGATCAGCAGTGCAAGCTAACTTGTCGAGGGGATCGAGATCGCCAAGCGGTAGGGCTGCGGCGGGTTGATTATTGTGGGCCTGATGATGAGCTGTCAGGGCGCTCGGCAGGTTGCCCCTGTCCGCGACCTCCAGGGTCGCGACTTCCGGTCCTCGACGTGAAGTAGCTTGGTGGCATTCTTTTAGGATCTCGCGCCGAGATCTCCAGCGGGATCCAAGGAACTGTGGTTTCTAGGCAGAGTTGAGAGCGAGTTTCATTGCTCGGCGGCAGTGTAGTGCTCACCGGTTGTTGCGAGCTTGCTAGAGGAGGTAGCAGCAACAATGGTGTGCTCCTCAGTTTTGTGGTTTAGCCGTAGAACGAGGTGGTGGCGGTAAAGGAGTGCTCGCTGCCGGTAGCGTTGCAGAAGTTGTAGGGAGAGGAGAGACTTTGCTCGTCTCGGGTTGTGAAGTCTTAGTCGCAAGAGGATCCTTCTTCCTCGCCAGAGAGACTTGTTTTTCAGACCCCTTCTTGGAGCTGATGTTAATTCAAACGGTGTGTGCGGTTCGATACTGCTGTCGAGCTTAGAGGGAGACCAGTGGAGTTGCTCCGCAGAGGAACGACGTCGAGATCCCTGTCTGTAGTAGTCAGAGGAGGAGCTGCGAAGGCAGGGAATAAGTCAGTAAATAGAACTACAAATTGATCTGCAATATTTTCGACAATGTGGCGACCTTGTGAGGCAGCAAGATCTGCTTGCAGTTGTGCTTGGGATCCAACGACTTCCGGAGTAGGAGAAGTCGGCGAGAGGAGGAGAGTGAAATCAGGAGCGGATAGCTCGGGGATGTCGCTCAACCCGAGGTCATCGAGGAGCTGCTGAGTGTTGATGGAAGGCTCGAGATGGTCGGTCGTGGAGGAGACATTCTCAGCCGCTGGAGGCGGGTTGTCGACTTTGGAGTCGCGCGTCTTCTTCAACTTCTTCAATTTTTTTATTCTTGGAAAGCGGCAGATCGGCAGCGACATCGCCTTCTCGCGGCCTTTTAGGCCTTGAAAGCTAAAGGAACACAGACAATGCGGCCAAGCTCTCATGGTAGGCTTCCTCGGCAGACTTCGACATCGCATGCAAGTTTCAAAAGCATGTCTCAAAGACCACCCACCCCCCTATATATAAAGTTCAGCAGGCATCCATCAAGAGCGAGTAACTCAGATACTCGGCCAAGCAGCTCGCTGAATAAGCGTTGGATGATTCTTTCTGAGTTCCTACGTCGCTCGAAAAGAGTGGGGATTGTGTACAACCCATACTCATCGAGGGTGTACCCCTCCAGAACCATGTCAGCAAGAGTCAAAATCAACAGGTCAAGGCAAAATACAAAGTTAACGCGCAAGGCAGCAGAAGACTTGGGCGAGTGTGGCGAGCTGCCCTCGCATACTCGTCAGGTAGGCGACTAGGCCAGCTACTCGCCCAGCCGTACGAGCTCCCCCAGGAAGTCGCCTAGTCGCCGAGAGGTGGGCTATAAATAAGACCCACCCCTCCCTTTAAATTTGCTTATAAATAGAACCCTAGGGTACGAGTAGACAGACTTCGGAATCTCGCAAATATCTTGAGACCTCTTTTCATGGACATCAGCTGAGCCTTTGGATTCCTTTTTTAGAGAGACGAAATCGCGACCTCGCGACTATCTGCTTTAGTCGTCGCGACTTAGTTACCAGTCAGTTTTCCTCGTACCCTGCGCGACCATCTTTGGTTGTGGAGGGGTTGCTTCTTCTAAGCTTCCGGGTACACGGTGAGACCTTCCTGCCGCAGCGCCTGGGGTCCTGTTCATTGTTCGGCAGTTTCCGTGTCTTACCCCTTTTAGCCATCGAGCCCAGCCGCTAAACCGGTAATCTTAGGTCACCTTAATCCAATTTTTGTGGTTGGGATTTTCTCGGCTTCCACACCACACACCACTGCCAACACGTAATACCGAAAGGATGACGAAGGTACCAGGACACTGCATGAACATCATCAATATTTCTTCTACATTTAGCCTTATTAACCGGGACTCTATATATTTACATTTCTTATAAAAATAACATGTAAAGACACTACCTAATAAATCCATATCTAAATTAGCCTGATATGTATCTTCCTCAACACCTGAGTGTTGTCATACATCTGCATATGTCACCTATACCAATGACAAGTGATTAGAACCACGAATAGATTCCAAACCCTAAAAATATCAAGTGTTTTTATAGTTTTTGTAAGGGAGGTATATTTGGACTTCTATTTTTGGTCGAGGTAGTATTTCCCATGACCGTCACCTACGTACTCAGTATCATCCAACATACAGTCTCAGACACGTACTGTTCAAAAAGTTTCGCACTGGTTGTATTTCAGACCGTCCTTCGTGTAGGTTGTCTCAGGGTATAACTCATCAGCCATCTGATAATCCCCTTAGCATATTTCTTGAGACGCTATTCATTTATGAAGGAATCCAACTTGGAGTCACATTTACTCCGGAAGGAATCACGGCTCGGAGGCACATTTATCAAATGCACTATTTATTCCCGGAGGAATCAATCTCGGAGGAATAATTATTGAAGGATGTTGATGCACAAAAATGGCACCGGGGCAGCTAACACGGAGGGTGTGTTCGATCTCACAAGCTAGGAGAGGAAGAGGATGAAGGTTGCGGGGGAAGAGGAAGGAAGGAAGCTTCTGAGTGCTCGAGAGTGGAGCAAGCGCTTGTCAAAGGGGTTGCGGGGATAGAGGAGAGGGTGCTGAGAGCAGTCGGGAAGGCTGAAGAGAGGAGGAGGTTGATCAGGAGCTGTCGAGAAGACGGTTAATATGACGGTTGTGCTTGCAGGTTGCTTGTCGTGGGAGCTGAGCTGAGCTAGGAATAAGGGAGAGAGAAGGGGGCCGCTAGCAGCGGCAACAGCAGACTTCACCCGCCGCGGCTTAAACGTCACTCTTGTAACGGGCTTTCCTTTTATTAATAGCGAGAGTTACAAGCTGCTAATACACCTTTACAACAAATCAATAAAGGGTACAAGCGGGAAGCTGGCGGCTAAGGAAGAAGGATGTCAGAGGAGGCCGCGCGGACTGAACGATGGAGGCCGGCAGACCGCGCGGCTAAGCAAAGGAAGCAGACCGCGCGGACTGGAGATCCAGGTCGGCAGGCCGCGCGGTTAGGGGCAGAGAGACGGCGGACTGAGAAATGGAGTCTGCAGGAGCTGGGCTCGCTGGCTGACTTCGGGCGTGAGCACCTTGGCGATGACGAGAGTCCCCGATCCGGAGCCTCTCAGAACGAGAGGCATGGGGGGCTATTTATAGGCCCAATGAGGTAACGGCTTGCGATGACGTTACCCCCGGTGAGACGGTAACTTGAGCGAGATGGAGACGGAGTCTGCCGAGTCCGCAACAGGCCGCGCGGACTGGGACTTGAGACTGAAGCCGATGCTGATGTTGGCGAGATGGGAGACTCAGTGGCGGGCTGCGATGCGGGTTCGCGGAATCCATCACTGTCGAGCTGGGACTGTCCGCCTACTGCTGGGGTGGTGGATGCTGGAAGCTATGTAGCGGACGGCGAGGAGAATCCGCGGAGTCCACCACTGTTGAACTGAGTGAGCTGCAAGGGGTGCAGGCAGCAGAGTGCCCGCGGAGTCTAGTGAGTCCGCACTAGGGTATGCGAACTGGGACTGCTCTTTGGAGGATTTGCTGAGTGGCGGACTGGAAGGAGTCCGCGACTGCTAACTGAGTCCGCACGAAGGCTGCGGACTGAGGAGGAAGCTACCACTACTGGCTGAGCCTGCGACAGGCCTGCGGACTGAGGAGGAATTGACCCTGCTGCTGCCGAGAAGCTGGTGCTGGCTAAGGGAAGGGCGTACTGCGTAGAGAGTCCACTAAGTCCGCGGCTGCTGCAAGGTCGAGTCCGCTTATGTTGGAGATGGAAAGCCTGGCTGTTGAGGCTATTGGGGTTCACCAATGGAGGCGGATTGGAAGTCTTGATCACACTTCGAGTCCGCCCAGCTCGCAAGGGACTTGGAGGTTGCTGGTCTTGGCGGGTAGCCGGAATTGGAGTCCGCGCCCTGCAGGCAAGCTGGAGGAGTCGGGTGCCCGTGTTGCTGGGTGAAGGGATATGTGACCTGCTGCCGGCCTGCGCGGACAGGAGTCCGAGTCCGGCAAAGGTGCATCTGTTGAGACAGCTGCGGTTAAGCTGAGGAGGAATACGACCTGATGTCGGCCTGGGCGGATAGGAAGTTGAGTCCGACAGAGAGAGACCTGCGGAGACAACCTTGCGGTTAAGCTGAAAATGGGGGTGGCTTGCAGAGGCGGACTGCGGAAGCAGTCTGCGGGCCCTGCCGACCAAGGAAAGGCCCGTGGCCTGGGGGGTCAGACCGCTGAGACCGCGCAAGCCGCGCGGCCTGAGCAGACAGAAAAATTCTGTCCGCCCAACCTAGCGGATCACGGCCTCCAGGAGGGACCCGGGGCAGACCGTGACGAGCGAGCTGGCTCCCTTGGGAAGGATCGCCGATTTCGGGGTTAACAAAGGAACTATTCATTCCCAAAGGAATTCAACCCGGATGCACAGTTATACATGGAGGAATTACAGTTTGAAGGCATATTTATCAAATGCGCTTTTTATTACCCAAGGCACACTTAATTCCCTGTAGGAATTTCATTTCAAAGGCACATTTATCGAAGACACTATTCATTCCCGGAGGGATCCATCTTGGAGGCACTTTTATCGAATGCACTATTAATTCCTGAATGCACACTTAATTCCATGCATGAGTTACATTTTGGAGGTACATTTATCGAATGCACTATTCATTTCCAGAGGAATCCATCTCAGAGGCATATTTATCGAAGGCACTATTCATTCCTGAAGGCACACTTAATTCTCTGCATGAATTACATTTTGGTGGTACATTTATCGAAGGAACTATTCATTCTCGAAGGAATCCACCTAGGAGGCATATTTATCGAAGTCACTATCATTCCTAAAAGCACACTTAATTCCCTGTAGAAATTATATTTCGAGGGTACATTTATCGAATGCATTATTCATTCCCGGAGGAATCCATCTCGGAGACATATTTATGAAAGGCACTATTCATTCCCGAAGAATTATAGTTCAGGGTTGTAACAGCCCAATTTTTCTGAGCAGGCAACTTTTTGGGTGACACGGCCTGGGACACGGGCGTGTCCCAGGGTGTGTCAGGCTGGAGTCGACAAGTTGGCCGCGAATCCAAATGGCATGACTGTGAACTCATAGTGCCCGTAACGCGTTCCAAATGCGGTTTTGGGAATGTCACCTTCCCGAATTCTCAACTGGTAATAACCAGACTTCATGTCCAACTTCGACTAGACGGTCGAGCCCACCAGCTGATCGAATAACTCATCAATCCGGGGTATCAGATACTTATTCTTCTCGGTCAGCTTATTCAGTTCCCGGTAATCAATACACAACCGCAACCCACCGTCTTTCTTCTTAACAAAAAGCGCAGGCGCGCTCCAAGGTGACATGCTTGGGCGTATATAACCTTCCGAACAGCCTTGACTACCTGGAGTGCAGACATCAACGTCCCGCCCACTCCGTGCATACCCGCGAACTTTGTCTCATGTTCGGTATTCTGGCCCAACGTGATCTCTTTGTACTGACAATCAATCATGGCATACTGCTCCGCAAGCCAATCCATACCAAAAATCACGTCAAATTCCGATATCGGCAAAACATATGCAGTCAAACTGAAATCACGACTTCCTATTTGGACCGCCGCATCGCAAGCTTGATCCACAAGCATACAACAACCATTCGGCAACATCACTCTGACGCTATCTGTCTTTGCACGACTCGGTAGCCCAAGTGATCGCAGATAATCGTGTGCCGGTGGAGTATGGGTTAACAACGAGAGTTAGATCCATTCAGATCGAGGATCAAGCCGAGAAACAGTTGCGGAACAAGGCGGTCGACATGGTTAAAGTCCGGTGGGACAACTGCGGCCGTGAAGAACTTACATGGGAGCGAGAGCAAACCATGCGAGAAGAGTTTCCCGAGCTGTTTCTGTAAGCTGTGGAGAACAAATTTTAATGTTATAATGTTTTTGATTGCTGGTTACTTGCTGCCTTCCTGCGTCTTAATTTCGAGAACGAAATTTCTTGTAGGAGGGGAGGGTTGTAACAGTCCAATTTTTCTCAGTAGGCAACTTTTTGGGTGACACGGCCTGCGACACGGGCGTGTCCCAGGGCGTGTCAGGCTGGAGTCGACAATTTGGCCGCGAGGTCGACGAAATTTGGAGTCAACGATCGTTGAACAACACACACGGCCTGAGACACGGGCGTGTCTCATGGCGTGTCGAGCCTGTGTCGACGATCGGCCTGAGAGTCGACGTTTTTCGCTCGACGATGTGTCGAGAGAAGGCACTCGGCCAAGGACACGGGCATGTCCAAGGTCGTGTCGTGTGTTCGACGAAAATTGCTTGACGATCGTCAAGTGTCGAGATGTGGTCGTCGAGTGTCGAGTTGTGGGTGAACATGGCATATGACACGGGCGTGTCACAGGGCGTGTCCCTTTGGTTCGACGAACTCAGTTCGACGAATGTTGCGCTAGGGCGTGTCTTAGTGCCGTATATGTGCACACGGCCTGGAAAACGGGCGTGTCACAGGCCGTGTGAGTCTCGGGCGATTTTGGGATTTTTTCGCCTGATGAACACGGCCACAGACACGGGCGTGTCTGAAGGCGTGTCGGGTGACACGACCCATGACACGGGCATGTCCCATGAGCGTGTCACTGGTTTGAATAAGTCGGTTGAGCACCGCTTGATTCACACGGCCTGGGACACGGGCGTGTCACAGGCCGTGTCAGGCAAAAATCTCATTTTCTGGCAAATTTGTGGCCCTCCATTCCTTCAACCTGGATCCAAGGGCTGAGAGGCCTCCCTGTTTCCTTAAGGCCGTGAATGAGAAGAGAAATCTCATTTGGTCTTCTCTTTCTTCATTTCTAGTGAGAGAAAGGGAGAGGAAGAAGGAGAAGGGCTGCTGCTGGTGGAGCTTGAGAGTCTCAAGCTTCGTTCCAAGGCCAGTTTTGCGGAGGAAAAGCTCTTATGATTCGTTCAAGCCAGCTTGGAGCTCATGGCACCAAAGAGGGCTTCAAGGGTAACGACTTTTCTTCCTAGCCATGTGAAGGCTTCCTTTTGGCATATGTTTGTGATTCCCCCACCAAGAGGTGGCTGCTTTTGGGAGTCTTTTGGGTGATTCATGAAATCCCCTTTGTTGGAATATAGATCCGGAAATAGAGTACGGAATAGGCATGCTGTGTGAAACCCATCTGGACAGGTTGGTCTGGATTGGTGATGTTGCATACGAACCGGAGAAGACTCCGTGATAAACGTGTAGTTTAAGGAGTCAACGGGTTATGCCTGTGAAGAGGAGTAGCAGGAAGTACTGGAGTGGTAGTCTAGGAAAATATCTGTGTTATGCTTGTGTTATTGGGTCGTACCTGTGAATGAGTAACAGGAAGTACTGGTGTGACCAGGAAAGGCCCATTGTGATGCTTGATGTCGTAGGGTGTCCACCTATGAAGAGAGTAACATGAAGTACTGGTGTGTCTAGGAAAGACTCCTGACATTTGTGATATTACGGTGTCGTACCTGTGAACGAGTAACAGGAAGTACTGGGGTGCCCAGGAAAGAACCGCTGATGTTGTAAGATGAATGGGTGTAGCGAAATACCCAAGCTATGTGCCAAGAACAGGATTGGTGATACCGACCCGCGCCTTTGATTAAGCCGCGAGTACGCCGTACTCGGTGAAGGCAAGGCGATTTCAGCAACGGGGGGTGGAGGATCCGACCTGCGTTATGTCCGTCCGACGTGGATCAGAAAGTGCGGTCTGTTGGAGCGCATAGCGAGAGTCTTAGGCCTGTGAGCCATGACACAATGGGGGGCTAAGGGCCATCCCGGTGTTGGAAGACTATGCGAGAGTCTTAGGCCTGTGTGCCGTGAGACCATGGGGTGCTAAGGGCCAATCCCGGTTCACTAAGACTATAAAACTCTGGCTGCACGCCATGGAGTAAATGCTCAAGAGAGTTACCGTTGGGCAGTGACCCTGATACGGTGGTGGGCAAGAGCTTTGGCAGAACACCAAGAATGTGCCCTGAGTGCACGGACCGTTGGGTCGGGTGGCGAACGGTTGTGATGGCATGTGTGCGGGAAAACACATTATATGAGATATATTGTCATGCTTGTGATATGATATGTCTGCAGGGAAGATTACCGCTGCCCCGAGAGAAGGGGTATGGTCGTTATAATTTGGTCAGCTGAATGCTGACCGTTGCCTCTATTTGCCACCGTTGGGTGGATTGTCCCTGTACAGGTGCTGGAGAGCCAAGCGGGACGCATAAAGGTTGATGCCCCTGCTACTGTTGCTGCTGCTGCTGCTAGCCCTCGAAGGCTTATAGTGCTTGTTATGTTTTCTTTTAATGTGGCCGGCCAGCGCGCCAATGTTGGAGCCACTGTTTGAAAGTCATGTAAGGCCATAATGCCAACTTTTGGACATGTTGTAAGACATTCCTATATTCGATAAAATATGGTGTTTTATGTGTTGAACATTCAAGAGGGGAGTTCAAGTGATAGTATAGGCTTCCGCTAGAATGCAATGTATTAGGTGCGCTGCGCTACTCTGGTATCATCTCGTACCTTCACCGCCTGTTTGGTGATATATGCTGTGGGGCCCCGGCCGGACCTTCTAGTATATACCACATGAACTGATGAGCTTGTTACAAGGGGAACATTTATCGAAGGAACTCTTCAATCCCGAAGGAATCCATCTCGGAGGCATATTTATCGAAGGCACTATTCATTCCCGGAGAATTATAGTTTGGAGTCACATTTATCGAAAGAATTATTAATTCTTGGAGGAATCTATCTCGGAGGCATATTTATCGAATGCACTACTTAGATCCCCGCGGGATATTTCCCATTGTAACAATATAATTCTTATCGAAGACGAATATATATATATATATATAAAACATAGAATACAAAGTGATAAAAATTAGGTCATTTAAATAGAAACTTCATAAGTCGAACAAGGCAACGTCGAGAAACCAGGAATTAAGTCAAAGGATGGAGCCTTATCCACTCAATCGAACACAAACTGTAATTATAGCTATGTGACTCTGATAAGCTCTAGTCCCTGACTCGACTTGTCGTACGTCACGACATCTTGGGTTAGACACCAATTTGATTACAATAATCATTATAGTGATTTACTCCAGCCCCAAAGTTTTTGTATACGAAAAGAAGATCTCGTTCTTGAAAACGACAACTTGCCAATCACTGATTTTAAAACAACTCGACAAGTGGCTAAGATATAGAATTTGACTACACACTCTACTTATCAGAAGGGTCGATCGAATTTTGCACTTAAAAGGTTGACCTTTATGGAATGTCTCGTCATCAGGTCAATTGTAAATTACAAGCAATAAAAATCCAAAACATTGATCTGTCCGCTCTAATTCAAGAGCGGCGGTCAGTTCAACACTATTATAGGTAATATTAAAATAAAAATCAAAACATTATTATGTTCGCTCTGCTTCACGAGTGGCAGTCAGTTCGACATTATATAGGTAATACAGGAATAAAGGCCAGAACATCGATCTGTGCGCTCTACTCCATGAGTGTTGGTCAGTTCAACATTATTTTTTTGCAATACAGAAATAAAGGTCAAAACATCGATCTGTCCGCTCTACTCCACAAGTGACGCCCAGTTTTGCATTATTATAGGTAATATTGAAATAAAAGACAGAACATTGATTTGGCCGCTTACTCTACGAGTGACAACCAGTTCGGCATTATTATTGGTCATATAGAAAAAAAAACCAACACATTGATCGGCCTGCTCTACTCTGAGTGGCGGCCGGTTCGACATTATTATAGGTAATACTAAAATAAAGGTTAGAACATCGATCTGTCTGAAAGGGTTAGAGCGCTCAAAGTATTCTACCGTACTCTATCTAAGTATGGAATAGGGTATATATAGTACTTCCAGCTTAGGGTCAAACCCTAGAATGATACGAAACCCATTAACTTATTCGAGTCGGCCTCGACACGTGCGGACATATAATAAATTAACCTAACAATCTCCTTCTATGTCCGCCGTGAACCCAGACTACGAATAGAGGGTGGTTTGTGCAAAGTTCAACCAACTGTGAATCATACACAACCGTGTTCAGCACCTGTTTCAAACAAAATTAGACTTAAGCACAGAATAGTATGCACGCATAAGTAAAACGAAACTCAGCTGCAACACAAAATAGTCTCAGGTACAACAAGACATAGACCCAAAAACGCCTGGTGTCCCAAACAAACAGAGAGCTAATAGTCCAATCAAACAGTGCAAAAAATAAGAGCTAAACAATGCTCTGAACAGAAGTAGTAAAAGACAAACTACAAATACTCTAAAACTCATCATCCAGAAGATCATCCTGATCTGGATCTCAGTCAACCAGTGCTCCTCCTATCCCAGCAAGCCCTGCAATTTCAACAGAGAATTTCATTTCAGAATGAATTCTATCCTTTGCATATTTGCAAATATCTAGTTCTTAAAAAAAAGAACTTAGTATTTAAATATTTTAAATTGGCTAGGAGGACACGTTCACAGAGTATTATAGTTTTACCTCAGAACCTGATATCTGTTTCAACTGAAACGATTTCAGACTTCTGGACATCGCAGCTATATCTGTGATCCTATATGGAATGTCACGGTTACTGCCCTTCTAAAGTTAATTGGAACTCATCAAGTTTGGAATGGAACCAATCTCCAGAAGAAGAGATAAGACCAAGTCAGATTGTGTTATCAAGTTTGGAATAACACTCTCCTCCAAGGCAAAAGCTGAATCCAGGTGAAGTTGTTAGCATCAAGTTTGGAATGAAACAACTTACCAGATCTGAGCTCAGCAACCAAGAGCATCAACGGAACACAACATGCTTGCTTGACAAAGGAAATCGGAATAATCAAAACTTCCGGACAGAGGCTGAACTGAATCACCTATCGCTGAGTTAAGGCCGAACTAAATCGCCTTTAGTCCCATTTCCCCCACAGTTTTGATTAGACGGTCTTTTGGCATTCCTTTCGTCAATGGATCAGCCAGGTTATCCTTTGAACGTATATCGATCAAAGTGATAATTCCTTGTTCTTTCAGATAATTCAACAAGGCATGTCTCAGTCGTACATGTCTCCTCTTAGTATTATATAGGGTATTCTTAACGACTTGAACTACTGCTTGATTATCACAATACAAGCTCAATGAGTTGACTTGTAACTTAGATAAGGGAATGTTTAGAATCAAGTTCCTGATCCAATCTGGCTCTTCACCGGGCAAGGCTAAGGCAAACAACTCAGCTTCCATAGACGACAATGTTATACAGGTCTGTCTTTTGGATTTCCAAGTAATAGCAGCTCCACCCAAAGTGAATATATATCCACTGGTAGACTTGCTGTTCCCGACTTCTGAACACCATGACGCATCAGAATGTCCCTCCACAGAAGGTGGGTAACCAGTGTAGCACAGAGCATGATCTTTAGTACCTTTCAGGTACCTCAGCACCCTATCTAGGGTTTCGCAATGCTCTTTGCCTGGATTACTGGTAAAACGACTCAGCATGCTAACCAAAAAAGCATTGTCTGGTCTCGTACAGCTTGTGGCATACATGAGACTACCAATTATTTTGGAATATTTGGCTTGATCAATGCTGGTCTCTACGTTAGGACTCAACTTCACATTATGATCAAATGGCATCTCGATCGGCCTACAGTTATCATATCCCAGGTAGAAAGAAGTTGCTCAATATAATGAGTCTGACTAAGAGTAACTCGACCCTTGTCAACTCTAACCTTCATACCTAGCAGAGTATCCACAGGACCAAGGTCCTTCATGTCAAAAACTTCTGCCAGAGTGGATTTAATATCCCTAACTACAGCAAGATTAGACCCCAAAATCAACATGTCATCTACATATAAGCATATGATGACTGTCAGATTCGACAATGAGCGGTGATAAAGGCATTTATCTGAGAGACTGGACTGAAATCCGAGGCTCTTTACCACCTGGTCAAACTTCATGTGCCACATCTTAGGCGCTTGTTTAAGCCCATAGATTGATTTATCTAATTTGCACACTTTATCTTTTAGATCTTTCTGCACATAACCTTCAGGTTGTGTCATGTAGATCTCTTCATCAAACTCTCCATTTAAGAAGGCTGTTTTCACATCCATCTGATGAACTATAAAGTTCTCGATAGACGCTAAGGCCAGAAGAATCCTGATAGTCGACAGGTGACACACAGGTGAATAAACATCAAAGTAGTTTATTCCCCCCTGTTGTTTATAACCTTTAGCTACGAGACGTGTTTTATACCTGGCTATAGACCCATCACTATGTAGTTTCTTCTTCAACACTCACTTGCATCCTAGGACTTTAGCGCCTTTCGGCAAGTCAACTAGATGCCAAGTATTGTTATGCAACAGCGAGTCCATCTCATCATCAATAGCTTCTGCCCACATCAACGAATCTCTAGATCTCATTGCCTCATAGTAGGAGAATGGATCATCCTCTAAGTGATAGGTGACAAAATTCTCACCAAAGTTCTTAGGGATTCTCTCTCTTGTAGATGCTCTAAGTGGAACCGTTTCCACCTCTATAGGTTGGGGAGCAGTGCCAGAAGGGCCAGCTACAGGTTCTACGATAGATTCTGAAATCATATCATTAGACCCGGAAACAGACAAACCATGATCCTTGACAAATTTATCTTCAAAGAATATGACATCTCTAGACTCTATCACGATATTCGTGGATAGATCGAAAAATCTGTCGGCTGCACTATCTTCTGCACTACCTAAATAGACGCATGTTGTCGTCCTAGGTCCCACCTTAGGCCTCTTAAGGTCTTGTAATCGCACATATGCGATACAGCCCCAAGTCTTTAGAGTATCATATCTACAAGGATGACCGTGTCACAGCTCATACGGGGTAGTAGTGAGCTGAGAATGAGGCACTCTATTCAGAATGTGATTTGCAGCACGAACTGCTTCTCTCCAAAAGGAATTAGGCATGCCAGCTGTTAGGAGCATAGAGTTCAACATTTCTGTCAAAGTTCTATTCTTACGCTCGACAACACCATTTGACTGGGGTGAGTAAGGAGCTGTCGTTTCAAGAATTATTCCCTCAGAGGCACAGAATTCCTTGAACCCAGAAACAGTATATTCTCCTCGATCACTTCTAAATCTCTTAATTTTCAGGTTCAACTGATTTTCTACACGAGACTTAAAGGTCTTAAACGTCTCAAAGGTTTCGTCTTTCGATTTTAACAGATACGCATGACAATATCTTGAAAAATCGTCTATGAATGTAATCAGATACTTCCTGCCCCCTCTAGTGACGTGGCTACGAAAATCACAGAGGTCTGAATGTATCAACTCAAGAAGTTTCGTGCTCCTAGAAACCGATTTGAATGGTTTTCTAGTAATTTTGGTTTGAGCACACACCTCGCACTTGTCAAATCGAATCGACAGATCTAAGGGAATATTATGACTTTTCGCTAGATCTAGCATTTTCCTATAGTTCACGTGTCCAAGTCTGTTATGTAACAACTTAGGATCAATAAGGTTCGAACTTATTTGGTTAATGTTATCGTTGTTTAAGCTAAGTCTATACATTCCGTTGATTAGGTACGCACACCCAAAATAATGTGAATTTACCGCTAAGGTCATTCTACCATTTTGAGTTGTAAAGGACATCCCAGCCTTATCTAACAGACTCATAGAAATCAAGTTTTTAGTTAAAGATGGAACTACTTTAACATAATGCAGAAAAAGAGTTTTACCTGATGAGAGGACCAGCTCGGCTGTCACAGCTTGGGTCACCTCGGTCTCTCCTCCATTGCAGTTCTCCACCTTCTCCTGGACCGTCTTGACCTCAGCAAGTAAACCTCTGTCATTCGTCACATGACAGGTAGCACTGCTATCAAGCCACCACTCAGAGGACGAACTGCGGTGACTGCTCCCGATCATAGCCACGAAGGACTTGGGATCTGAGGCATCAGCCAGCATGTTCGCCACATTTTGCGGGGCATCCTCCTTTTTCTTCTTAGGAGCCTTGCACTCAGCCGCCCAGTGTCCCCACTTGCCGCAGTTGTGGCACTTGCCCCTCTTCCTTTTGAAAGAGGGCTTTTTAGGCGCCAACTGTGTAGAGGGTTCACCTTTGGGTGCTGGTGGCTTCCTTCGAGGCTTGCTGGGTCGAGAAACGAAGTTAACAGCCTGTGAGGACTGACTAACTTGTTCCAGGCTCTTACCAGCTATGTTTTGATCCTCGATATGAATGAACCTTTTGAGTTCATCCAATGCGATCTTTTCCTTCAGTCTGTGCATTTCAGTCTTGAAGGTCAACCACTCAGGAGGTAGCTTGCTAAGAATCAGACATACAAAGAGATTATCAGATATGTCGGACTTATCGTCCGCCAGCTTGAGATGCAGACTCTCCAGTTCAATTATTTGAGAGGTGATTGACGAGTTTAAATTAAACTTAGAAGTGAAGAGTCTCTCGCCAATGAGAGTCCTCGACAACCCCTCTTCCTTCTGGAAGTGCGCATTCAAGCGATCCCAAATCTCATTTGTAGTCTTATGACTGCTGTAGGTCAGGGCGAGTCTAGGGTTCAGTGAATTTAGGAGGTAGTCCCTGCAGAAGTCTTCGTCTTTTCTCCACTGAAGTTCGCTCACGTCCTCTTCGGTAGTGGCAAAATCACTCAGGACCGTGTAGAAAATCTCACGTTCCTTCATACCAAGTTGGACGTGCAGCTTCTAAGCGTGGAAGTCGGAGAGATCGAACGACTGAAGTTTGACGATGTCGTAGGAGGTAATCTTCGACATCTCGCTAAAGCTATAATAGTAAACAACCAGAAAGAAGTCACCTGATCCGCACGGAGACGAGAACGGGTCTTCAGATCCAATCCAAAATTGAGATTTGCTCCTCCTTTCAAGTTTTATCCTTCCAGATCAAGCAAAAAAAAATTGGGATGGCTGTTGAGATTTAGATGCACAACAGAGAACTTCTTCAAAGCTCTCAACTTGACTTTGAGGCAGCTCAGTCTTCAAGTGAAAGATAACTCCAAACAGAGATTACTGGAATAGAACTTCACAATCTCCACGGATCTCAAGAATGGAAAATATATATGATAGAGTTCTTCCAGATCTTTGTTGAATTGATCAAGTCCAGAGATCAAGTGAGGATCAACAGATCTGGCAAAGAGCCTTCGATAATGACTGTGCTGTTAGATCTGGCGCGTCACTACAGCAAGGAACAAGATCTATTATGATCCTTGAGAACGGTGGCTGAGTTTCTGCTGCTTCCTACTCAATCAGCGCAGGAGAAATGCACAGAGAGAAAACAGAACAAGTTGATGACTCCGGCCCTAGATCGGAGTGGGGAAATCGCAGATCTCGCAATGATGAGCAGCAGACTCGCGTCGCTGCTGCGAACAGCGGCGGCGGAGGCACCAGATTCGTCGCAGATCTGGGATCTTGCTTTCCTTTCTCGATCGACGATGGATCTGCAAAGGTCTTCCTTTGTACAGCGAGATCTGGCGGAGTAGCGAAGATGAGCGGCTACAGCAGCGAAATCGTTCGGAAGCAACGACGGAATCACGAAGAGTAGCGGCGCTAATTCCCGATCGTGAGAGATGGAAAAAACGGCAGATATGCGAACTCGCCTACACCAGCGACGTCGGATTCGTGAAGAGGAACGGCGGAATCGCGTCGATCGTAGAACGACGGGAACGGTGGAGCAGATTCGTGAAATCGCATGGGAGCAGAGCGCGGCGGAAACCCTAGCACGGTTACTTTGAGAATGAAAGGGTTAGAGCGCTCAAAGTATTCTACCATACCCTATCTAAGTATGGAATAGGGTATATATAGTACTTCCAGCTTATGGCCAAACCCTAGAATGACACGAAACTCATTAACCTATTCGAGTCGGCCTCGACACGTGCGGACATATAATAAATTAACCTAACACTGTCTACTCTACTCCACGAGTGGTGACTAGTTTGACATTATTATAGGTAATAAAAAAGGCCCACACATCGAACTGCCCTCTCTTCTCCACTAATGGCAGTCAATTTGGCATTATTATAAATGCCAGAACACTGATTTGTCCGCTCTACTCCGCGAGAAGCGGTCAGTTCGGCATTATTATTGACAATATAGAAATAATGATTGAAACATCGATCTGTCCTCTATACCCCATAAGTGGCAGCCAATTCGACATTATTATAGGTAATATAGAAATAAATGTCAGAATGTCGATCTGTCCGCTCGATCTACTCCACGAGTGACCACTAGTTTGACGTTATTATAAGTAATATAGAAAAAAACCAACACATCGATCTGTCCGCTTTACTCCACGAGTGGTATCTAGTTCAGCATTATTATAGGTAATATTGAAATATATGTCAAAACATTGATCTGTTCGCTATACTCTACGAGCGAAGGGCAGTTCGACATTTTTATAGGCAGTATAAAAATAAAGTCCAAAACTTCAATCTGTCCGCTCTATTCCACGAGTGACGACCAGTTCAACATTATTATAGGTAATATATAAATAAATGCTAAAACATCAATTCGTCTGCTCTACTCCATGAATGGTGACTAGTTCAGCATTATTATTGTACAACCACATATTCGATGGGTGGGACCTAGATGCCTGAAGGACCAGGGTTGGGCTAGCCTTGGGCTAGCTTTAGGCTATAAGTTGGGTCAGACAGATAGATAGCCGAGAGGGTTCCCGCGCAGGGCATGCGAGAGGGCTTGCGCCAGGGTAAGCGGGATGCCCTCAGGGTTGGCGTTGAGTGAGGCTTTGCCACTCAATGCCCTTTCGCCTTTGTCGTTGAGTGAGGCTTTGTGTAACGCCCCAAATCTCGCAGATGAATAAGCTGAGTAGGGTGGGCAACACGAACTGGGACACGGGCGTGTCCAAGGTCGTGTCCTACTTTGTGTGAGGCAACACGGCCGGGGACACGAGGGTGTCCGTATCCTTGTCCTGCACTCGAGTGCTGGCAGGGTGGTCTCGAGTGAGCTCGACGAAATACAGTCAACGATCCTCGAGTGAGGTACACGACATGTGACACGGGCATGTTCAGGGCCGTGTCCTGCTATGCGCTCGACGTTCTCTCGAGTGAGCTTGACGAAATGCACTTGATGATCCTCAAGTGGTACATGGCCTGTGACACAGGCGTGTCAAGGGCCGTATCCTTCTCTGTACTTGGACAATTCTGTGAGGACTGATGAACACGGGCTAGACACGACCGTGTTGAAAGATGTACCCAACACGTGTCCGAAGCCGTGCCTGGCACACGGCCGTATCCCGGTCTGGTTAAGTCGATTTCTTTGCCGCTTAAGGTACACGACCTGTGATAGGGGCGTGCCACAAACCATGTTCAACATAGGAAAGTGATTTTCAGGGCTTTTCGTGGCCGTCCATTCCTTTCAACTAGGATCCAACGGTCCTGAGATCTCTCTGCTATTATAAGGCCATGAGTTGAGGATAACTCTCTCATTACCAAAGGCTTTTCTCGCTCTTTGTAAAGAGGTGGAGAGTGGGGAGAGCAAGGGAGAAGGAGGAGGAATTCGGTTGTCGGTGGAGCTTCAGAGCCCCGAATTGCGTGCCGAGTCCAGATTTGTGGAGGCAAGGCCGTTGTGGTGCTTTTCATCCGGCTAGGTTTCCATGGATCCAAAGCGATCATCAAGGGTAACGATCTTTCTTCCTTGAACATGTGAAGTCCTTGATTTGACATATGCATGAGTTTCCCCCACCAAAAGGTGGATTGTTGAGGGATGCCACTTGGGTTGATTCTGGATATCCCCAAGATGTCTTGGATGTAGATCCGGAAATGTGTAGTACAAAATAGGCATACTATGTGAAGCCCATCTGGACAGGTTGGTCTGGTTGGGGATGTTTTACTTTGCACACCGGAGAAGACTTCGCGTATAAATGTGTATGTTTGTGTATTCAGTGGGTTGTGCCTGTGAAGGATAGTAGCAAGAAGTACTGGAGCGAAAGTCCAGGGAAATACCCGCAAAATGCCTATGCTATATGCTTGAAAGACCAGTGCTTTTGGCATTGCATGTGGCTACAAGGATTGTTGGATGGTCAATCCAGATAAGGTTAGGGCTAGGGATGGAAAGTGAGTTCTGTCGCTAACGTCGGACGATAGTGAATGCCGTTGGCGATGACTATTAACTAACCTGCGATTGTAAAGCCAGTCCTTAGGGGGCAGTGTGACTATTTGTGAGCTGTGTAAGCTCTTGCAAAGGCTTCATGCCGAACGAATAAGGGGAGGCCGACCCGCGTCAGTGAAATGACGATTTAAGCAACGGGAAACAGTTGAACTGTCTCTGCATTATGGTTGTCTGCCACGAGTGCCTGAGCGATTGGCATTCGATAGACACACATAATGAGAGTCTTAGGCCTGCGCGCCATCCGATAGCGATGTCATGGGGGGCTATGGGCCAAATCTCGGGTCGTTACAACAAGACTAAAGTCTCCGGCTGAAGGCCGTGGAGCGAAATGCTCAAGTTTGTCGTTGGGCTTCGAGCCTTGAATGGCGGTGGGACCCTGGTATTTCTGGTACACCAAGAATGTGCCCTGAGTGCATGGAGCATCGGGCCATGTGGGCGACGTATGTGATATATTGATTGTATGTGAGTGCACATTGTGTGATATATCTGCTTGTGAAATGTTATGTCTGTAGGGAAGGAATACCACTACTCCGGGTAAGGGGTAGGGTCGTTATAAATTAGTCAGCTGAATGCTGACCGTTGTCTTGTTTGCCACCCTTACGGTGGCTTGTCACGTGCAGGTGTAGGAGAGCCGAGTGGAAAATAGGGGGTTGAAGCCCTTGTTGTTGTTGTTGCTGCTATGCTGGCCATTGAAGGCCAAAGAAGTTCATATGACGTTATTTTCATGTGTGGCCGGCCTGCTTGCTGATATATGGAACTTATATATATAAAGCTTAACTGTAAGGTCATAAGGTCAGACTTGCTGTGTATTTGGAGAACATTCCTTCGTGATGTTATATATAAATGCTGGTTTATATATTGTGGACATTCAGATGAGTTGAGTTCAAACAACTTAAAAGCTTCCGCTAGAATGCTCTGAGTTAGGATGCACATAGTTTTGATATTAACCAGTAACTTCGCCACCTGTTTATGGTATGTGGTGTGGGGCCCCGGCCGAACCTTCTATTATATGTCATGTAACGAGTGGAGGTGTTACATTTTGGTATCAGCTTGTCTCGGTCTTCCACTTTCGAATTCGTGGTCGAATTCTTTTGTGGGGTGGCTAGCACATGTAAGTGCGGCCTATTATAACATTAATGAACTCAAGAATGTCCACTAAGGAATGCAAATACATTTGTTTGCGGAACCTGCGCGTTCCTATATTGTTGTTATTGCTTGTGCGAGGTCGCTAATGTGTGTCTTGTCCACCTATAGGTGACTTGTAGTGGTGTTGGGCAGTCTGAGCCCCAGCGTTCTGATGAGAGTGCGACACCAGCTGAGGTGCCTACACCTCCTCCTTCTGCGGAAACTGTACGCTTAGTTGCTGAGGCATTATTTGTAATGATTCATGCACAACCTACTGGGTAGGCGCAACCGACATTGGTGCTAGAACGGGTTAGTGTAAGGCCAGAACCTGTTGAGGCTGTTGATCCTCAGGCAGCTGAACGGCAGTTGAAGCAGTTTATGAGCTTTAATCCTCCTACGTTTACGGGGGCGTGATCCCCAACGCATGCGTAAGATTGGTTGTAGCGCGTCAAGCGAATATTGACGGCGATAACGACGGAAGAAATTCAGCAGGTCACCTTGGCCACCTTCTTGTTGGAAGGAGAGGCTCGGCTATGGTGGGATGAAATAGAGTTACACCACTTAGCGGACAGACAACTAACAGAAGTCTCAATTAAGGAATTTTCGCGACTGTTTTTGGCAAAACACTTGTCAGTGACACAACACATCGCTATGGAAAATGAGTTTCAGCGATTAACTCAGGGAGAGAGTAGTGTCGATACCTACTCGCATGAGTTCACACGATTGGGATGCTATGTGGGGTCTATCTTCGCTGATGAACAACGAAAAACCAATCGGTTCTACGAAGGGCTGCGAGATGAGTTGAGATTCCTGCTATCCAGTTCGGTGAACCAAGGGTTTCAGGCGTTGGTGGATACAACGTGTGCGTTGGAGAATGATATAAAGCAGGTGCAAGGAAAAAAAGAAAGGCAATGGTGGAGTCCACCGCATCCCAGGCGCAATCCCGAGTGTATAATCTTGGCCAGCAGGAGGACATAAAGCAAAGTGACGTTATCACAGGTACGCGGTAACATATTTGATTGCAGGTGTTGCTCATACATACCTTGTTTGTTGCTTGTGTATGATGTGTTTGTATTATGCTTTGTTCTGATTCGAGACTGTCCGGCGAGAGCACTGTTTGATACTGGTACTTCTCATTCATTTCTATTTGTGGACTTCATGTCACGGATCGGTGTACCGATTCGTATGATGGCAGATAGTGTGAAGGTGTTATTACCAAATGGATGTGCAATGCATGCGGATAGGTCTTGTTTTGTGGATGTACGAATAGGAAGTCGAGATTTCGGGTTGGACGCATCGGTGTTGTCGATATCGGAGTTTGATGTGATCTTTGGTATGGACGGGCTCTCGGAGCAGCGTGCCTATATAGATTACAACTCAAAGGAAGTCACACTAAGGCAGAATACCGAACAAGAAACGAAGTTCGCTGGTATGCAAGGGTTGAGTATGACATTGATGTTTGCTCTTCAAGTGGTTAAGACAGTTCGGAAAGGCGCAGAGTTGTTATTCGCGCTTGTTAAGGCTGTTGATCCAAATGCCAGTGTGTGTGATGTTCCGATTGTTTTGGAGTTTGTTGATGTGTTTCCGAGGGAGCTTCCGGGATTACCATCACAGCGGAAGATTGAATTCTCGATTGAGCTGGTGCCATGTGCAAAACCTGTGGCCCGCTCGCCATATCGAGTAGCGGCAAAAGAAATGGCCGAACTAAAAGTTCAACTGCAAGAGTTGTTGGAACAACGTTATATACGCCCAAGTATGTCACCTTGGAGCGTACACGTTCTTTTTGTGAAAAAGAAGGACGGTAGTCTGCGATTGTATATTGATTATCTTGAATTGAACAAGCTGACGAAGAAAAATAAATATCTGATTCCGCGAATAGATGACTTGTTTGATCAACTGGCGAGATCGACAGTATACTCAAAGCTGGTTTTGAAATCGGGCTACTACCAGTTGCGAATTCGGGAAGGTGAAATTCTCAAGACAGCATTTGGAATACGCTACGGTCATTGCGAGTTCACTGTAATGTCGTTTGGACTATGTAATGTGCCATCGATGTTTATGGATCTAATGCACCGAACGTTCCGAGAGTACTTGGATCTGTTTGTGATTGTTTTTATTGATGATATCTTAGTGTACTCTCAATCTGAAGAAGATCATGCGAACCATTTAAGGTTGGTGTTACATACCCTGTGGAGGAACAAGCTCTACGCCAAGTTCTCAAAGTGTGAGTTTTGACTGTCGTCAGTGGCTTTTCTTGGCCATGTGGTGAGTGGAGAGGGCATTGTGGTGGATCCGTCAAAGATAAGAGCCATCCAGGAGTGGCCAGTGTTGTCTTCGGTGGCCGAAGTCAGGAGTTTCCTTGGACTGACAGACTATTATAGATGTTTTGTAGAAAACTTCTCACGGATCGCTCTGCCTCTTACCACGTTGACGAAGAAGGATCAGAAGTTCGTTTAGAAACCGGAGTGCGCGCGAGCTTTTGAAGAGCTAAAAAGTTGTTTGACCACGACGCCCATTCTCACGTCGTCATGTGGTACGAATGGGCATGAGATTTATAGTGATGCTTCAGGGAGCGGATTAGGCCGCGTTCTTCTTCAGTTTGGAAAGGTGATCGCTTATGGCTAACGCCAGTTGAAAGTGCACGAGCGAAACTATCCCTTCCACGATTTGGAGTTGGCGGCGGTGATTTTTGCACTTAAACTATGACGTCACTATTTATATGGCGTAAAAGTGGATATATTTACGGACCATAAGAGTCTGAAGTACCTATTGAATCAGAAAGATCTTAATATGTGACAACGAAGGTGGATGAAGTTTCTCGAGGACTACACTTTTGATATTCATTACACTCCTGGCAAGGGAAACGTGGTCGCAGATGCCTTGAGTCGTAGGACTCAGTCAAAGGCAAATTGGTTGCAGATGCATGATGAACGTCTGATCAAGGAGTTGGAAGCATTAAAGATTTATTGTGTTGATAAGAATTCCACAGCAAATGCATGCTTGCACTGGACAAAGGTACAGTGTGACCTTGCGGACAGAATTCGGCAAGCAATGAAACTTGATGAAAGTTTGCAACGCTATGTAGTGGATGAGTCAAATGAACACTTCTCCTGGGATGACGGCCTTTTGCGGAAAGAGGGTCGTTTGTGCGTTCCAAGTATGGGTAAGCTAAGAGAAGAATTGTTATATGAGGCTCATTTTACGAAATACTCAATTCAACCAGGAAGCACAAATATGTATAAAGACATGAAAAAGTTGTTCTGGTGGCCAAGGCTAAAGAAAGACATAGCACATTATGTGGCGAAATGTCAGACCCGTGCCTTAGTGAAGGCTGAATCTAGAAGCCTGGAGGTTTCTTAAAGTCGCTACCTATTCCGGAGTGGAGGTTTGATGATATTTCAATAGATTTTGTGCATGGTTTGCTGAGGTCTCAACGCGGTAACGATTCGATTTGGGTAATCATACACCAGTTGACTAAAATGGCTCACTTCATTCCGAACAAGAGGGACGATTCAATGGAAGTCTTGGCGAAACTCTACATTGAGTAAATTGTATGATTGCACGGTATACCCCGTAGCATCGTAATTGATCGTGACGGGCGATTCACATCGAATGATTGGAGGATAATCCATCAATTGTTGGGAACAAAGTTAACGTTCAGTACGACCTTTCATCCCCAAGCTGATGGCCAGACTGAGAGGACCAACAGGACGATGGGGGATATGCTCCGAATGTGCGCCTCGGACTTTGGTAAGAGGCGAGAAGATCATCTCTATATGACACCGTTTGAGGATTTATATGGTCGAAAATGTCGTACACCATTAGCTTGGACAGAAGTAGGCGAATCTAAACTATATAAGCGTAAGGAAGTCGAAGAAGCTAATTCGACGATACACTCTATTAGTGAGAAATTACTGATAGCCCAAGACAGATGATAACTTCACAAAATGAAGTTACCTTGTGCGTCAATCTGCCGCATTTTGACTAATTTATCCTCAAATTACTGATCAAAAGTGTGTGTGTACGAGTAAAATCTCATTTGTGCAAAAATTCAGGTATCAATAATATTTATATTTATTTTTTTTATGATAGAAAAATATGAGGAAAGTTACTTGTGCGGCTGATGATAAGGGTGAAGAGCATTCAGGAAAAGTTGCAGGAAATTACAGGAATTTTTGGAGCAGATTTTTGCTGAATTCTGGGCAGCACAGAATTTGTTGCAACAAATTAAAATTTGTTGCAACAAAACTGCGAATGTGAATTTTCAAATTCCGAAAATAATTCAAAAATGGTAGTTTTAGGAATGAAAGGAGGCTTCCTTTCATAAAGGTTGGAGATCCTTTGAGGCCCTTGGAATATAAAAAGGAATTTTGGAGATCTTTTTCATATCTTTTGTCATCTTGGAGAGAAGGAGGCCAAGTTTAGGGTTCTTGACGGTGGAGAAGCGGAATCCGGCCACGCGAAAGGGAAGATCTGAACTTTTGAAGCCATGAACTGTAAGATCGTTATAGTTTTGTGTGTTCCTTTTCTCGCCATGAACTAAACTCTCCAAGTCTTGTATAAGGAGAGTACTATGTGTATTTTTATGGTGTATGTTCTTTGTTGTTGAGACTTGTTGAATGATTTATTATCTTGTGAACTTTTGAATTTATTTATGAGATTTTTGACTTTGATCTTCATCTTGTGATGCGTTGCGAGAATCGAGAGATGAGTGACGTAATATAGGGTTGAAGGTCATTTTATCGCACCGCAAGAATCGAGAGACGAGCGGTGTAAAACGTTTAACCAAAAATCTCCTCTTTTGCGTTGTACTTCGAGAGTCGAGAGAGGAGAAGTGCATTCGCTCATTAGTTCACCGTAGTTTAGAGGGGTGGAGGAGACTCCCTCCTTTTGCTAGCAGTCCGATTTTTATGATAATCAATGTCCTTCATTCCTCCTAAGTTAGAAATAACTAGGAGAATTTAGGACGTTGGGATTTCCGAGATTTGAGAGAGGAGGATTTCTTCTATAAAAATCGTTGTATGATAATTCATTCAACACTCTTAACTAATATTATTTATTACACACCATTTAGACGCACATAGAAAATTCGAAATACAAGGCTACTTTCTCCAAGTGGTTTAAGAATTTCTAAAGATTTTCGTAGTTAAATTAGATTCAATCTTTAGTAAAAAAAAATATTTTCATTACTTCCAAAATCAGTTTACTCAACTTGTTTGGATTTAAAGAACGGCTTAGCTAGTACTTGCAAGCTTTAGGTTAACCACTTCTCCGAGGGAACGATCTCACTCACACTTTATTACTTGTTACGGCACATGCACTTGCGTTATTATATACATCTATTTCGGGCGTATCAAGTTTTTGGCGCCGTTGCCGGGGAAGTTTTGTTAATCTATTGTTTATTTTCTTGCAATATTAGTAAACCCTAGTATTTGGAGGTCAAACTTTAATTTTGTTGAATTTTTAAGTTGTTTGTAGTTTTTCTTCTATTGTTATTTTATGCTCTGTAGTGCATGTCCAGATTTCGACCCATTGAGTTATTGCCATTAAACTTAGAGATTGAAAGGACGTGTAGGAGAAACCGTAAGAATTTTCGTTTAGAACAAACCCAATCTTCAACCATGAATCCATACGATAACCATCAGGAAGGTCAGGATTTAGGAGGTCAGGTAGAACATAATGGGCACCCTGTGGAGCAAAGGCGAACATGTCGTGATTACAACATGCCTCTACAGGGAGGGTTGTAATTTAGTATAGCTAGGCCTGCAATAGAGGCCAATAATTTTAAAATTGACTCGGTGGTCATGCAACTCGTTCAAAATAGTAAATTTGGTGGCCTTAATCAGGAAGACCCTAACTCTCATTTGAGAACGTTCATAGAAATCTGTGATACGTTCAAGATTAATGGAGTTTCAGAAGAGGCCATTAAATTACGTCTATTTCCTTTCTCGCTAGAGGGGAGGGCGAAGGATTGACTAAATTCTCTACCCAATGGATCGATTACCACTTGGGCATTCTTGATGGAAAAATTTTTAGCCAAATACTTCCCCCCATCTAAAACGGCTAAGTTGAAGCGAGACATATCAACATTTATACACGGAAATGGAGAGACCCTCTATGACGCATGAGAACGTTTTAAAGAGCTACTGCGTAAGTGTCCCCACCATGGCTTAGCCATCCACCAACAAGTTTGGATCTTCTACAATGGTCTCCAAACGGCCACCATGATTCAAGTTGATGGAGCCGCGGGAGGGTCACTTATGAATAAATACCCAGAAGATGCCTATGCAATTTTAGAGGATTTATCCTCTAATAATTACCAACTTGTAGATCGGCAAGGGCCATCTTCTTCTACTGCTGGGTTATACCAAGTGGACCAATTAACCTCGTTTGCGGCTGAAATGACTTCCCAATTTAATTCAATTAATAAAAGGTTGGACGCCTTGACGTTAAACCAAAGTCAATTTCACCCACATGTTAATAGTGTTGTTACTCACCCTTCCACCGTTAGTCCTACTCTAACTATTGACCAACTTATAGGACATAACGAAGATGCTAACTATATAGGAGGGCAGTACAAATAAGGTCATAATACCCACTCGAATAATTATAACCCGGAGTGGAGAAACCATCCCAATTTATCATGGAAGAATAATTCAGGGTCTACTCCGTCGCACTTATTCAACAACAATTCCAATCACTCTCACCAATATCACAATCCTAATCAAACGGGACCTTCGCGGAAATTGTCTGATGAAGTCATCTTAGAGTCCATGAAGAATAATGAAGCCCGTTTTTCTAGTCTAGAAGGATCCATGCGCTTAATTGAAACACAATTGGGGCAAATTGCATCCGCACTAAATACTAGACCTCTAGGAACATTACCCACTGATACCACGCCTAATCCAAAAGGTGACAACCAACACTGTAAAGCTGTCACATTGCGGAGTGGCAAGGAATTGGTGAATGACGATAATAATAATCCAAGGGCAATGGATAAGGTGCAAAATGAAGTAAGGAGTGACCAAGTTCATGTACCCACTAAGAGTGTGGAAGAAGAGTTAGAAGAAGTGGAAGAGAATAGAGAAGAGAAGAATGTAGAGGCTCCCGCAAGGGATAAAAAAATAATTACCTATCCACCACCACCATTTCCTCAAAGACTTAGGAAGAGTAAACTAGACCACCAATTCCAGAAATTCATAGAAATATTTAAGAAACTTCAAATTAATATCTCATTTGCTGAAGCGTTAGAGCAAATGCCCAGTTACGTCAAATTTATGAAAGATATTTTAAATAAAAAGAGAAAGTTTGGTACGAATGAAACTGTGGCACTGACCCATGAATGTAGTGCAATCCTGCAAAAGAAACTTCCACCCAAACTGAAAGATCCGGGAAGTTTCACGATTCCATGCTCTATCGGATACCAATTTGAAGGAAAAGCTTTGTGTGATCTTGGAGCAAGTATAAATTTGATGTCACTTTCAATCTACCGGAAGCTGGGCATGGGGGACATTTCTAAAACTTCGTTAACATTGCAGCTAGCCGATAAATCGCTCACTTTTCCTAAGGGTATAGTGGAGGATGTTCTTGTCAAGGTTGACAAGTTTATCTTTCCGGCGGACTTTGTAGTTTTGGATATGGAAGAAGACAAGGAGATCCCACTAATTGTAGGCAGACCCTTCTTAGCAACCAGAAAAACTTTAATAGATGTCCACAAAGGGGAGTTGACTATGAGAGTCAACGATGAACAAATAACTTTTAACGTTCTGAAGGCCATGAAATTCCCTAGTGAGAAGGAAGATGAGATGGAGGTGGTAAACAATATTTCACTCTATGACTATGAGCAAAATAGTGAGTGGAATGATTCGAGTATAGAAGAGGAGATAGGAATTTGGATGGACGAGGTAGAAGTTGAGGAAGTGCAATCTAATGAGGTTAGTCATGAAGAAGTAGAATCTACTGAAGGAGAAGGTGAACAGTGCTTTCAAGTGTGTGGGAATCGCTTGGTGTCATTTCATAGGGCGGAACCCCTAGATATGACTGAACGGTCTTTAGCGGACAAACCTTCTACGGTTTGCCCGCCCATCTTAGAGTTAAAACCTCTGCCCGAGCATTTGTCCTATGCATATCTAGGAGAAAATGATACACTTCCGGTAATAGTGAATGCTAGACTACTACCAGAGCAGCATGACAGACTATTGAACATTTTGAAAAGATATAAGTTAGTCATAGGGTGGACAATAGCCGATATTCGAGGCATTAGCCCTTCCTTGTGTATGCACAAAATTCTCTTAGAGGAATCTGGTAAGGGGTACATTGAGCCTCAGCGTCGTCTCAGCCCTCTTATGAAGGAGGTGGTGAGAAAAGAAATCATTAAGTGGTTGGATGCAGGAATCATTTACCCTATATCTGATAGTTCATGGGTGTCACCCATCCACTGTGTACCTAAGAAAGGAGGGACGACTGTAATTATGAATGACAAGAAGGAATTAGTCCCCACAAGAACAATCACAGGATGGCGTATCTGTATCGACTACCGCAGACTAAACAAAGCGACTAGGAAGGATCACTACCCGTTACCATTCATAGATCAGATTCTTGATAGATTAGCCGGAAATGAGTTCTACTGTTTTCTAGATGGATATTCCGGCTACAATCAGATAACGGTTGATCCAGACGATCAGGAAAAGACAGCGTTTACGTGTCCCTTTGGTATATTCGCATTTAGGAGGATGTCATTCGGGCTATGCAATGCGCCGGCCACGTTCCAACGTTGCATAATTGCAATAATGGCGGATCTTATAGAACAAGACATGGATCCTATTGACTATGGTATAGAGGTCTTCATGGATGATTTTTCCATTTTTGGAAAAACATTCAATGCTTGCTTGGTATGTTTGGAGAGAGTGCTTGCTCGTTGTGTGGAGACCAACCTAGTGCTGAATTGGGAAAAATGCCATTTTATGGTACAGGAAGGCATCGTCCTTGGACACCGTGTATCTAGAGACGGGTTGGAAGTGGATAGGGCCAAGGTTGAGGTGATTGAAAAATTACCTCCTCCTAAAAATGTAAAAGCATTAAGAAGCTTCTTAGGCCATGCGGGATTCTACCGAAGGTTCGTTAAAGACTTTGCCAAAATCTCCAAGCCTTTAAGTGAGTTATTAGGAAATGATGTGAAATTTGACTTTAATGATGAGTGCTTAGATGCATTCACTCAATTAAAGACACGATTGATTACGGCACCGATTATAGTGGCCCCCGATTGGGAAAAACCCTTTGTATTGATGTGTGATGCAAGCGACTACGCCGTTGGGGCTGTTTTGGGGCAAATGCGAGAGAAGGTCTTTCAAACTATAGCATACGCTAGTAAGACTTTAATAGAGGCACAAATAAATTATACCACAACTGAAAAGGAACTACTAGCTATCATGTTTGCCTTTGAGAAGTTTAGGTCTTATCTTCTTTGCACCAAAGTAATAGCATTCACCGACCATGCAGCTATTCGCTATCTTATGGAGAAGAAGAATGCTAAGCCTCGATTGATTCGATGGGTATTGTTGTTGCAAGAGTTTGATTTAGAAATTAAGGATCGGAAGGGGGTAGATAATCCGGTGGCGGATCATCTTTCTAGGATTGAATGTTCTAATCCACTAGTGCGATCAGAGATTAATGAAAGATTCCCTGATGAGTGGGTGTTGGCCATGACCGAACAATGCATACCTTGGTATGCAGACTGCGTGAATTATATTGTTAGTAGAGTCTTCCCACCTGATTTATCATATCAGCAAAAGAAGAGGTTTTTGCATCAGGTACGCTCGTACTTATGGGACGAGACATTTTTGTTCAGAATTGGAGCGGATGGGGTTGTTAGACGTTGCATCCCGGAGGAGGAAATGCGAGCCGTGTTGGACAAATGTCACAACTCACCTTATGGAGGCCACTTTAAGTGGGATAGAACAGCGATGAAGGTTTTAGGAGCGGGGTTTTATTGGCCGACTCTATTTCGAGATGCTAAAGGATTTGTAAGTCAATGTGACCGGTGCCAAAGAAACGAAAACATTAAGAAAAACGAGTCTATGCCATTGAACACAATCTTAGAAGTTGAACTTTTTGATGTTTGGGGATTAGACTTCATGGGACCTTTCGTGAACTCAAACGGTAATATGTTTATCCTTCTTGCCGTAGACTACGTTTCTAAATGGGTCGAAGCCATAGCCACCGCTAAGAATGATGCCAAGGTGGTTTTACACTTTCTAAAGAATTATATATTCAATTGTTTTGGCACACCTAGGGCTATCATTAGTGATGGAGGTAGTCACTTCTGTAACCATTCATTCGCTACGTTATTAAGGAAATATGACGTCACTCACAAAGTAGCATTAGCGTATCATCCTAAAACAAATGGTCTAGCGGAAGTGTCTAACCGGGAGATAAAAACAATTCTTGCAAAGACGGTTAGCTTTAATTGTAAGGATTGGTCCTAAAAGCTTAATGATGCCTTATGGGCTTACCGGACTGCATATAAGACTCCGATTGGTCTAACCCCTTATAGGCTAGTATATGGGAAAGCCTGTCACCTAGCACTTGAACTAGAACATCGAGCGTTTTGGGCTATTAAGAAGTTAAATTATGATTTTCAAAATGCAGGTGAAAAACGACTCCTCCAACTCAATGAGTTAGAAGAATTAAGAATGAATGCGTATGAGAGTGCTAGAATTTATAAGGAATGGACAAAGAAATGGCATGACCAACGTTTGAGCGGAAAACAATTCGAACCCGGGCAATTAGTATTACTATTCAACTCCCGTCTAAAAATTTTTCCCGGAAAACTTAAGAGTCGTTGGTCGGGGCCATTCCGAGTAAAGGAAGTTCATCCGTACGGCGCAGTCACCATCGCGAATGAACAAGATAATTCTGAATTTAAAGTTAGTGGAGAACGATTGAAAATCTTTCGATGTAGCGATAATGAATGACTGGTGTCGTTCATTCATCTGAAATGACGCAAATCATTGAGTCGGCAAAGTCCTGTCGGGACTTGAAATCAGGCGCTGCTTGGGAGGCAACCCAATTTTATGCATTTTAATTAGTCGTATTTTAATTAGCCTTCGTGTGTTGTTAAAAAAAAAAGAGAAAAAAAATATCTGTTAAAAAAATATATATATAACATATATACAAATTAGTTAATAAAAAAAAGAAAAACAAATAAAAAAACACTAGCTTGACGCGTGATGTGGGCAGAAAAAAATTTGTTGCAACATATCAAAATGATGTTGCAACATAATTTTTTCTGCCCCCTGTCTTCACTCCGCGCGTAATCCCCGGTTCAACTGAACCGGCGCCAGTTCCGCATTTATAATTTAGGGTTAAAACCGGTTTTGCCTCCTGATCGTCATTCTCCACCCCGATTCTCTCATAAACCCTAGTCGACGCTTCGGGAGCGGCGCTTCCAGCACGCGGCGATTCCGGAAAGGAGCGACGCAAGCGGGGTTTCTGGTGAGGCGCGACGCACCGCGAGCTCGCCGACAACTCCTCTACACATCGGCGACGCCTGGGAACTCCTCCTTCACGCTCTTCCTGCACGCTAGGGCACGATCAATCACTTCCTTCACCAATACTTCCTGAGCACGGTAAGTGGTTGATTTCTCCTTGCTTTTACTTCCGCCTTCTTTGTTTAGGATTTCGTTTAGCATAGATGCTACTGTTTTAGGCTATGACTTCGAAGAGGAAAGGGAAGTCGGTGGCCACTAAGGATGTCCGATTTGTGAATGATCAAGCCTTGGAGCGCTATGAGACTCTTAGATCACTGCCTTCCATTCTAGAGCGAGGTTTCCAAATAGAAATTCGTGGATGGAGCCTAACCTACATCGAACAACTCCGAACTCAAGGATGGGAAACCTTCTGCCATCCTAGGTGTGAAGCCATTCTACCCTGGGTCCATGAGTTTTACGCTAATGCTCCATTCCAGAACAATGACAAGGTGTTGGTGAGGGGCAAGGAGGTCGACTGCTCCGCTGAAGCCATTAACAGATACTTCGATCTTCCACACTTGGAGGAAGATCGATTTGAAATTCTAAAGAAAACAGTTTCTCCACTTGATGTTACCTCAGCCTTGACCATCCCCACACACATTGACTGGGCTAATAAGGCTAATACTGTCCTGCGAGCTAACAGTTTCAAAAGGGAAGCCAAGGTTTGGTTATTGTTCGTCAATGCCAGCATCATGCCAACGAAGAATCTCAATTTGGTATCGTTCCATCGTGCACTCCTAATTTATTGCATTTTGCGGGGAATTAAGATAAGCGTTGGTCGACTGATTGCGGATAAAATACGTGAAAAAGGGAAGGGAAAGGTCGGCCGGCAATTGTGGTTTCCGACTCTTATAACAGCCCTTTGTCGAAATGCCGGTGTGAGCGAGAAGGACACCACCATTACACCAGTGCGACATCACATTACTCACACTGTCATTTCCACAAATATCAAAATATCTTCAGAGCGTAATTTGGGCAAAGAAGCATCTGGACTGCAGCCTTCTACCTCCACAACTAAACCGAAACGATCTACACCACCTTCAGTTGATGCTCAGCCAGACACAACGAAGATTATGGAGTGTTTGACACATCTCACGGAGTATCAACGATGTCATCATAACGTCGTTACTGCTCAATTGGCCGTGCTGAAGAGAAATCAACGTCAGCTAATGATGCATGCACAGCTTCCGCTCTCGGATCAAAATTTACCCTTTCTCGACCCCTTTGATGATGATGGCTACTTGCGGAGCGCACGCACCAAGCATGGAAACCCGGCATTCACAAACCCAGCCAAGCAACCGGGGGATGATGAGGATGTTAGTGGGGATGATTACTGGGACCGGCAATCCTTAGTCGACGAAGAAGCAAGTGATGAAGACGATGAAGACGATGAAGATGAGAGTGATGAGGAAGAGGACGATGACGCTGCCGAGTGAGGAACTCCAGCTACATGGATGCTATGACTTCATGTTTTGCGTTGCCATTTTGCCTTCATAGATCTGCCAGTACTTTATTATGATTTTGGACAATTATGCGCATTGGTTTACTTATGCGTAAGCTACTCATATTTTGCTACTATTTTACTTATGCTTAAGCTACTCATATTTTGCTACTATTTTACTTATGTGAAGCTAAATCTGCTACTATTAGTTTAATTTAATACACCTTGTGACCTGTCTGAATATTTAGTGTTCTGCTTTATAGTTAGGCTTATGATTAGCCACGCTTTAGTCTAAACATGTTAATTAATTTGCTATGACTAGATGTTTTGATGTTTGGACATGCTAGACTTATGAACTGTATGATTACTTGATGACTAGATGCATTGAGACACTGTATGTTTTGTTTTATGCTCATTACATATATGGCTAATGACCTGTGTGCTTTTGGAGGTGATGGTTGTATGTTTTAGAGATTACTTAGTGCATTAACTAGTTGCTCTGATGATTATTGTTTGGTTATGATTTGATTTAATTGAATGATCTAAACTATGCAACTAGTTGGTTTTGGAGTGGTGATGTGTTATGCAGATCACTTTTGGGATTCATCGCCGCAATGAGCTTTTCAACCGTTCCCTGCCGTCATATAAATCGTTGACAAGGCTCATGTGGGTTCGATCCATCGGTGGACATATTTCAGGGGAGTACTGTATTTCTTGATATTTAATTTCATATATTTGCATCACTCGTGGTCTTATCTATTCACCTTGTACATTGCATTTTCATTTTACATGCCACTCCTTTGCTAGGGGCTAGCAAACGTTCAGGTGCGAGGGTGAATCTATGCCTTAACTCTCACAAATGAGTGGCGAATAACGTAGAAAATTTTAACTGCAAAACAATACTTGCTCTTAGTTCAAACAATGCAATTTTATATGATTGGTAGATTTATCAAAACCTAAAATTTTTTTTTTGACCTTGCTTGTGAAGTTAATAAGATATATTAGAGCTCCACTTTCGATTTCCCCTATGCACTGTATTCCTTAAAATATTTGTGGCCTACAAAAGAACTTTATTAACTTCCAAACATAGTAGGGGAGGGATGAACAATAACTGAGCCGATGTTGTATGCTAACGCATTGAGTCTACGTAGTTACTTTAGTCCTAATTTATAGTCCTTAGTTACTTCTTAATGATTCTTCCTTCGTTGGGTGTTTTTAAAAAAAATGATTGAGTAAAGATGTCATAGTGATATGTGGCCCGAGTATGTGTACACCTACTTGGAATGATCCCAACTGTGACCATAATAAAAAAAAATTTTGGTTAAAAAAAATTTGCCATAGTGACATGCGGCCTAGATATGCATACATATCTGGAATGATCCCAACTATGTGCATACTCAAAAAAATAAAAATATGTATGCATTAAGGTCATAGTGACATGCGGCTTAAGTGTGTGTACACCTACTCGGAATGATCCCAACTATGGGCATAGAAAATTATATCGGTGCTTGAAAGGTACACCCATGGTAGGGAGAAGAATTAAGAATGATTACTAGGGACGTGTCTTATGATCTTCCCTCCACTACTAAACTCTTGTGGAAGTTGATGCAAGGCTTAGTCTATTTTCCATCAACCCCTATCTATGTAAAAGTTTAATAAATTAAGTTGTTTGGGAATAGATAGCTTTAAGGAATATCACACACAACACTAGGAAATTGTCATGGAGCTTTATTCTGTATCGAACTAATGAATCTCTGCAAGTTTGAAATTTTAGATGATTGATATTTTCACCAATCTAAAAAGGTTTTGTTCAAGAGTA
Source organism: Platanthera guangdongensis (assembly GCA_039583875.1). Taxonomy (NCBI): domain Eukaryota; kingdom Viridiplantae; phylum Streptophyta; class Magnoliopsida; order Asparagales; family Orchidaceae; genus Platanthera; species Platanthera guangdongensis. The sequence continues at coordinate 284,771,987 of CM077151.1, read as the reverse complement.
AGGTCATTTAGAACTTGATTGTGGTAGATATTCGCTCACTCAATGTCATGTAACGTTTCATCTTTGCTAGAGACTAGCAAAGGTTTAGGTGTGAGGGTGTGATAACTTCACAAAATGAAGTTACCTTGTGCGTCAATCTGCCGCATTTTGACTAATTTATCCTCAAATTACTGATCAAAAGTGTGTGTGTACGAGTAAAATCTCATTTGTGCAAAAATTCAGGTATCAATAATATTTATATTTATTTTTTTTATGATAGAAAAATATGAGGAAAGTTACTTGTGCGGCTGATGATAAGGGTGAAGAGCATTCAGGAAAAGTTGCAGGAAATTACAGGAATTTTTGGAGCAGATTTTTGCTGAATTCTGGGCAGCACAGAATTTGTTGCAACAAATTAAAATTTGTTGCAACAAAACTGCGAATGTGAATTTTCAAATTCCAAAAATAATTCAAAAATGGTAGTTTTAGGAATGAAAGGAGGCTTCCTTTCATAAAGGCTGGAGATCCTTTGAGGCCCTTGGAATATAAAAAGGAATTTTGGAGATCTTTTTCATATCTTTTGTCATCTTGGAGAGAAGGAGGCCAAGTTTAGGGTTCTTGACGGTGGAGAAGCGGAATCCGGCCACGCGAAAGGGAAGATCTGAACTTTTGAAGCCATGAACTGTAAGATCGTTATAGTTTTGTGTGTTCCTTTTCTCGCCATGAACTAAACTCTCCAAGTCTTGTATAAGGAGAGTACTATGTGTATTTTTATGGTGTATGTTCTTTGTTGTTGAGACTTGTTGAATGATTTATTATCTTGTGAACTTTTGAATTTATTTATGAGATTTTTGGCTTTGATCTTCATCTTGTGATGCGTTGCGAGAATCGAGAGATGAGTGACGTAATATAGGGTTGAAGGTCATTTTATCGCACCGCAAGAATCGAGAGACGAGCGGTGTAAAACGTTTAACCAAAAATCTCCTCTTTTGCGTTGTACTTCGAGAGTCGAGAGAGGAGAAGTGCATTCGCTCATTAGTTCACCGTAGTTTAGAGGGGTGGAGGAGACTCCCTCCTTTTGCTAGCAGTCCGATTTTTATGATAATCAATGTCCTTCATTCCTCCTAAGTTAGAAATAACTAGGAGAATTTAGGACGTTGGGATTTCCGAGATTCGAGAGAGGAGGATTTCTTCTATAAAAATCGTTGTATGATAATTCATTCAACACTCTTAACTAATATTATTTATTACACACCATTTATACGCACATAGGAAATCCGAAATACAAGGCTACTTTCTCCAAGTGATTTAAGAATTTCTAAAGATTTTCGTAGTTAAATTAGATTCAATCTTTAGTAAAAAAAAATATTTTCATTACTTCCAAAATCAGTTTACTCAACTTGTTTGGATTTAAAGAACGACTTAGCTAATACTTGCAAGCTTTAGGTTAACCACTTCTCCGAGGGAACGATCTCACTCACACTTTATTACTTGTTACAGCACGTGCACTTGCGTTATTATATACATCTATTTCGGGCGTATCAACAGACAAGCCAAATATTACAACGCCAAGCACCGAAATGTTTAGTTTGCGATTGAAGATTGAGTATATTTGAAAATCAAACCCTTCAAAGGTGTGTCCAAGATCCGGCGCTTGAAAAAGTTAAGTCCGAGATATCTTGGTCCATTTGAAGTGGTGGAAATAATTGGCGAAGTTGCATATCGGCTAGCCCTTTCAGATGAATTGAGTGGATTGCATGATGTGTTCCACATCTCAGTGCTTCAAAAAGTTGTAAAAGAACCGGATCAAGTGATTGTGAATGATTGCGTACCGATCGAATTTGGGCTAATGACGAAGGTTAGGCCCATTCAGATCAAGGATAAAGCCGATAAGCAGTTGCGGAATAAGACAATCGGGATGGTCAAGGTCCGATGAGACAACTGTGACCGTGAGGAGCTAACATGGGAGCGTGAGCATACCATGCGTGCTGAGTTTCATGAATTGTTTGTTTAAAATTGTATAACAGTTTGTGTTGTACAGAGCATAAAATGTTGTAACACATTTTGTTGAAGAGTTCCTGAGTAATGTATGTAAATTTCGGGACGAAATTTCTTGTAAGGAGGGGAGGATTGTAACACCCCAAATCTCGAGGATGAATGGGCTGAGTAGGGTGAGCAATACGGCCTGAGACATGAGCGTGTCCAAGGCCGTGTCCTACTCTGTGTGAGGCAACATGGCTGGGGACACGAGCGTGTACATAGCCGTGTCCTGCACTCGAGTGCTGGCAGGGTGGTCTCGAGTGAGCTCGACGAAATACAGTCGACGATCCTCGAGTGAGGTACACGGCCTGTGACACGGGCATGTTCAGGGTCGTGTCCTGCTATGCGCTCGACGTTCTCTCGAGTAAGCTCGGCGAAATGCACTCGAAGATCCTCGAGTGGGGTACACGGCATGTAACACGGGTGTGCCAAGGGCCGTGTCCTTCTCTGTGCTTGGACAGTTCTATGAGGACAGATGAACACGGGCTGGACACGGGCATGTCCGAAGTCGTGTCTGGCACACGACCTGTGACACGGCCGTATCACACGGCCCTGTCCTGGTCTGGTTAAGTCGGTTTCTTTGCTGCTTAAGGTACATTGTCTGTGACACGGGCGTGTCACAAACCGTGTTCATCATAGGAAAGTGATTTTCAGGGCTTTTCGTGGTCGTCCATTCCTTTCAACTAGGATCCAACGATCCTGAGATCTCTCTTCTATTATAAGGCCATGAGTTGAGGATAACTCTCTCATTACCAAAGGCTTTTCTCTCTCTTTGTAAAGAGGTGGAGAGTGGGGAGAGCAAGGGAGAAGGAGGAGGAATTCAGCTGTCGGTGGAGCTTCAAAGCCCCGAATCGCATGCCGAGTCCAGATTTGTGGAGGCAAGACCGTTGTGGTGCTTTTCATCGGGCTAGGTTTTCATGGATCCAAAGCGATCGTCAAGGGTAACGATCTTTCTTCTTTGGACATGTGAAGTCCTTGATTTGGCATATGCATGGGTTTCCTCCACCAAAAGGTGGATTGTTGAGGGATGCCCCTTGGGTTGATTCTGGATATCCCCAAGATGTCTTGGATGTAGATCCGGAAATGTGTAGTACAGAATAAACATTTTGTGTGAAGCCCATCTAGACAGGTTGGTCTGAATTGGTGATGTTTTACTTTGCACACCAGAGAAAAATTCGCATATAAATGTGTATGTTTGTGGATTCGGTGGGTTGTGCCTGTGAAGGATAGTAACAGGAAGTACTTGAGTGAAAGTCCAGGAAAATACCCGCAAAATGATTGTGTTATATGCTTGAAAGACCAGTGTTTCTAGCACTGCAGGTGGCTGCAAGGATTGTTGGATGGTTGATCCAGATAAGGTTAAGGCTAGGGATGGAAAGTGAGTTACGTTGCTAACGCCGGGCGATAGTGAATGCCGTTGGCGATGGCTCCTAGCTAACATGTTATTGTGAAGTCAGTTCTTATGGGACAATGTGACTATTTGTGAGCTGTGTAAGCTCTTGCAAAGGCTTCGTGCCGAACGGATAAGGGGAGGCCGACCCGCGTCAGTGAACTGACGATTTGAGCAACGGGAAACATCTGAACTATCTCCATGTTATGGTTGTCCGCCATTTGTGACTGAGCGATTTGCATTCGACAGAAACACATAATGCGAGTCTTAGGCCTGCGCGTCATCCGGTAGCGATGTCATGGGGGGCTATGGGCCAAATCCCGGGTCATTATAACAGGATTAAAGTCTCCGGCTGAAGGTCGTGGAGCAAAATGCTCAAGTTTGTCGTTGGGCTTTGGGCCTTGAATGGCGGTGGGACCCTGGTATTTCCGGTATACCAAGAATGTGCCCTGAGTGCACAGAGCGTCAAGCCATATGAGCGATGTTTGTGATATATTGATTGTGCGTGAGTGCACATTGTGTGATATATCTGCTTATGAAATGATATGCCTGCAGGGAAGGAATACCACTGCCCCGGGTAAGGGGTAGGGTCGTTATAAATTGGTCAGCTGAACGCTGATCGTTGTCTTGTTTGTCACCCTTGCGGTGGATTGTCACGTGCAGGTGCATGAAAGCCGAGCGGAAAATAGGGGGCTGAAGCCCTTATTGTTGATGCTGCTGCTGATATGCTGGCCTTTGAAGGCCAAATAAGGTCATATAATGTTATTTTCATGTGTGGTCGGCCTGCGTGCCAATGTATGGAACTCATATATATAAAGCTTAACTGTAAGGCCATAAGACCAGACTTGCTGTGTATTTGGAGAACATTCCTTCATGATGTTATATATATAAATGCTGGTTTATATATTGTGGACATTTAGATGAGTTGAGTTCAAACAACTTAAAAGCTTCCGCTAGAATGCTCTGAGTTAGGATGCACATAGTTTTAATATTAACTCGTAACTTCGCCGCCTGTTTGTGGAATGTGGTGTGGGGCCCCGGCCGGACCTTCTATTATATGTCATGTAACGGGTGGAGGTGTTACACTTTGTCACTCAACGCCCTGTAGTTCTTGTTGTTGAGTGAGGCTTTACCACTCAATGCCCTTTCGCCTTTGGCGTTGAGTGAGGCTTTGCAACTCAATGCTTTTTTGCTCTTAGTGTCGAGTTCTGTTCCGCCACTCAACGCTCTCAGCGCTTTGCGGCTTGGCCCTAAGTTTCACATAGGGCATACAAAAAGCTTGCAGAGTAGCGGAAGGGCTTCCTCCCAACAAGGTCCAGAGGTAATTACCAGGATGCCCTCGGGTCTGCATTTAGCTCCTAAGAACATCAGAGTTACGCTATTGGCAGACCAAGTTGGGCTGCAAATATCCTCTCAAAATAGCGGAGTTACGCCGTTAGCAGACCAGATACTAGGAGCCTATAAATATGACTCACAGGTACCTCGAAAGGCAAACTTTCACATTTTCTGAAATCAGTTAGTGCTTTCTGAGGTACTCATAGCCCAACAATTGGCTAAGGAGGGGAAGCGCTCGGAGATCTTCCGGGTTAGTGGAGGGACCTCCCAACTGAGGCTTAGGGTCAGTTCTTGTTCTCTGTTACTAGTCGTGTCGGCTACACCCCAAGGTCCAAACTCTCGTTGAAGCCAGTTTTTGACTTCAACAATTATGGGCAATATAAAAAAACTAAAACATCGATCTGTCTGCTCTAATCCACGAGTGGAGGCCGCTGACCCAGTCGTCGTCGGCCAGGCCGCTCTCGCCGACCAGACCGCTCCCGTCGACCAGGCCGCGGCCGGCCAGGCCGTCGCCGGCCAGGACACGACTGCTGACCCGGTCGCTGCAGGCCAGGCCGCGGTCGGACAGGCCACTCCCGCTGGCCAGCCAGCCGTCGGCCAGGTCGCGGCCGCCGACCCGGTCGCCGCCTGCTAAGTTGCGGCCGGCCAGCCAGCCCGCTAACGGCTAGGCCGAAGCTGGACAGGTCACGCCCCCCGGCCAGGTCGCGCCCGTTGGCCAGACCACCGCCGACCTATTCGCGAGTCCGGCCAGCCCGCCGCCAGCCTGGTCGCGGTCTCGGCCGCCGCTGACGCATGGCCGCCCCACCGCCGTCAGCGGCTTACCCACCGTCCGATCAGGGTGGGCTCTCCTCACCGTCCGATATGGTGGGTAACCACCCACTAACCCACTACATTAGTGGTAGGGCCTGCCATGATTCTCCCCAGGAGGCTATAAAAGGAGTCCCATAGTCTACTCATAATTCATCTTTCGATTCTCGGTCATCTTCTTCCTCAGGCGATAGCTCTGCCGAACTCCTCCCTCAGATCATCCTCCAGCCACCACGAGCCACCGCAAGCCACCAACGCACAACCAGCAGGAAAACGCCTAAGTCCCGGAGCGAGCAGAAGGAGGAAGGCGACCCCTGCAAGCAGGCACACGACGAACCCGCGCTCCAAACTCCAGCGCACCAGTGCCATCTCTCGCATTCCAGTGTCTAAATCGCTCCCGCGACGCAGCCTGTTGCCCGCTGGGAGCCGTAGACCTTCTTTCTCACCCCAAGTTGTAATGGGAGTGGCATGTCGCCCCCGATTCTCAAAACGCATTGTAATCACGAACAACTAGTGGATTTCAACCGCACAGATCCGATCACGTGGTTTTTTACCCAATTAAGGGGTTTTTCAACGTCATCACATCTTGAGTCAACATTTCTTTCTCTCTGACTGTGTACGCACTCGATCCTCCGCAAGCTAAGACGATCCAAATGAATCTGATCCGACCGGGGCATCGAGCTAACCCGCAACAGATCTCAAAAATGAAGGTTTTCAAACTTATTTCGGCCAAACTCGATGTCCTGGTCGGACCAGATTAACTTATACCGTCTTATCCCATGGAGCGGTCGACCACGCACACCGTCAATGAGAGAGAGAGATTATGCACACGATGTTTTGACGTGGAAAAAACTCCTCAATCGGGTAAAAAATCACGCGACTGGATCTGTGCCGGTCGAACTCCACTATCCGCTTTCAGTTACAACTTCTTTGAAAAATCGAGGGCGACATGCCGTTCCTCGTTACACTTTGGCGATGCGAATTTACTTATGCTCACAACGAGCAACAGAGTGCTCCACGTGAGGTTACTTGTTGGGGTGTTGTGGACAAATGAGCACTTGCTGTAGTAGAAATTTCCTTCTAACCCCTCACTTGTGTGGACTTACGAATTTTTGGTGGAGCGGCAGTGACTCGAAGGTAGCTCATAGGAGGAATCCGGCAGAGCTCTCACCTGAGGAGGAAAGCAAAGGAAAGAAAGTGAGAAATGAGGAGGCATGACGACATTTTTATAGTCTCTAGGAGGTGGTAACAGTGATTATGCGGCTATCCGCACACCATAACCACCAATATTATTATTTTAAACATAGTTTTGGGTGTGTATTATTCTAATATTATTTTTACTAAATGCAGGTCCCACTAAAACATGTCCCCCACCACTGGTAGTGGTTACATGGATAGTTATCCGCTCAGTAGACGACGATCGTGACTGAACGATCGAACGGCGGGGAAGGCGTCAAAAGAGGGCAAGAGAGGCGACCGACCACCACCTTCAGGGTGCCCGGCCCAGGAGAAGGTGACGGCCCTCCGACGCAGCGCAGGACGGAGGTGTGGCCAACCGGAGAGGGCCGGCCGGCCGCACTCGGGCAGCACACCAGGCCCAACCCCAACAACGGCCACCGGGAGCGACCCCGGCGCCGGCAGCCGGGCGCCAGCCTCAAGGCGTGACCGGCCGGAGAGGGGGGAGGGGGGGGGGGGGGGGGCGGCCGAGAACACCCGGATGGGGGCCAGACTACGGTCGGTCGCACCTGACATCTCCCACGGAGGCTGCGGGGGGGGGGGGGGGGGGTTGCCGGGCAGGCTGGCTAGCGGGATAGCCGCACCTCGCAGCCACGAGGTGTCGCCCCTCAGTCGACCGGATACCGGACCGGCTTGAGCTGGACCACTGACGGTGAGAGAGAGGTGGACGCCCCCGGCGTTTTGGGGAATGGGATCCCGTGCGTGCGAATCGCACACGATTGCGCGCGCGGCGGTTCCTCCATGATCTCCATGATGGGATCATGGGGAGTGGGCAAACTGTGCCTCCAATAATTTATAAATAGGCTTGTGCCGATTAATTGCTCAACGTAGTCCTTGGTGTTAGAAACCATTTTTTGTGAGAAGAACAAGGATTTCTCTTCCTCCTACGAATGATTCATTTTGGTAGCGACAATGGTGATGGCGAACGAAGAGGTGGCAGAGAATGCAGACGGCAGAGCTTTGCGAGCGAAGGTAAGTCGCAAGCAAGGAGGAAAACGGAGAAGGCACACATGGGAGTGAGGCCAAAAGCGTCAAGTCGGCGAGCGAAGCCCACTAACGCGGAGACGAACAAGGCGGTCGAGGCGCCTTTGGTGCACACAGCGTGCAGGAGCGCGCCTTGGGTGCCCGTGGGCGCGCGCACCCTGGTACGTGCGGACGTGCACTTGGGTGTGCGGGCGCGAGCGCGCGGGCGGGTGCACACTACTACACGCGCGTTTGGTGCGCGCGTGCGTGCTGCTGGGAGCACACCGCCCACACTACTAGGTGCGTGTAACACACCCCTTTGCTTGTGTGGGTGCTCGCGCACTCTTTTGGGTAGGCAGGACCCTGTACGGTTTTTGTTTACGCGTCAATTGCGCACTTGTGCTCAACAACGGCCAATTGAACATCCTTAGCAAGTTCTTTGCTTTTTATTTTTAGATTTTGAAGCATCCTACAAGACCTATATGGTTGCGTTCTACGCACACTAGCGTGCAAGTCGCAGCTTGGAGGAAAAGATACGGGTTTCCCGCCGATCTTGATGTGGAGATACCTCATGCTGAGGAGAGAGTTCAGAACCCACCTATGTGTTGGCTGGCCATTTTGAGACGACTTTGAAATTCGGATTCTGCTTTCCACCGTGCGAGGAGGTAGTTGATATCTTAAAGTTCTGTGGCGTCCCAATTTCTCAGTTCACTCCAGCAAGGATGACCCGTGTTATGGGGTTGGTGGCCTTCTTTAGGGAACATGGTTCTAGGTCTCATTGGAGTTATTCAAAGATTGGTGTAATGTCTGTGTTGATGGTAGCGATCTTGTTGAGATTCGTAGTAACAAAAGTAGGTTTGACTTTGAGACTCGGGCGGATCGTCGTCATGGAAACACATTGTTTGGATATGTCAGTAACCCATTGAGCTTGCCGGAACTGTTGAATTACTTACACGATCGTTGTCATCGCTAGAGGGGGTGAGAACGAGATTTTTTCCGGTGTTGGGATTTGCGAAGCACCGAGAGTTGGCAAATTGCTTGTTCAATATCTCTTTGTTTATTGAAGAAAAGCATATGTCATAGTGTGGTCTTTTAATTGATGTTGAGCGCGCTGCAGTCACGCCATTGGTTCACAAACAAAAGCTTATTTTGAGGTGTAGTTGTGATGCTGTTACAGAGTTGGAAACTTCGCCAAGTCCAGGAGATGACCTGATTGAGGAGGCCCCTTGTGACGAGCCAATTCCAATTGATTCAGATTTTGAGGTGATAGATGCGTCTACCCCCCGAGTCCCCTGCACCGAGGCTACTACTCACCGAGTGTCTTCTTCTTTGAAGGCAATGCGTGACGTAGTAAGTGAACCGTTCATCTTTCATCATTCGAACTGGTTACGTTGCACAACTCTAACCACTTGTTCGTTGTTTGCAGATTGAAGCTCAGACATATATATCATTCACGTAGAACAATCGTTATGTGAGCTTGAAGGACAGATATTTGGCTATTCAGGAAAAGCTCCGGACATCAGAGACTTCACTTGCCGCCTCCAGAGAGGAGCTAGATCGAGAGGCATCCCGATTTCTGCGGATCGGGTCGGAGTTGGGGGAAGCCCGAACATCGCTGCAGATAGAGAATTCCTTGGTGGAGAAGACCGTGCAGATGCTTAAGTCTGCTCAGGAGGAGAGATCTGGCTTTAAGGGCCGAGTTGGAGGCTTCCAAGGTTGAGATAGCACGTCTTTCTTCAGAAGAATGGGTACTTGGGATGAAAGCAGCTGGACTTGAAGAATACAGGGATTCCTCGAACTATGTGCGCGATCACAACTTAGTTGCTGAGGAGATTTGTGAGGATGTTTGGTATAAAGAGGTTGAGCCTCAGATGGAGGATTTCTACGAGGTTGCGCTCAGATGCGGGGTGTCAAAGGTTTTTTGCTTGCAGACAAGCGTTTGAAGTGCGACATCTCATGCCTTAGTTTTGATGACATTTCTGATGACAAAGGGCGTGAGCCCTGTGCCTGATGTAGATGGCGAGTGGTAGCATTGCCATTGGATGTTTGTGTATATCTTCTTGTTGTGTCTTGTATGGATGCATCTTTTTTTTATTCGTCAGACTTATAAGTGTTCTTCACCATTCTTTGTAGTTATTGATAACGACGGTTTTGACCCCGAGGTTACTTTAATGCTGCTATTCCCCTTTCTTTATTCATTTGAATTGCACAGATGTGAGTAAGCAGCGGGATGTAGACTTGTTGTAATGCCAAAAAGTGTAATGACTTAATCTGGATCCCGGAGAATATAAGGATTCAATCCGGGGGTCGGAGTGTAAGGATTCAATCTGACTGCGGGGCTGAGTCTGGCCATGAGATGACTACCAGAGAATGTAAGTATTCGATCAGGGTGTCGGAGAATATATTGATTTGATCTGACTACGTGACCGCGAGAGGGGCATGCCCTAGCGATGGCTGGGCGTTGGCCCGTAGTAACGGTGAATAATGTAATAATTCATTCAATCAGATCACTGGAGAATATAATAATTCGATCCGGTTACGCGGCTTAGCATGGCTATAAGCCGATTGCCGAAGAATGTAAGGATTCGATCAGGGTGTCGGATAATTTAAGGATTCGATCCGACTGCGCGACCGCGAGGGGGGAATGCCCTGGCGATGACGGGGAGTTGGCCTGCAGTAACGACGAAGAATGTCATGATTTGATCCGATCGTCAGAGAATATAATGATTTGATCTGGTTGCGCGGCCTAGCCTGGCTATGCGCCAATTGTCGAAGACTATAAGGATTCGATCTGGGTGTCGAAGAATGTAAGGATTCGATTTGAATGCGCGACCGTGAGGGGGGCATGCCCGGGCGATGGTGGGGCATTGACCTGCAGCAATGATGAAGAATGCAATGATTATTTATTTCGCTACCTGAAGACCAATTAATTTAATAATAAAATTCCTCCACTAACCTGATGGTTAGTGGACGGTTACACACGAATCGGGCGACGGAGAATAACCAGAAAAGATCGGAAGTTAGGGATGGGATCCCACGGGCGGCCAACGAACTTGCAGCTGAACCCGCCGGCGAGGAGGGAGGCCGTCGCCGATGGACGGGAGAGCGCACGAGGACCAAGCTGGCGACGGAGAAGGGACGACCGACCGCATCCTTGGCCGCGCGCCGGTGGCCGAGGAGGGGCGGCCGGCTCGGCCGCCCTTTCGGCTGCGCGCCGACGACCGCGGAAGGGCGACCGGCCGGTTGCCCCTTCGGTCGCGCGCCAGCGGCCGAGGAAGGGCAGACGGCTCGACCGACTTCTCGACCGAGCGTCGACGACCGAGCAAGGGCGGTCGGCTCGACCGCACTCTCGGCCGCACCCGGCGGTCGCGGAAGGGCGGTCGACCCGTCCGGCTTCCTCTCGCCAGCGGCCGGCTTGGACGCCACCTTCGGCGCGTGCGGGCGGCTGGAAGGGGCAGCCGACGACAGCGAGAGGAGGGGGCGGCCGATATCCGGGGATGATGTCGACCGCTTAACGCCGTCGAGGCGATATCCGCGGCGGTTCTGACGTCATGCGTGATGGGATCAGCGTGCCGGGGGATCGGACGCGACGATCGCGCATGCGGTCAAACCCATGATCCCACTAATTTTGGTGAAGATCATGGGGGGTGCGGCTATGTGCACACCCATGCTTTTAAGTGAGGATCTCAACCCTTTCAAGACTAAATCAGACCACCTTAGTCCATGGAGTAGTCGAGCGCACAAACAGTGGCCGAGTAAGTAGAAAAATACACGAGATAATTTTTAAAGGAGAAAACCCATAAATTGAGTAAAAAAATCACGCGATCGGTTTTGTGCCAGTCAAAACTGGGCAGTTTACGATATGTTGGAGAAATCGTGGGCGACATATCGCTCCTCATTACAGCTTGGGGATGAGAGAGTGCACATGTGCGATTGTTGGGCGACAGATCGCCTCACACAAACCTCAAATTCTAACACTTTCCCTTGATGACAGACACTTTCAAACGTTGCCCATACACTGCGCACTGCTGTGGCACGCGAAGGAGATTTGTTGGTGAGGATTTGCTGAACGCCTTGAGCGTTGGAGAATTCTTCAAGCGGTCGAAGGGACGTCTTGCAAACAGGAACGTTGTGGACTTACACGAATTCTCGGAACGTTCCAGTGTTGTTATAGGGCTTTGTCAGAGAATGTAAGGGCGACATGCCGCTGTAATAGTACCCCAAACACGATGGTGTCATTGAACGACTTTGCTCGCACCCCAGAATTCAGTACACCGATTATCAATCAACCTTCTAATGCACTCCGAAAAAGTGAGTGGATAGAGCATCGTTGCGCGACGATACCGTTATGATCGAGGTACTGTCACAAGAACATATTAGTTCTAGGTCTGTAAGCCAAAACCAACCGAACCACAAAGCCGAACTGAACCGTACCATACGGTTCAGTTCGGTTTCAGTAGGCCGCGGTTCGGTTATGGTTTTGATTTTAGAAAAATCATATGGTTCGGCTCGGTTTATGATTTTGTGTGGCAAACCGAACCGAGTTGAACCAAACCGAACTATTGTGTATAAAAACATTTAATTTATTAATTAAATTTCATTAAAACATATGACTAATAATACAACAGTTAATTACATTTTATATTTTCATTAAATCATACGTTAACGTGTTAAACCATACGCTTCATGTTTTTGATTTTTGCGGCAAACAATTAATTATATTTCATTAATGATTAAATTCATGGGCGAACCCAACACACCCGGGCGTGTTTTTTCGCGGATTTAACCTGACGATATAAAACTCATTTTTGTTGGCTGCTTCTCCCTCGCAAGTCACAATTTTCATATTTTTTAAGTTTTGTTTTTTGTTTTGATTAAACATCTAAGTTGTCGTTAATATTTAGTCTAAATATTTTCTAACATAGATCTTTTTCCAAATAAACAATGCTGATAAATATTTCATTTCCCATTCATTTGATTTTGGAGTCCTGAAATGATTATGTGATATGAATTGTGTTCAAGCAGTACTTTCATGTTGGGTGGTTGAACCTCATTTATTGCACCATCCCTGACCTATATCCATAAATCTTTAGACTTTTTCAAATTATTTAAACCACCAAAACCGAACCAAACCAAACCATTTGGTTTAATGTTCGAGCGGTTCAGTTCCAAATTTTTGAAATCACATAGAAATAGTTTGGTTTGAGGTTTTGTTTACAAACCGAACCAAACAGAACCGTTCCCAGCGCACTCATATATTGCACACCAATTTCAGAGAAAGAAAGATGAGGAGATAATAGAAGAGATAAGTAGTAGCAAGGGCCAACCAATGGGAAACCCGCAAAGACCACGAATTCTAATGCATCGTATCCACCAGAAGCCAAATCATACCCGCCAATCCAAATTCCCGCGTGTGGCTCCCACACGCACCACCCACCCTAGTCGCCGCCGCTATTGATCTCCGACGACTTCCGGCTGATGTCAGCCCGCCCGCCCCCTCCAGTTCAACACCGGATCACTTAAAAATTATATATACAGTATATATAGATATACAGATTATTATTATTATTCTTTTGCCAGATCCGAACGCGGCAGAAATTCAACCAGTCGGTCAGTATATCGGAAGAGGGGGAGCTAGAGGCGACCTGCGGCCAGTGAATATCGACGCCCTAAGCGCTGGCCGCGCCATTGCCGATTCCTTCCATGTCCGCCTCGTCGACCGTCGTCTTCACGGCTTCCGTCGCCGCAGCGAAGCCGGATTTCTCGCTCCTCCTCAAGAGGGCGGTTGGGGCACACGGAATACACAGCATCGGGATTCCACCGAGCATCAAGAGGATGCGTGGGATGAGGAGAGGCGGGGTGAGGTGCGAGGTGTCCACCGATCCTAGTATGAAGGACGCCTCCGATTCTAGGGTTTCCAGCATCTCCGCGCTCGAGCAGTTCAAGGCCCTGGGAACCGATCGTAAGTAACTCTGCTCCACTCCTCTTCTTTTGCCTGAAGAAGTTGCTGTTTTGATCATGGTTTGTGAGCGAATTTAGGTCTGACCAACAACTACGTTTTAGTTTTGTAATGGATATTATGAATTGGATTAAAGTAACCGCTGACATTGAATGTTTGGCAAGTTAGTAAGAGATATCAGTGTTGAAAAGGTTTATCTCTAGGTTCTCTAGTGTGCTGGATAATTAGTTATGTTGGGGTTATATAACTTTATGCATCTAAATAGTAAAAAAACAAGAGAGGGCAATCTACTTATCTCCAATACAAAAAAAAAGCTCACTACTTCATAATGTAAGATCATGTATATGTTGCCTTGATACTTAGTATAGCAATTGCAATCAAATTTCAGACTCTATAACAACATTGCATATGTAAATGTAATTAAGCTTCAAAAATTGAGAGAAATTATCTAATATTTTCACAGAAAAGATCGAACAAACATACTCTGCTAAATAGCCTACTACAAGTACACATACAACAACTAAGTATCATAATCGACCACACTTCTCTTTCCTGAGATCTTCCATCATTATCTTGAGTAATGTCTACATGATCAAATGAAATATTCTTTTGAGTTATTCTTATCAATCTTCCCTATAATGATGCCTTTTAACTACAATTTACTATATCTTCTACTTCTATTCTTCTTGTTTTTTCTTAAACGTTCATGTCGTTATCTAACAATTTTTTCATACTAAGATATTACTAGTTCAAGCAATGTAAATAAGAAGGACAAATATAATAAGTTTAATATTTTTCTACTAGCGAGCAACAACTATGCACGTGGTCTCCACATGCTCTTCATCTCTCTTCTTTTCCCTCACCGTTTCTCTCCCTCCTCTCTCTTTTGTCTAGTCAATAAAAAGGGCAACCCGGTGCACAAAGCATCCTCACACAACGAGAGTCCGGGAAAAGGTCCCACCACAAGAGTGAAATGTAGGCAAATTTTACCATGTATTTTTGTAAGAGACCGTTGCAAATAGAAAGTGTAGAGCAAAGATGAATAAAGGGGAAGAAAAAGGACGATAAACATAGTTCATTTCATTCATTAGAACATGTTCAATACGACAACACACATATAAATATCATTACTTGATGCATTGATTGTACAACCCCGTATTCGCGAAGAGTGGGCCCAAAACAAGGTAAGCAAGTTTTTAAGCTTTTTGGGAGTTTTGCACTTCAAGGGGCCAATTTTTGGTGAACTTGAAAGACATACTAGTAGGGGGAGAAAATATTTCTCCCCCCAAGGCGTTCTTGGCAAGCCGCCGAAAGCCGCCGCAAGCCGCCCAGGCCGCCCAGGCCGCAAGCCGCGAGCCGCAAGCCGCCCAGGCCGCCCAGGCCGCAAGCCGCGAGCCGCAAGCCGCCCAGGCCGCCCAGGCCGCAAGCCGCGAGCCGCAAGCCGCCCAGGCCGCCCAGGCCGCAAGCCGCGAGTCGCAAGCCGCCCAAGGCCGCCAGGTCGCAGGCCGCCAGTATTTCGAACTCTGGGCGGCCTAGCGGGGCGAGACCGGCCAGGGGCCAGGGTCTCGCCCCCGCCTCGTCTAGCTCGGCGGCCTAGCGGGGCGAGACCGGCCAGGGGCCAGGGTCTCGCCCCCGCCTCTTCTAGCTCGGCGGCCTAGCGGGGCGAGACCGGCCAGGGGCCAGGGTCTCGCCCCCGCCTCGTCTAGCTCGGCGGCCTAGCGGGGCGAGACCGGCCAGGGGCCAGGGTCTCGCCCCCGCCTCTTCTAGCTCGGCGGCCTAGCGGGGCGAGACCGGCCAGGGGCCAGGGTCTCGCCCCCGCCTCTTCTAGCTCGGCGGCCTAGCGGGGCGAGACCGGCCAGGGGCCAGGGTCTCGCCCCCGCCTCGTCTAGCTCGGCGGCCTAGCGGGGCGAGACCGGCCAGGGGCCAGGGTCTCGCCCCCGCCTCTTCTAGCTCGGCGGCCTAGCGGGGCGAGACCGGCCAGGGGCCAGGGTCTCGCCCCCGCCTCGTCTAGCTCGGCGGCCTAGCGGGGCGAGACCGGCCAGGGGCCAGGGTCTCGCCCCCGCCTCTTCTAGCTCGGCGGCCTAGCGGGGCGAGACCGGCCAGGGGCCAGGGTCTCGCCCCCGCCTCTTCTAGCTCGGCGGCCTAGCGGGGCGAGACCGGCCAGGGGCCAGGGTCTCGCCCCCGCCTCGTCTAGCTCGGCGGCCTAGCGGGGCGAGACCGGCCAGGGGCCAGGGTCTCGCCCCCGCCTCTTCTAGCTCGGCGGCCTAGCGGGGCGAGACCGGCCAGGGGCCAGGGTCTCGCCCCCGCCTCGTCTAGCTCGGCGGCCTAGCGGGGCGAGACCGGCCAGGGGCCAGGGTCTCGCCCCCGCCTCGTCTAGCTCGGCGGCCTAGCGGGGCGAGACCGGCCAGGGGCCAGGGTCTCGCCCCCGCCTCTTCTAGCTCGGCGGCCTAGCGGGGCGAGACCGGCCGGGGGCCAGGGGCTCTACTTGCAGTTTTACCTTCTTGCCCTCGGGGAAAATTCCCCTTTTACCCCCCAGCGTGGTTGTTTTCTATTGGCCCAAGGCTTTTTGGGCGTGAGGGTATCTCGGTCATTTTGGTCCAAGGGGTTTTGGAAAACTATAAATAGACCCCCTTGGGTGCCTTAGAGAGGATCTTTTTTGGCTTCCTCCTCCCTTAGTTCCTCCTTGGTAGAGTAGAGAGGGCTCCTCCAAGGCACCCTAGCTCGAGCATTGGCTAGGGAGGGGAAGAGCTCAGGTAGCCTTCCGGGTGTGAGGTGGGACCTCCGCGCTAGAGCCGAGGGTCTGTTCCTAGTTTCCCAAGTCTTCGGTCCGTGACGTTCTCTTGAGTGTAGTAGGTGTGAGGTTACCCCTTTCGAGGGACCCCGAACTCCACAGAGACCAGGTTTCCGGTTTCAACATTTTGGTGCGGTGAGCGTGGAGAGTGACCAGCACAGAAGATCTCAGGAGAGTGTCATGACGGGAGGTCAAGGAGGTAGTGATGATCATGGAGAGCCTAAGCAGGATGGAAGTGTCCGGCGAGCAGGAAGCGGATGGCGACCACCGGGCCCAGACCCCCTGAAGAAGCCTCACCCCGGCAGAGTCCTGTATGTTTTTTATCTTGTAATGAGTCTAGCCCCCGACCAGCTGAGTCGGGGGGATCATGTAACCCAATATTTTCCCCTTTTGAGGATGTTGGATTTGGAAGAATTGAAGTAGCACACCTGGTTTCCCACCCCCGAGAGGATCTCCTCAGCCAGGCTCTCATTAGCTGGTTGAGTCGAATGTGCCTCGGGTAGACCAAGCCCCACCCCCGAGAGGATCTCCTCAGCCAGGCTCTCATTAGCTGGTTGAGTCGAATGTGCCTCGGGTAGATCAAGTCCCACCCCCGAGAGGATCTCCTCAGCCAGGCTCTCATTAGCTGGTTGGGTCGAATGTGCCTCGGGTAGACCAAGTCCCACCCCCGAGAGGATCTCCTCAGCCAGGCTCTCATTAGCTGGTTGAGTCGAATGTGCCTCGGGTAGATCAAGTCCCACCCCCGAGAGGATCTCCTCAGCCAGGCTCTCATTAGCTGGTTGAGTCGAATGTGCCTCGGGTAGATCAAGTCCCACCCCCGAGAGGATCTCCTCAGCCAGGCTCTCATTAGCTGGTTGGGTCGAATGTGCCTCGGGTAGACCAAGCCCCACCCCCGAGAGGATCTCCTCAGCCAGGCTCTCATTAGCTGGTTGAGTCGAATGTGCCTCGGGTAGATCAAGTCCCACCCCCGAGAGGATCTCCTCAGCCAGGCTCTCATTAGCTGGTTGGGTCGAATGTGCCTCGGGTAGACCAAGTCCCACCCCCGAGAGGATCTCCTCAGCCAGACTCTCATTAGCTGGTTGGGTCGAATGTGCCTCGGGTAGATCAAGTCCCACCCCCGAGAGGATCTCCTCAGCCAGGCTCTCATTAGCTGGTTGGGTCGAATGTGCCTCGGGTAGATCAAGTCCCACCCCCGAGAGGATCTCCTCAGCCAGGCTCTCATTAGCTGGTTGGTCGAATGTGCCTCGGGTAGATCAAGTCCCACCCCCGAGAGGATCTCCTCAGCCAGGCTCTCATTAGCTGGTTGGGTCGAATGTGCCTCGGGTAGGTCAAGCCCCACCCCCGAGAGGATCTCCTCAGCCAGGCTCTCATTAGCTGGTTGAGTCGAATGTGCCTCGGGTAGATCAAGTCCCACCCCCGAGAGGATCTCCTCAGCCAGGCTCCATTAGCTGGTTGGGTCGAATGTGCCTCGGGTAGACAAGCCCCACCCCCGAGAGGATCTCCTCAGCCAGGCTCTCATTAGCTGGTTGGGTCGAATGTGCCTCGGGTAGATCAAGTCCCACCCCCGAGAGGATCTCCTCAGCCAGGCTCTCATTAGCTGGTTGGGTCGAATGTGCCTCGGGTAGGTCAAGCCCCACCCCCGAGAGGATCTCCTCAGCCAGGCTCCCATTAGCTGGTTGGGTCGAATGTGCCTCGGGTAAGTTCCCCACCCCGAGAGGATCTCCTCAGCCAGGCTCTCACTTAGCTGGTTGGCGAATGGGCCGGTGGTACTTCTCATGAAGGCTCAAGTGTTTGCACCACCGAGACCGTCTCGTCACCCGGGCTCCCATTAGCTGGCTTGACAGGTTGACCCCTCCGGGAAGTTACACTCCGCGAATACGTTGGGTTGGATGTGTCTTTCCGAGTTTGTGCCAACCTCGAAAAGAGCGGGGATTGTGTACAACCCCGTATTCGCGAAGAGTGGGCCCAAAACAAGGTAAGCAAGTTTTTAAGCTTTTTGGGAGTTTTGCACTTCAAGGGGCCAATTTTTGGTGAACTTGAAAGACATACTAGTAGGGGGAGAAAATATTTCTCCCCCCAAGGCGTTCTTGGCAAGCCGCCGAAAGCCGCCGCAAGCCGCCCAGGCCGCCCAGGCCGCAAGCCGCGAGCCGCAAGCCGCCCAGGCCGCCCAGGCCGCAAGCCGCGAGCCGCAAGCCGCCCAGGCCGCCCAGGCCGCAAGCCGCGAGCCGCAAGCCGCCCAGGCCGCCCAGGCCGCAAGCCGCGAGTCGCAAGCCGCCCAAGGCCGCCAGGTCGCAGGCCGCCAGTATTTCGAACTCTGGGCGGCCTAGCGGGGCGAGACCGGCCAGGGGCCAGGGTCTCGCCCCCGCCTCGTCTAGCTCGGCGGCCTAGCGGGGCGAGACCGGCCAGGGGCCAGGGTCTCGCCCCCGCCTCTTCTAGCTCGGCGGCCTAGCGGGGCGAGACCGGCCAGGGGCCAGGGTCTCGCCCCCGCCAAGTCTAGCTCGGCGGCCTAGCGGGGCGAGACCGGCCAGGGGCCAGGGTCTCGCCCCCGCCTCTTCTAGCTCGGCGGCCTAGCGGGGCGAGACCGGCCAGGGGCCAGGGTCTCGCCCCCGCCTCTTCTAGCTCGGCGGCCTAGCGGGGCGAGACCGGCCAGGGGCCAGGGTCTCGCCCCCGCCTCGTCTAGCTCGGCGGCCTAGCGGGGCGAGACCGGCCAGGGGCCAGGGTCTCGCCCCCGCCTCTTCTAGCTCGGCGGCCTAGCGGGGCGAGACCGGCCAGGGGCCAGGGTCTCGCCCCCGCCTCGTCTAGCTCGGCGGCCTAGCGGGGCGAGACCGGCCAGGGGCCAGGGTCTCGCCCCCGCCTCTTCTAGCTCGGCGGCCTAGCGGGGCGAGACCGGCCAGGGGCCAGGGTCTCGCCCCCGCCTCTTCTAGCTCGGCGGCCTAGCGGGGCGAGACCGGCCAGGGGCCAGGGTCTCGCCCCCGCCTCGTCTAGCTCGGCGGCCTAGCGGGGCGAGACCGGCCAGGGGCCAGGGTCTCGCCCCCGCCTCTTCTAGCTCGGCGGCCTAGCGGGGCGAGACCGGCCAGGGGCCAGGGTCTCGCCCCCGCCTCGTCTAGCTCGGCGGCCTAGCGGGGCGAGACCGGCCAGGGGCCAGGGTCTCGCCCCCGCCTCGTCTAGCGGGGCGAGACCGGCCAGGGGCCAGGGTCGGCGGCCTAGCGGGGCGAGACCGGCCAGGGGCCAGGGTCTCGCCCCCGCCTCTAGCGGGGCGAGACCGGCCAGGGGCCAGGGTCTCGCCCCCGCCTCTTCTAGCTCGGCGGCCTAGCGGGGCGAGACCGGCCGGGGGCCAGGGGCTCTACTTGCAGTTTTACCTTCTTGCCCTCGGGGAAAATTCCCCTTTTACCCCCCAGCGTGGTTGTTTTCTATTGGCCCAAGGCTTTTTGGGCGTGAGGGTATCTCGGTCATTTTGGTCCAAGGGGTTTTGGAAAACTATAAATAGACCCCCTTGGGTGCCTTAGAGAGGATCTTTTTTTGGCTTCCTCCTCCCTTAGTTCCTCCTTGGTAGAGTAGAGAGGGCTCCTCCAAGGCACCCTAGCTCGAGCATTGGCTAGGGAGGGGAAGAGCTCAGGTAGCCTTCCGGGTGTGAGGTGGGACCTCCGCGCTAGAGCCGAGGGTCTGTTCCTAGTTTCCCAAGTCTTCGGTCCGTGACGTTCTCTTGAGTGTAGTAGGTGTGAGGTTACCCCTTTCGAGGGACCCCGAACTCCACAGAGACCAGGTTTCCGGTTTCAACATTTTGGTGCGGTGAGCGTGGAGAGTGACCAGCACAGAAGATCTCAGGAGAGTGTCATGACGGGAGGTCAAGGAGGTAGTGATGATCTCGGCGAGCTCCCCACCCCAGGACCCTTTGTGGGGAGGCAAGAGTTCATGGCCTCCATCCAAGGCATCATGGAGATGCTGCGGAGCATTGCTCCTCAGGGTGGCAGCTCCACCCCGACCCCCCAGGAGTTAGCTCCCCCTCTCGAGGAGTCGACTCCCAGGGGTCTAGGCGAGATGACCCCAGCAGGGGGAGAAGGAAGTGTCCCAGGAATAAGGCCCGGGAAGGAGAGGATGGGAGATGGGGCCGAGCGAGACCTCACCGGCCGAGAGTTGTTCTCTAGCCCGGCGAGTGCCAACCTTCAAGGCGAGCAGGTCGCGCGAGTGGAGGTGGCGAGACCACCCCTTAGGGGGTCACCCTTCAGCGAGCTGATCATCTCAGCTCCCGTTCCCGAGGGGTTCAGAGAGCCAGACATGGCTTACTATTCCGGGAAGGATGACCCTGTTCAGCATCTGCAGTGGTTCGAGGATGCCGTCTCCATCAGGCCGATGACGGACGCCTTCAAGTGTCGCCTCTTTGCGATCACTCTGAAGGAGAAGGCAAGGGACTGGTTCCATCAACTCCCTCCGAGGTCGATCTACGGGTTCGAGGACTTGAGCCGAAGCTTCCAGCTCCGCTTCTCCACCTCCAAGAAGCGGAAGAGGAGTCCTGAATCCATCTTCTTGATAAGGCAGGGGGCCGAGGAATCGTTGGCCCGCTACGTTGACCGGTTCCAAGAGGAGATCCTGGAGGTCCAGGAGATGCCGGGGTATGCTCTCCAGATGGCCTTCACTGTTGGGCTGAAGGAGGGCTTCTTCAAGATGAGCTTGACCCGGAAGGCCCCCCTTTCCTTCGAGGAGCTGATGGAAAGGGCGGCAGAGGAGATAGCCATGGAGGCGGCCAACCCGGTGTTTGTCAAGAAGTTGGCAAAGCTGACAGAGACAGAGGCAAAGGAGCAGGGTGGCTCAAGGCATCAGGAAGGAAGAAGGAGAGAGGATCACAGAGCTCAGGGGTTCCAAGGACAGGAGGGTCCGGAACCAGGCTGGAGGCAGCAGGGAGGACCTGCCCAAGGTCCAGGAAGAGCTCTCATCCAAGGAGGGGGAAACTATCAGGGGGGCCAAGGGAGGTTCAACTTCCACAGGCAAGCCCCAAGACAGCTCCTCCCCCCGCCGCAGCAAGCCTTGGCGATAGGTGGAGGGAGAAGAGGAAACAGGAGAGAACACCCAGCCCGCCGAAGGAGGGGAGGAGCGCTACCATACTGTGACTTCCACCATGTGGAGGGGCACGCCACGGCTACCTGCCCTGAGTTTCTGGAAGTGAGGGGGGCAAGAGGCCCTGCCCAGCCGCAGCCCCCGGTGCGGGTAGAAGAGGTTCTACCCAGAGAAGGGGGGGATGACATATGCGAGGACCGGGTCGACGTGGGAACCCGAGGTGGTATAGGAGTGATCCACGGTGGAGTGGGGGTTGAGGCCACTCGGAAGGCAAGCCTCCATGTCATGTACCGAAGGAGCGTCGCCTCAACCTCCCAGACCCCGCCCCAGGAGGAGAAGATCACCTTCTCGGTAAAGGACTTGCCGGATCATGAGGACCCTTTTTGCGATGCGCTTGTCATCCAGACTGCCATCGAGGGCTACACCGTCTCCCGAATCTTGGTTGACAACGGGAGCTCCGTCAACGTCGTTTTCAAAAAGGCGTTTGACGAGATGAAGGTAGAGCCAAGGAGGGTGTTGGCCTCGGACGGACCCCTGTTTGGATTTTCAGGGGAGAGGAAGGAAGTGGAGGGTGGAGTCGGACTCCAGGTGAAGTTAGGGGGAATCTCAAGGAACTGCAGGTTTGTCATTGTTGACGCTCCAAGCAGCTACAACGCTATCTTCGGAAGGCCCCTCATCAGCGCCTTCCGTTGCGTGCCCTCTTCCTTCCACCAATGCCTCAAGTTCAGCTCAGGAGGGATCCAGGTCAGAGTCAAGGGAGACTCCAGGATGGCGAGACAGTGCTACGTCACGACCGTCAACACCATCTCTTGGTTGGCCAAGGCAGAAGAGATGGAGAAGATCATGGAGAGCCTAAGCAGGATGGAAGTGTCCGGCGAGCAGGAAGCGGATGGCGACCACCGGGCCCAGACCCCCTGAAGAAGCCTCACCCCGGCAGAGTCCTGTATGTTTTTTATCTTGTAATGAGTCTAGCCCCGACCAGCTGAGTCGGGGGGATCATGTAACCCAATATTTTCCCCTTTTGAGGATGTTGGATTTGGAAGAATTGAAGTAGCACACCTGGTTTCCCACCCCCGAGAGGATCTCCTCAGCCAGGCTCTCATTAGCTGGTTGAGTCGAATGTGCCTCGGGTAGACCAAGCCCCACCCCCGAGAGGATCTCCTCAGCCAGGCTCTCATTAGCTGGTTGAGTCGAATGTGCCTCGGGTAGATCGTCCCCCCCCCGAAGTCCCACCAGGCCCATTAGCTGGTTGGGTCGAGTGCCTCGGGTAGACCAAGCCCCACCCCCGAGAGGATCTCCTCAGCCAGGCTCTCATTAGCTGGTTGGGTGTGCCTCGGGTAATCAAGTCCCACCCCCGAGAGGATCCTCGCCAGGTCTCATTAGCTGGTTGACGAATGTGCCTCGGGTAATCAAGCCCCACCCCCGAGAGGATCTCCTCAGCCAGGCTCTCATTAGCTGGTTGAGTCGAATGTGCCTCGGGTAGATCAAGTCCCACCCCCGAGAGGATCTCCTCAGCCAGGCTCTCATTAGCTGGTTGAGTCGAATGTGCCTCGGGTAGATCAAGTCCCACCCCCGAGAGGATCTCCTCAGCCAGGCTCTCATTAGCTGGTTGGGTCGAATGTGCCTCGGGTAGACCAAGCCCCACCCCCGAGAGGATCTCCTCAGCCAGGCTCTCATTAGCTGGTTGAGTCGAATGTGCCTCGGGTAGATCAAGTCCCACCCCCGAGAGGATCTCCTCAGCCAGGCTCTCATTAGCTGGTTGGGTCGAATGTGCCTCGGGTAGACCAAGTCCCACCCCCGAGAGGATCTCCTCAGCCAGGCTCTCATTAGCTGGTTGGGTCGAATGTGCCTCGGGTAGATCAAGTCCCACCCCCGAGAGGATCTCCTCAGCCAGGCTCTCATTAGCTGGTTGGGTCGAATGTGCCTCGGGTAGATCAAGTCCCACCCCCGAGAGGATCTCCTCAGCCAGGCTCTCATTAGCTGGTTGGGTCGAATGTGCCTCGGGTAGGTCAAGCCCCACCCCCGAGAGGATCTCCTCAGCCAGGCTCTCATTAGCTGGTTGGGTCGAATGTGCCTCGGGTAGGTCAAGCCC
Source organism: Platanthera guangdongensis (assembly GCA_039583875.1). Lineage (NCBI taxonomy): Eukaryota > Viridiplantae > Streptophyta > Magnoliopsida > Asparagales > Orchidaceae > Platanthera > Platanthera guangdongensis. Next base: position 284,748,343 of record CM077151.1, on the reverse strand, counting down.
CACCCCCGAGAGGATCTCCTCAGCCAGGCTCTCATTAGCTGGTTGAGTCGAATGTGCCTCGGGTAGATCAAGTCCCACCCCCGAGAGGATCTCCTCAGCCAGGCTCCCATTAGCTGGTTGGGTCGAATGTGCCTCGGGTAGACCAAGCCCCACCCCCGAGAGGATCTCCTCAGCCAGGCTCTCATTAGCTGGTTGGGTCGAATGTGCCTCGGGTAGATCAAGTCCCACCCCCGAGAGGATCTCCTCAGCCAGGCTCTCATTAGCTGGTTGGGTCGAATGTGCCTCGGGTAGGTCAAGCCCCACCCCCGAGAGGATCTCCTCAGCCAGGCTCCCATTAGCTGGTTGGGTCAAATGTGCCTCGGGGGGAGTAAGTTCCTTTTCGCCCCGAGATGGTCCCCCTGCCCAAGCTCTCACTAGCTTGGCAGGGCCGGTGGTACTTCTCATGAAGGCTAAGTGTTTGCACCACGAGACCGTCTCGTCACCCGGGCTCCCATTAGCTGGCTTGACAGGTTGACCCCTCCGGGAAGTTACACTCCGCGAATACGTTGGGTTGGATGTGTCTTTCCGAGTTTGTGCCAACCTCGAAAAGAGCGGGGATTGTGTACAACCCCGTATTCGCGAAGAGTGGGCCCAAAACAAGGTAAGCAAGTTTTTAAGCTTTTTGGGAGTTTTGCACTTCAAGGGGCCAATTTTTGGTGAACTTGAAAGACATACTAGTAGGGGGAGAAAATATTTCTCCCCCCAAGGCGTTCTTGGCAAGCCGCCGAAAGCCGCCGCAAGCCGCCCAGGCCGCCCAGGCCGCAAGCCGCGAGCCGCAAGCCGCCCAGGCCGCCCAGGCCGCAAGCCGCGAGCCGCAAGCCGCCCAGGCCGCCCAGGCCGCAAGCCGCGAGCCGCAAGCCGCCCAGGCCGCCCAGGCCGCAAGCCGCGAGTCGCAAGCCGCCCAAGGCCGCCAGGTCGCAGGCCGCCAGTATTTCGAACTCTGGGCGGCCTAGCGGGGCGAGACCGGCCAGGGGCCAGGGTCTCGCCCCCGCCTCGTCTAGCTCGGCGGCCTAGCGGGGCGAGACCGGCCAGGGGCCAGGGTCTCGCCCCCGCCTCTTCTAGCTCGGCGGCCTAGCGGGGCGAGACCGGCCAGGGGCCAGGGTCTCGCCCCCGCCTCGTCTAGCTCGGCGGCCTAGCGGGGCGAGACCGGCCAGGGGCCAGGGTCTCGCCCCCGCCTCTTCTAGCTCGGCGGCCTAGCGGGGCGAGACCGGCCAGGGGCCAGGGTCTCGCCCCCGCCTCTTCTAGCTCGGCGGCCTAGCGGGGCGAGACCGGCCAGGGGCCAGGGTCTCGCCCCCGCCTCGTCTAGCTCGGCGGCCTAGCGGGGCGAGACCGGCCAGGGGCCAGGGTCTCGCCCCCGCCTCTTCTAGCTCGGCGGCCTAGCGGGGCGAGACCGGCCAGGGGCCAGGGTCTCGCCCCCGCCTCGTCTAGCTCGGCGGCCTAGCGGGGCGAGACCGGCCAGGGGCCAGGGTCTCGCCCCCGCCTCTTCTAGCTCGGCGGCCTAGCGGGGCGAGACCGGCCAGGGGCCAGGGTCTCGCCCCCGCCTCTTCTAGCTCGGCGGCCTAGCGGGGCGAGACCGGCCAGGGGCCAGGGTCTCGCCCCCGCCTCGTCTAGCTCGGCGGCCTAGCGGGGCGAGACCGGCCAGGGGCCAGGGTCTCGCCCCCGCCTCTTCTAGCTCGGCGGCCTAGCGGGGCGAGACCGGCCAGGGGCCAGGGTCTCGCCCCCGCCTCGTCTAGCTCGGCGGCCTAGCGGGGCGAGACCGGCCAGGGGCCAGGGTCTCGCCCCCGCCTCGTCTAGCTCGGCGGCCTAGCGGGGCGAGACCGGCCAGGGGCCAGGGTCTCGCCCCCGCCTCTTCTAGCTCGGCGGCCTAGCGGGGCGAGACCGGCCGGGGGCCAGGGGCTCTACTTGCAGTTTTACCTTCTTGCCCTCGGGGAAAATTCCCCTTTTACCCCCCAGCGTGGTTGTTTTCTATTGGCCCAAGGCTTTTTGGGCGTGAGGGTATCTCGGTCATTTTGGTCCAAGGGGTTTTGGAAAACTATAAATAGACCCCCTTGGGTGCCTTAGAGAGGATCTTTTTTTGGCTTCCTCCTCCCTTAGTTCCTCCTTGGTAGAGTAGAGAGGGCTCCTCCAAGGCACCCTAGCTCGAGCATTGGCTAGGGAGGGGAAGAGCTCAGGTAGCCTTCCGGGTGTGAGGTGGGACCTCCGCGCTAGAGCCGAGGGTCTGTTCCTAGTTTCCCAAGTCTTCGGTCCGTGACGTTCTCTTGAGTGTAGTAGGTGTGAGGTTACCCCTTTCGAGGGACCCCGAACTCCACAGAGACCAGGTTTCCGGTTTCAACATTGATACTTGGGCATCTTAAAGGAAAAGTGGCACATTGGCATCAGGTAGAGCAATAAAGGCCGGCTTTGTATTCCGCTTCATTCTCTTGGTGGTCTGCTTCGACATCTGCTCCATCCTCTTGGTGGCCAACATCGTCTTCAGCTCCAATATTGATTGCAACATTATGATTCTCAACACTTCCCCATAATGCTGAATCATCTTCTGAAACTAACTTGGATCGAAGGTTAGTAAAAACATTGATGGATAATGGCTTTGTCAAGATGTCAGCAAGTTGTTTGGTTGTGGGACAAAACTGCAATTCACTCTGTTTTGCTTGCACAAGATCCTTCAGGAAATGAAAACGAAGATCGATGTGTTTGGTTCTATTGTGAAAAACAAGGTTCTTTGTTATGCCAATGACAGCTACATTATCACACCAAATAGTAGTGCGTTTGTTTTTTTCACCAACACACAGGTCCTTCAAAAGACGTTGAAGTCAAATAGCTTCACTAGCAGCACTACACACAACCACACACTCAACTTCGGCTGAGGATAAAGGAACAATTCTTTGTTTTCGTGAGGACCAGGACATGACTTTGCTTCCAAGCATGAATACATAAACCACTTGTACTCTTCCTGTCATCAACATCCCCTCCCCAGTCACTGTCAGTATACCCAATAAGTGCTGAGTCTTCCTCTGCTTTGTACACAAGACCAAAATGTTTTATGTCTTTCAAGTATCGTATAACTCTCTTAGCTGTGATGAAGTGTTCTGAGTTAGGCTGAGTCATGAAACGAGACAGTATACGCACAATATTTTCAATGTCAGGCCTAGTGTTAGTGAGGTAAATGAGAGAACCAATCAAACTTGTGTATCCTTCTCCTGAAATAGTCTTTGACTGATCGTCTTTGTTCAGTCGAGTGCCAGTTGTCATGGATGTTGAGACAGGATTACAGTTGGTCATGTTGAACTTGTCAAGAAGCTTATCAATGTATCTTTCTTGACTGAGAAAAATCCTCCCAGGTTCCTGTCTGATTTGCAGCCCTAAGAAAAACTTCATTTCTCCAAGATCACTCATTTCATACTCAGTTTTCATGATTTCTTTGAATGCCTTAACAATCTCGGGTGTAGATCCAATAAAAAAGAGATCATCAACATAAAAACATAAGAAAAGAAATTAGTTGTTCTCATACCTTTTTGTATATAGAGAAGACTCATTCAAGCTTCTTAAGTAGCCATTCCTAGCGAGATAACAATCAATTTTTTGATTCCAGGCTCTCGACACCTGTTTTAAACCATATAAAGCCTCGGGTTTTTGGCTCTACCTGCTATGTCCACCGCCTGTGTCCGTCCACGGACAAGTTGGAACCCCGGGCCACTAAACATGTCTTCGTTGGCTATTCACGTACGTAGAAAGGCTGTCTGTTACTCTCCCGCTACCCGCAAGGTTTCCGTTTCTGCAGATGTTAGCTTCCGGGAAGATCAACCGTTCTTCTCTGCTCCTTTACCCACTCCTTCCACGCCGGAACCTCTACCACCACTCCTCCCACTGCCTGTTATTCCCGTTACTACACCTCTACAACTGGGACCACCTGCTCCGACTTCTACCCCCTCCAGGCCACCTGTCATCCGTGTCTACTCTCGCCGCCCGTCCGACTCCGTTGCCCCTCTGCAGTCGGCCTCGACCTCGGCTACTCCGCGCCCTGCTGATCAGGTACCTGCCTCCACTGCTCATCCTCTGGCAACGCCTCTCTCCTCACCTCCACACATTTGCTACTTCTTTTTCGTCGATTTCGGTTCCTAACTCTGTGCAGGAGGCGCTACAACATCCTGGATGACGGGCCGCCATGGAAGAGGAAATGACTGCTCTCTGGGCCAAGCAGACATGTACTCTTGTACCCCTTCCTCCGGGTCACACACCGGTTGGGTGTAAATGAGTTTATGTTATCAAACATGCTGCTGACAGAACGATTGACCGCCTGAAAGTTCGTCTGGTGGATCGTGGCTTCACCCAACAACAAGGGCTCGACTATGAAGAAACCTTTTCTCCGGTTGCCAAACTCAACATCGTTCGAGTCCTCATCTCCGTGGCTGTCCATCGCTGGTGGCCTTTATTCCAACTCGATATTAAGAACGCCTTTCTGAATGACGATCTCCAAGAAACGGTCTATATGCAGCAGCCTCCCGGGTTTGAGACTACGGGGAAGTCTCAGGTCTGTCGTCTGACGAAGGCTCTGTATGGTCTCAAACAATCCCCACGGGCGTGGTTTGACAAATTCAGTAAGGCCCTTCGAGAGGTTGGTTTTACTCGAAGCTCGGCAGACTTCTCGCTATTCACTCGTCACCGAACAACGAGAACTGTTCTTCTGTTAGTTTTTGTTGACGATATCATAATTACAGGAGACGACTCGAATGGAATACATGAGGTCAAACTACACCTGGGCACAGTTTTTCAAACAAAACATCTGGGGCCCCTTCGGTACTTCTTGGGCCTTGAGGTTGCCAGACGGCCAGACGGTCTCGTCCTCTCTCAGCGGAAGTATTGCCTCGACCTTCTTCAAGATGCTGGCTATTCAGGATGTAAGCCAGTTGACACCCCAATGGATGCAAATCACAAGTTGTGCGCTCAGGCATCTAACTCAGATCTCCTACTCCAGAATACTATCGTCGTCTCGTTGGGAAATTGATCTACCTCACGGTAACCAGACCAGATATTTCTTTCGCTGTTGGTATTGTCAGTTGATACATGCATACCCCTCGAAGATCTCATCTTCAGGCTGTTGAACGCGTTCTCAGATACCTTAAAACGGCTCCTGGTCAAGGTCTGGTTTACAAAACCTCATCTTCAGCTCCAACGTTGGTGGCGGATTCCGATGCCGATTATGCTGGTTCCCTTGATGATCGACGGTCAACCAGTGGCTTTTGCACATATCTTGGAGGACATTTGATTACTTGGAGAAGCAAGAAACAAGCAGTCGTTGCTCGATCCTCAGCTGAGGCAGAATACCGTGCAATGACGTCAGTGGTTTCTGAACTAACTTGGCTTGAAGGTCTTCTTATCGATCTGGGTGTAAAGCTCCCTTCTCCAGCTCTCCTCCTCTGTGACAGCCAGGCTGCCATACACATAGCCAAGAACCCAGTATTCCACGAGAGAACAAAGCATATTGAAGTCGACTGCCACTTCATCCGGGAAAAGGTTCAAATGAAGAAACTCAACCTGAAGCATGTTCCGGGGTCAGAACAAGTTGCGGACGTCCTCACAAAGGCTCTTTCCAGTACTCTCTTCTATCAGTGCTTGTCCAAGCTTGGCGCATACGATTTGTACGCTCCAGCTTGCAGGGGAGTGTTAGAAAAGCCCATGTAAAAAGACCTATTATTGGGCCCATGTATTTGATCTTTTCCCTCTTCTCTTATTAGTCCCATATCTTGTATAGAACTTCCTCTCTCATTTTCTCTCCTATATATTTGTATTCTCTCATTGTATTTACATACACAAGAAATATATACAAGATTTTGAGCTCTTTCTACACATTAGAATAACAGGTTCAATACGAAAACACACGTATAAATATCACTACTTGATACATTGATATTCAGGCATCTTAAAGGAAAAGTGCCGCATCGGCATCAGGTAGAGCAATAAAGGCCAGCTTCATATTCTGCTTCATTCTCTTTATGGCCTGCTTCGTCTTCTGCTCCATCCTCTTGGTGGCCAGCATCGTCTTCAGCTCCAATATTGATTGCAACATTATGATTCTCAATAGAGACTGCTTTCATGAGTCAAACCCGTGATCTCAAGTTCAAACAACAACTCAAACTGTGCGCCAAGGCTCCCCTTTTCTTTTGTGTAGTCAACGAGGACAAAAAACATGACAAGTGATAAAATAAGAATTTTTTGCGTTACACTAAACACGAGTATTCCCTTTTATATTGTATTAGATTACACACATGTGATAACTAGAAGGAACATAATTAGAAAATATAATGCTTGGAAGATTATTATAATAATAGTGAATATTAATTGTTAACTTGTAGCATGCATAAATTTTAGATGCCAATGTCATTCAATTCAATTAAATTCAATTCTACTTACTCTATTTTGAGTTTATTGGAAATTAAAGTCTAAGTATGATTAGATTCAACTGTGTTATACATTAGAGCCAGTATCAATCATTCCGTGTAATAGCATATAGATCTGCTTCATGTTAGGCATAATCATTAGAACTCAGCGATAATGATAGAAATCATAGATTACCTCCATTGTCTGTATCCAATTGGTGGTTTGTGTCCGAAATACTTTACCTTTTATCCTCTCTCTAGTTTCACATATTGTTCTTGGTGTTCATTTTAGTTGAATATACGTAATTAATGGAGAGAATATTCCCGTAATTAATGGGGCGAATATATTCCCAGATTAATGGGCGTATTTATTATATTATTTGTTTCCGTTTTAGTTTACGCATTATGTTTCCTATAAATATGTAATCTAAACCCGGTTTACGCGTTATGTTTCGTGAACAATTGTGGAATCCATTCATGAAGATTTGATTAAAATCTGTATTTTTCGAATTCGAATCCAAATTCAGATTCGAGTAGATCCGAATCCGAATAATATCTCTGTTAGAAGGATTCTCCAATAATATTAAAATATAAAAACATTCAAGCCTTTATCCCACTATAGTGGGGAATAATAATATTTAAATATAATTAAATAAAATTAATATAACAAAATAAATTTCTCATAAGGCATAATATAAGTATTAGAAATAGAAATTCGAATTCAAATCCAAGCCCGAATCCAAATTCAAATCCGAATTCGAATCCAAATTCGAACTCAAAATTTCAGGTCGAATCCAAATCCGAATTCAAATATTTGAACGAATCCAAATCTCCGCAGTATATCATAATTTTGGATTTGATTGAGGTATTATTTGATTCAATTTGGTTCGTGAACACCCCTAATTCTGCATCATGCATATTGAAATAAGTATTATATTCCATTACAAAAATTGATGATTCGCAACTACAAATTTTGAATCCATATAGAAAGATCAATATCATGATCTTAATTATCATCTCATGAATGATATGAAGCATCGGCAGGATACATATTTATCAAAAGATATGCTCTTTCTACACTGTCAAACAGTAAGTATACACGCATCTCTATGATTAGGCATCAAGTCATGATCGGGAGAGTTGCAATAACATGTATTTGTCTGAGAATACTTTAGGAATATTCCAACATGTTGAAACAGCAAATGTTATGTGCCTACTCCGGGATCTCTACGGAGGTAGTGGTGGAGGCGGAGGAGAAAGAGGGGAGTCTTGCTCATCCCGTACCCTAGAATGGGGAATGAGGAGGAAGGAACTATAGAGAGAGAGGTGACTCGAGAGAGAAGGAGAAGATCTTAGAGAGAGAGAGAGAATAACTTGATTTAATTCAAGTATAGGGAGGAGTGAAGGCTCAACTGTATCCTAAGATGTAGGACTAATCTTTAAATAGAAATGGGTCATTGAATGAGCCTTTGTACAACTTATTTCAACATTCCTCTGCAAACTAGAGCATACAGAACATAGGAGTCAAGTTTGGACAAAAACTGATGATATAGTGGTCGAGGTAAGAACTTAGTGAATATGTCAGCAACTTGCCCAACAACAGCCAGCAAGCACATGCCGCAAGTCCAATTTTTTAAGCTGCAACTTTTCCCGAACAAAATTATAATCAATCTCGATATGCTCGGTACGCTCATGAAGCACGAGATTCTTGATAATATAAATAGTTGTTTGGTTGTCACAGAAGAGAGCGGACAGAGAAGGAAGTGTCACACCCAGATCACTTAGAAGGCTCTTCAACCATATAAGTCCATAAACGAGACAAGTCATTGATCGGCACTCAGTTTTTGCAGATGAACATGCAACCACAATTTACATCTTGCTCCGCCAAGTGACAAGATGTCGACCAAAGTCACTTGTGGGTCAGTGATCATTTAAAGAGCCAAAATAGTAAGCAACAAAAATAAGAAGGAAAAGGGATTATGCACAATCTCTTGTCCTAAAGCAGTTTCCAGATAACGAATGATGCACTCAACTGCCTGGAGATGAGAGATCTGTGGAGCATGCATAATACAACTAACCACCCAAACAACAAATGATATATCAAGTTTTGTAACTGTAAGATAAATTCGCTTACCAACAATACGATGATAGTACTCCGGGTAAGGAAGGAGCAAATCATAGTCGAAAGCATGGGTGCATCCACAGGTGTGTCAGTGGGCTTACGTCCAGAGTAGTCCACGTCATGAAAAAGGTCAAGATAGTACTTCCATTGAGACATAATGAGACCATCGGGTCGATGGGCCACCTCGATGCCAAAAAAATATCGAAGAGGCCTAAAATCCTTGGGCTAAGTTTGGGAGAGTTGTTGCTGATTGAATAGAGCTGTTGAAAAGTAGTTGTTTCTGAAAAACAGAGTTTTGCTATAAAACTGTTTGGATGAAATGAAGTTTGCAGCCCTGTTCAATAAGCTGTTTTGAAAAAGCAGTTTGACAAAAATGGAGTTTTGTTAGGTGAGTTTTTTCTAATTAATTTAACCTTGTTGTTCAATGTCAGAAATAGTTTTAAACATTGAAAACCAAAAGTGCATGACATACATAATAAAAGTTCAATGTTTTTTAAATATTAAAGTTATAAAAAAATTTTAAACTTCTAGCGAACGGATCCATCGGCTGCGTGAAAATAGTTAGGTGTATCACCTACATAAATGAAAATGTTTTAATTAGATTCTTAGATTAAATTAATTACAATATAAAATATGACCAGTGAATACTACCTTCTTCCCACATAGATCTGTTGCGTTATAGACTCACGCGGTGTTATCATTGTTGAAGCCGGGAAAATTCCCTACTCCAAAACTCGGATCAAGCTAGTCTAAGGTTACTGATTCTGCGGTCCGACGTCACAATTCAAATGGCTAGCGCGAGAGAGAAAAAACTATCTATAAACACACTCTAAGTGCTCCAGCAGGGAGGTCCCACCACGTACCTCCCTCCTGGCCAGTACTGTGTCGGTTGCAAGTGGGTATTTGTTATCAAACATGCTGAGGATGAGACTGTTGAACAACTAAAAGCTCGCCTCGTGGCCCGGGATTTCACTCAGAAGCAAGGCTTTGATTATGATGAAATTTTTTCCCTGGTTGTCAAGTTGAATATCGTTCGGGTTCTAATCTCCTTAGTTGTCCATCGTCAGTGGCCCCTCCATCAGTTGGATATTAAAAATATCTTTCTCAATGACGATCTACAGGAAACTGTTTATATGCACCAACCTCCCGGGTTTGAGACCAAGGAGGAGTCTCATGTATGTCATCTCCGGAAGTCTATATATGGTCTCAAACAGTACTCGTGTGCTTGGATTGAAAAATTCAATAAGGTGGTTCGCGACGTTAGTTTTACACGAAGCTCGACTGACTTCTCCCTCTTCACTCGTCATCAGCCAACAAGCGCTGTGATTCTCCTTGTGTATGTTGATGATATCCTAATTACTGGCGACGACTATATAGGGATACAACAAATCAAGCAACATTTGAACTTAACATTTCAGACAAAGGACCTGAGAAATCTTTGATACTTCTTTGGGCTTGAGGCCGCAAGACAACCTGATGGTCTCGTCTTATGATCTTATCCCAACAGAAGTATTGTATTGATCTTCTTCAAGATGCTGGCTACTTGGGGTGCAAACCTGTGGACACCCCTATGGATGTAAATCACAAACTTTTTGCACATGGTTCTGATTCCGACTCACTGCTTACAAATCCAGAATACTATCGACGCTTAGTGGGGAAGCTGATTTATCTTACGGTTACTCGACCTGACATCTCATTTGCTATGGGGGTTGTGAGTCGTTTCATGCATGCTCCTCAGACATCTTATCTCCAAGCTGTTGAGCGCATTATCAAATATCTAAAGAGTGCTCCAGGACAAGGACTCGTTTACAAATCATCTACCTCTCTATCTCTTGTTGCGTATTCTGACTACGCTTGACGATAGGCGTTCCACAACTACTTTTTGTATATACTTTGGTGGACACCTTATTACCTGGCGTAGCAAGAAGCAAACCGTTGTTGCTCGCTCGTCTGCTGAGGCCAAGTACCGAGCTATGATTGTTGTTGTATCTGAGTTAACCTGGCTTGAAAGTCTTTTCAATGATTTGAGACTCAAACTCTCATCTCTGGTGACCTTATTTTGTGACAGTCAAGCTGCAATACATATTGCCAAGAATCCCGTCTTCCATGAACGAACAAAGCATATTAAAGTTTACTGTCACTTCATTCGAGAAAAAGTTCAATCAAAGAAGATAGAATTATTGCAGCTTCTTGACTAAAGTCCTCTCTCGATCGTTATACTATCAATTCTTATCCAACCTTGGTGCCTACGACTTGTACGCTCCAGCTTGTAGGGGAGTGTTAGAAAATAATCTTGTAAAGACCCATTTAGTGACCCATTATAGGCATTCTTCTTTCTCATGTAATAGTCTCAAATCTTGAAATAGGGATTTCTTTCTCTCTCCCTATATATTTGTACTCACACTTGTAAATTGAGATTCAAAAAGTATATGCAAGGTTTACTCCATTCTTCTACAAAAACAAATGTATGTATATATATATAGGGAGGAGTGAATGCTCAACTCCATCCTAAAATTTGAGACTAATCTCTAAACAGAAATGGGTAATCCAATGGGCCATAGGATGGGCCTTTGTACAACTTATTTCAACAAAACCCATAAATGTGTAATCATTTTTCACAATCCAAATTAATATTTTTATATAACTTTTGCAACACAACCCGTCGTTCTTTTTTTTAAAAAAAATTGTATAATGGATTCCAAATTTTGAAAAGAATAATCGTTTACCATATTTTGTAAACAAGAAAAACAAGTTCTAGCTTTATATCAAAGATTCTTGAAAACATAATAGGAATATTAGTCAACTAAGAAAGCAAATCATACAAGCATACAAAATTCACAAGTGAGGAGCTATTAAACAATGAGTCGTTACATTCAATGAAACAATACACAAAATTAATTTAGAAGTGTTGGAAAAGCACACGTAATTAGGCCCATTTATTTGTTTTTCTTCCTCTCTCCTCTTTAGTCCCACATCTTTTATAGGACTCTTTTCTCACTTTCTCCCTCCTATAAATGTGTATCCATAGATTGTATTTCATTATTGAGAACATATATACAAGGTTGAGTTTTTCTCTACATGGTATTAGAGGGAACCGCTCCGGCCTGTCTGTTTGGAAACCGCCTGTTCTCTTGGCTGACCGCGCGGCTTCCCCTTCTCCAGCTTAGCCGCAGTGTCGTGCGGCCTGCCTGTCTATTTTTAGTCGCTGTCTCCGTAACCGCGGCTTCCCGCGCGGACAAGGTCCCTCTAACCGCTTCCCTTACTCTATCTCTCGTGGCTTCCACTTCTCCTCCTCCTCCTACCTCCCTTTCTTTTATAACCTCTCTCACACGTGAGGTTCACCCTCTCTTGTTTCTTTCCATGCCCGTGCGGTCTACCTTTCTATCCGCGCGGCCTTCCTCTGGCGTTTATCTCTTTCTGCTTGTCGCGACTTCTCTAAGGTCGTCGTGGTCTCTTCTTGACTGCGGACTTCATCCCTTAACCACGGCTTTTCTTCCGTTGAACCCGCGTCTCTCCTCTGTTGTATCCGCGCGGCCTTCCTCTCGTCGCGGCGACCTCTTCTCCTTTTCTCGCGGCAACCTTCTCGCCGCAAGTTGGGCCTCTTACTCTGTCGCGACTTATCTGAAGTCGCCGCGGCTAGACCTTCTCACCGCGGTCTCTCTCCTTGTCGTACGACGCGCATCTTGTCGTTGCGGTTTCTTCTCTTCTCGGCAAAGTTCGCATCTAGGTCGTGGCATCTCCTTGCCGCTGGTGCACTCATCTTGACCGTACGGGCTTCCCTGCTATCATCTTCTCTGACTAGTCGCTGTGACCTGTCTTGTCGCTAGCGGTCTCTCCTCTCCTCTGTGGACTCCGCATAGTGGTCGTGGCATCCTAATTGTCGCTGGTGTGTAATCACCGTGACCGTGCGGCTTCTCTTCTTCTCAAGTCGGACGGCTTCTTCCAGCTATCTGCTCTGCTTCCCTGCTCTCTGGTCGCGGCGGCCTCTTTGTCTTGCCGCTAGTCACTCAGATCGTGCGGTCTCCTGTCTGGTCGCAGTTCTCCCTATCCTCCGGCCTAGCCTCCTACTCGCCTAACCATGACGACCTCTCCAAAATCAACCGGACAGACGACCTCTTCCTCGGCAGACCGCCCGGCCTCTGCCCCTGAACTCCGTGATGAGTTGCAGATCACTACCATTTCCCTAGCAGGGAAGAAGAACTTCGTGGAGTGGGTCCATTCTGTTCGCCGCGTACTGCAATCCAAAGGCTTTCTCCATCACTTAACCCAAGCGCCTCCTAATCCTCCGACTGACGATTGATTGCGCAACGATGGTCGTGTTCAAACATGGATCCTGAACTCTCTTGATACTGAACCCTACCGCATGGTCATGTATTACGAAACGGCCAAGGCAATGTGGGATGAACTCCAGTCCCTATATTCTGGTAAGGATAGTCTTCAGCGCCTTTATGATATAATCACTGATCTCTAATCTCATGATGCTGGCGGGGTCACCGGCCTCACCTCTTTTGTTGCTTCGGCCAAGACTTTAGTCGAAGCATGGATCCAACATCAACCTCCTACGTTGGATCTTGTTGCGCAACGGGCTCAGAAAGAAGCTGTCGGTGTGGCTATGATGATGGTCCGCGTTCCATCTCATCTTCACAGTGTCCAGGCCCAGATCCTCTCCTCGGTGGCTACTCCCTCACTCTCAGACGTATGTTCTATGCTGCTCAAGGTCTCACCGCCCCCTGATAGTTCTGCTCCTCCGTCCCCGACTCTCCTGCAGCAGACTTCTGCACCCCTGCTGCCTTCCCCTCCTCTTTCCTGTGGGGGGCGTTCTGGCTCTCGGGGCCGCGGACGGGGAGGCCGGCCTCGGCCAAAGTGTTCCTTTTGCGGGAAGGACGACCACCTTGAAGCCACCTGCAATCGCAAGCATGGGCTTCCACCTCGTCCACAGGCTATTGTTGCTGCTACCGACTTCTCTGCTCATACTGACCTTGAATAGGTTCGCCTTCAGCTCCAACAGCTTCAGGGTCTGCTCAGTCGCCCACCTGCCTCTGTTGTCTCTGCTGCCTCCATCTCCCAAGAAGGTATCACTTGTCTCTCCACTAGTCCGCGCTGGATAGTGGACTCGGGTGTCACTCATCACATCACCTCCCTGCGACCAAATCAATACCTGAATTCTCCTCATCCTAAGTACATCACAGTGGTCAATGGGGACACTGTTCTCGTCTCTGGATCGGCTGACATCTCTCTCACTTCTTCTCTCTCTCTACACTCGGCTCTCCATGTTTCGGGCTCCCCGTTCAATTTGCTTTTTGTTGGTCGCTTGTCTAATGATTTGAATTACTCTGTAACATTTACCTCTTCTTTTTTGATAAAGGATCACAGGACGCGGACTATCATTGGTAAGGGACGACTGCAGAACGAGCTCTACCTCCTTGATAAAATCTCCCGCTATCCTCTCTTCAGTCTCCTCCGTCGATTGACATCGGCGTCTTGGTCATGCCCCTTTACTTGTCCTCCAGAAGGCTCTACCCGATGTATCTTTACCTTCTTTTCAGTGTGAATCATGTGTGTTTGGCAAGCAGCCTCGTTCATCCTTTTTATCTAAATATACTCGGAGTATTGCTCCATTTATTTTGGTACACTCTGATATTTGGGGTCCGTACAAATTTAATAGCATTTCTGGTTATCGTTATTTTCTGACGTTTATTGATGATTATTCGCGAATGACATGGCTATATCTACTTCGTGATCGCTCTGAGCTTTCTCGTGTTTTTCGGGCGTTTCTTCTTGAGACCCAAACGTAATTTTCCACTACTCTCAAAACTCTTCGCACGGACAATGCTCGTGAATACACTAGCCACGAATTTGTAACTCTTTGCTCTGATTTTGGGGTTATTCACCAAACTTCATGTGTCTATACTCCCCAACAAAACGGAGTCGCTGAGCGGAAGAATCGACACCTTCTCGATGTGGCCCGCTCCATCATGCTCCAAATGCACGTTCCCAAAACTTATTGGAACTTTGCTCTTTCGACGGCTTGCTACCTGATTAACCGTCTTCCTTCCCCTATTCTCCACAATGCCACTCCATTCAGCCTCATGTTCCCATCAACTACGACTTTCTCTCTCACACCCCACATCTTTGGGTGCACTTGTTACGTCCACAACCTTCGTTCAACTTTGAACAAATTGGACCTCTGGGCTGCTAAACACATCTTTGTTGGTTACTCACGGACACAAAAAGGCTACGTCTGTTACTCACCAGCTACCCGAAAGGTGACAGTTTCTGCTGATGTTACTTTTCGGGAGGATCTCCCTTTCTTCACTACTGCTTCAGCTCCTACATCTCCACCACCACCTGTCTTACATCAAGTTATTCCCGTTACCACTCCTCCACCACCAAGACCTACAGCCCAGACCCCTCCTGTTGCCAAACCTCTTGTTATTCTGGTTTACACTCGTCGCCCTCCTGCCTCTGGTGCCCCACTGCAGTCTGACTCGCCCTCTGATGCTCTGCGTCCCGCTGATCCAGCACCAGAATCTACAGCTCATCCCATGGCGAATTATGTATCCTTACATCGTCTTTCTCCACAACTTCAGACTTTTGCCACTTCATTATCCTTGATTTCGGTACCTAACTTTGTGCAGGAGGCTCTCCAACATCCTGGCTGGCGGGCGGCTATGGAAGAAGAGATGACGGCTCTTTGGGCTAACCAGACCTGGACATTGGTACCATTACCTACCGGTCAGACACATGTTGGGTGTAAATGGGTCTTTGTGATCAAGCATGCTCCAGATGGAACGATTTACCGTCTGAAGGACCACCTGGTGGCTTGTGGCTTCACCCAGCAGCAAGACCTCGATTATGAGGGAGACATTCTCGCCTGTGGCCAAGCTGAACACCGTTCGGGTTCTTCTCTCAGTAGCTGTGCATCAACAATGGCTTTTACACCAACTGGACATCAAAAATGCCTTCCTCAACGGCGACCTCCAGGAAACGGTTTTCATGCAGCAACCGCCCGGGTTTGAAACCACGGGGGAGTCCCGAGTTTGTCATCTCAATAAGTCCATCTATAATCTCAAACAATCCCCTCGGGCATGGTTTGACAAGTTCAGTAAGGCCGTCCAGCAAGTCAGCTTCACTCGGAGTTCAGCTGACTTCTCACTATTCACACGTCATCATGCAACATGAATTGTTCTTCTGTTGGTGTATGTTGATGATATCTTGATCATTGGAGACGATTCAAAGGGCATCCAAGCAGTCAAACAGCACCTCAACTCCGTTTTTCAAACCAAGGATCTGGACATCTTCGTTACTTCCTTGGTATTGAGGTCGCAAGACGACCAGATGGATTCGTCATCTCTCAAAGGAAATATTGTCTGGATCTCCTTCAGGATGGTGGTTACTCGGGATGCAAACCTACTGCTACTCCGATGGATGCAAATCATAATTCGTGTGCATACTCTTCTGATACAGACCTTCCTCTTCAAAATCTGGAATACTATCGACGACTTGTTGGAAAATTGATCTATCTAACGGTCACAAAACCGAATATTTCCTTCGTTGTTGGGGTGGTCAGCAGATTTATGCATGCTCCGTGAACATCTCACCTTCAAGCTATTGAACGTATTCTTAGATACCTTAAAATAACCCCGGGTCAAGGTTTGGTATACAAAACCTCATCCTCTACTCCAACATTGGTTGCGTACTCTGATGCTGACTATGTCAGTTCCTTGGATGATCGTCGGTCAACCAGTGATTTTTGTACCTATTTTGGAGTACATCTCGTTACCTGGCGGAATAAGAAACAAGCAGTGGTTGCTCGATCATCAGCTGAAGCAGAATACCGATCAATGGCGTCTGTTGTCTCTGAGCTTAGTTGGCTTTAAAGTCTCCTGGCCGATCTAGGGGTAAAACTTCTCTCACCTGCCCTCCTGTTTTGTGATAGCCAGGCGGCTATACATATTGCGAAGAATCCAGTCTTTCATGAAAGAACGAAACATATTGAAGTAGACTGTCACTTTATCCGGGAGAAAGTCCAAATGAAGAAGATAGAATTGAAGCATGTTCCTGGTACTGAACAAGTAGATGATATCCTCACAAAGACTCTACCTAACACCCTATTCTACCAGTGTCTGTCCAAGCTTGGTGCATACGACTTGTACGCTCCAGCTTGCGGGGGAGTGTTGGAAAAGCTCATGTAATTAGGCTCATTTATTTATTTTTCTTCTTCTCTCCTCTTTAGTCCCACATTTTGTATAGGACTCTTTTCTCACTTTCTCCCTCCTATAAATGTGTATCCATAGATTGTATTTCATTATTGAGAACATATATAGAAAGTTGAGTTTTTCTCTACAAGAAGAAATTACAATGATCTTCTCATACAATTAAAGTTTAGAAATGCAAAACCAATAAATCTACACAACTATTAGACGCTATTGGATCTACTCGCTCCAAAAACTAGCTCAGTCGCATGTATAGATCAAGCACCCACACTCCACAACCAATATGGGACAAATCCAGTAACTCCCATTTCACACATCAGAATCTAGGTTCGGAGGCAATCAAGCTGAATTCTCTAGGATCTTGGGATAAGATGTTGATTGTTCAACCATGAGCTTTGATACCAATGTTGGGTGCTTTGGGCCTTCTCACCCTAAAAGAGAAGACTTCCCCGCACACTGATAAACCAAAGACTTGTTCCTTCCACCATGTAGGACAATCCTAAATTTTATGTCTCAATCGAGCTTAATTAAAGTATGTTTCGTGATCACTAAAGTAGACCAAGTCCCACGATTGTACATGGAGAGAACCTCTCCCGAAAATTATCAAGCCTCCGTGATGCAAGACTAAGAGTCCACCTGCCTGCCACCCCGGAACCAGGAGTTCACTTGCCCAAGGGTCCCACTAGGAGTCCACTTGCTAGGCTATATCAGGTTCATGAACCATACACCCCAACCCATCCACAGCTCCACAACAGGGCCGATATTTTGTTGAGGTTGGGGCTCGACCCCCGACCTCCTTGCTCAGTTGGTGATAAGACTGTCGTTGAAGGCCTCTTTTCAAGAAGGTCGGGGGATTGAGCCCCAGCCTCAACAATCTATCGGCCCTGTAGTGGAGCCGGGGATGGGTTAGGGTGTACGGTCCGCGGACCTGATAAAGCCTATCACGAGAACTCCCGGTGGGACCCTTGGGCAAGTGGACTCCTGTTTTCGGGGTGGCAGGCAGGTGGACTCCTGGTTCTGCATCACTCCAGTTTCATCAATTTAACTCCCAAGAGTACGAGAATGCACATTTAATTAATATTTTATTACTAACCAAATTGATTGTGTTTTGTCCATACTCAGTACCCCTATTTGATAAATATAATTTATTAATTCCTTGCACACCAATCAAGCACTAAATTTACAGAATTTTCAATTGTAGATGAAAACGGTAACTAGAGTAAATTAGTATAAAAAAACTGCTAGTTATGTTTGTTTTTTTGTGACAAACAAACTATGATTCAAATTACTCATAAATCGAGTTTATTGAAGTAATCTCATGTGATTATGTTACCAACACATAAATTAGTTTGCAATAAAACTGGGAAAATTAGATACAATCACGAGGAATACTCGTGTCTAATCTCAAGAGGCTAGTTCCTCCTCAAAATCCCTCTCACACGGAAAGATCCCAAAACCCTAAGCATAAAAAAAAATTCTAAAACTCCCAAGCCTCCTCATTATAAATGGAGGGGGCTCACTTACATATTATCATAATGCTCTCACAAATTAAAAATACATGCTGATCAAAATAACAAAATAAGATGCATTAAGGAATCGCCATTGCACGTGAGTAATAGATTACGATATTAAAGGATAGTCTGAAGAATATTCAGTTCTTTGGCAATTCTTCGGACTCGTGATTGATAAAGTGTTGGTGCACTATTGTGAAGTCGCTTTCTATTTGATATTCTGAAAATAATGGATAGCTAGGTTTTAGCTTTTGGAATTTAACTCCTGCACTTAATTTGCAAGTAGAAATTATCCCAGGCATCTTTCGTGTGATTTTTTTTCAGGAAATTTGATCCTTAAAAGTAGGAATCTTAGAACTTTATTTCTCATATTAACAAATTCTCACGTATTCTAATCTTCATCATTCAAGTCATCCAGTAGCTATTTTTCCATAAAATAAGAGTAAAAATACATACTGTGGAATGCATTGGTCTTTTCACTCGTGATGCGAACGGAGAATTGTCAACTATTCTTTCACCAAAATTTTATACAACATTAGAAAATTGGTATATTTAAAAATCTTGCCACTAACATTTTAGGTAAGGTCTTCCATCATGTAAATCCAAATTAATATAAATAGTTCCTCCATTCGTAAATAATTAGAAAACTTTTTGTAAATAACCGTTAGTTTTTTATGGTGGCATGCAAACAACATTGGGGTGCGTCTTTAAAGAAACATGATATGCAATCTGCTTGAACTTTTCTATGTCCATCATATATGGTTTTCAATTTTGATGTTTTGGTTATCATGTAGTATAGTGTTCATGGATCTCACATTGTCAGTTATCTAGTATTATGAGTCATGTCGTAATTATGAGCTATTAGAGTCTTAATGTTTTAGTGTTTCACGCATCTTTTATGTTGGGGTTATTTATGCTTGTGTCATCGTGGGTCATATATATAGGACTCTTGGGTCATGTATGAGATGTCATATACTTGTTGCAAAGGATCTATTTTCTTATTAGAAATAACAAAATATTAGCTTTTTCATTTCAATTCTCACGCTTCTCTACTGTTTTCATAATGAAGTTATGGAAACCCTCAAAGACTATTTGCCTCTCTCTCCCGTTTTCATTCTGTCTCCCAACTTCTCATTATTTCTATAGTTTCATCGCCACAACTCCTTAGAATCTGAAGCATTTAAGGCAAAAATATGATATTAGTCCCTCGACTTTGCATCCCTTTGAAAACAATTCTTCAACTTTTGTTCACTTTTCGAATCAATGAAATCAGAACTTATTTTTAGTCCGTCACTAGAAGCATTTTGAAAGATAATGGACCGAAATCTTGGGAAAAAAATTTAAGGGATAGATTTAAAAAGTTGCATAGAAGTTATTTGAGTGATTTCATATTTTTGCCTTCTTTTAATTCGTGGAACCCAAACTTAAATCGGACTGCTGGAGCTCGACTCTGCTCTTTTACATCTCTACTGATAAGACTTTGCAAGTAGAAGAGAGATCTAGGGGGAGATTTAGAGAGGGAAAGGAGAGGGATTAGGGTTAGGGAGAGAGGGAGAGGAAATACCTTGAAAATAATAGTCCATGCCATCGAAAGGGAGCCCCGGGTTTATTAATACCTGGGGCTCAAGGGGGCCGGCCGGCCCCCCCACTTGGGGACTGAACCGGGTCGGTTCAGTCCCCCCTTGGCGCCTTCATAGGTTGGGGGCTGAACCGGATGGTTCAGCCCCGTTGTTTGGCCTCCGTTCTTTTGGTCGCCGAGTGTACGTTTGCCCTTGAAATTGTAGCGGATGCGGCGGCATAACATTCCCTCCCCCTTCAAGCGGCAACTTGTCCTCAAGTGGGAAATCCGGAAACGCCTCGCGAAACTCCAAGAAGTCAACCCAAGAATTATGTTCGGCGGTCATGTGCGCCCACTTGACGAGTAGCTCGAGCCGGTACTCGGCACCCCGCCGCTTCCATTTGGTCAACAGAATCGCCTCCGGCGAATGCCGCAATTCGCCGCCGCTAGTAGCCTCTGGAAGAGTAGGGCTGATGGAAGTGGAGTTCCCGAGCTTCTTCTTCAGTAAGGATACATGGAACGTTGGATGGATGCGAGAACCCTCCGGGAGAGCAAGAGTATAAGCCACGGGCCCCACCCGGCGGAGGATGCGGAACGGGCCATAGTATTTCGGTGGCAGTTTCTGGTTGGTCCGCCGAGAGACCGATAGTTGCCGATATGATTGGAGTTTAAGGAAGACCTCATCGCCGACCGCAAACTCCCGCTCGGTACGATGTTTGTCGGCCTGAATCTTCATGCGATCTTGGGCGATGCGTAAGTTCTCCCGGAGTAGCGATAAAGTCCGGTCGCGATCCAGTAACATCCGGTCGACCGCGGGCAGAGCGGTGCTGGCTGGCTCATAAGAACTCAAATTAGGCGGGGGGCGGCCGTAGACCACCTCAAAAGGAGTGAGCTTGCTGGCCGTATGGAAAGATGTATTGTAGCAGTACTCCGCCCAATGGAGCCACCGAGTCCAGGAGCGTGGCTCATCCATGACAAAACACCGCAAATAGGTTTCAACCCCACGGCTGAGGACCTCCGTTTGCCCGTCTGTCTGAGGGTGATGGGCCGTGCTCATGCGGAGGGAAGTCCCCTGAAGCCGAAACAGCTCCTGCCAGAAATTGCCCACAAAGACGGGGTCCCTGTCTGATATGACAGCGCTTGGAATTCCGTGAAGTCTCACAATCTCCTTGGCAAAAACATCAGCAACTGTTGCTCCTGTGTACGGATGGCTCATAGCGATGAAGTGTCCGTATTTGGACAACTTGTCAACCACGACCAAGATGACGGATTTGCCCTGAGACTTGGGCAGGCCGTCAATGAAATCCATAGAGACAGTGTCCCAAATCTGACGGGGGATCTCCAACGGTGTCAGCAGCCCGGCCTAATTTGATCGGGGAAGAGAAAGCACTAGTACTGGGACGTATAATACCGGAAGTCAGCATCTCGCGTACGCTGCGCTCTATCTCGATCTTCTGAATATGGGGGTAGCGGTAAGGCCGGATGTTGGTGGGGTCCGTCCCAACCTTCAACTGGATCTGATGGTCCCGGAAGCGGGACGGTGGAAGGGAGCGTGGCTCCTAGAAAACATCATCGTACTGTCCCAAAAGTGCTTGTATCTGCTCTGGCTCTGCGCTAGCCTCCGATCCCACGGGCGTCACCCCCAGAATCATGGCTATTGTCCCGCCTTGCTCCTCCAGTCTCTGCAAACCCCTGAGTGAGATCTCCTTGAGTGGAGATGTCCTGATGCCTTGCAAACAGTGGTCCTTGCCCTGCTGAGTAAACTCCAACGTCATCCTGTCCCAATCCGTGGTCACCCGCCATAACTGCCGGAGCCACTGCACTCCCAAGACCATATCCGAGCCTCGAATGGGGAGAAGGTAGACGTCGGTGTGGCAGATGTACTCCGGCATCCGCAGCTCGGCCCCCTTCAGGACCCCTTCGCATCGCAACTTGCTCCCATCCGCAACCATGACCTGGAATGCGGCCTCCCGATCAATTGGAATCCTTGTCTTGAGAGCCACCTCGGGGTCAATGAAATTGTGGGTGCTCCCACTATCGACTAGTATAGTCACCCGCTCCTGGCCAATTGCCCCTGCGATCCATAAAGTGAGGGGAGCTGTGCACCCTGCCATCGCCTGAAGAGATATTCCAAACTCCGTAAGATCCAGATCATCCTCAACTGAGTCACCAGTAGTGTCTTCTTCGCCGTCCTCGTTCTGCAGCATGAAGACTTGGACCTTCTGACACTGATGCCCCGGAACGAATTTCTCATCACACTTGAAGCACAACCTCTTGTCCTTTCTGGCCTGCAGCTCCTGCCACGTCAACTTCGTCACAGTGGGACGGCCCCCGGCCGGTGGTTCCTTCCTGGTTACGTCTGTCACTGTGGGTGCCCGTCCTGTTGTCCGAGTCTTCTGCCGGTTGTACCGCTCCTCCTGTATCCTGGCTAGGCTGATGACATGACTCAGACTGCGTGACATGTACGCGTGGATCTCGTCTCTCAAATGGTCCTTCAGTCCGGATACAAAACAACTCAGCATTGTCCTCTCTTCCCAATTGACCCGATTGGCCAACCGTTCGAATTCTGTCCGGTACTCTATGACTGATCCTTTCTGCCGCAGCTTCTGTAACATAGCCTCCACATCTTCATACTCTAAAGGCCCGAAACGAGCCGAGAAGGACTCCACAAACTCCTCCCACGGTGCGTAATTGCGTCCCCTCAGAAACCACTTGGTCCACTGGAAGGCGTCCTCCTCCAGATGGAAAGACGCCAACTGGACCCACTGCCCCTCCGAAATCTCTTGGTACTTGAAGAAAAGCTCAGCCTTCTGGATCCACTCTAAGGCGTCGCCGCCCTTGAACTTAGGGAAGTTCATACGTGTCAATTTGGGCTGCATGTATGGCCGGGGTTCTGCAGGTGCTGGTTGGTAAGGTTGCGCCGGGGCCGCTGCGGGTCCGGGCCGCCCCCGGTCCATGCCGTAGCCTCCTTGTTGCCCTCCACCCCATGGGTTGCCATTTCCGTAGTCCGCCGGTCCTCCGTAGAGCGGAGGTATCGGTAGGATGCCCGCCACTCCTCCGATTGGGACCGCATTCGCTCCAGTTGGTCGAAAAGGGGCCACTCCTTGCCCGGACCCCGCCAAGAGGGGCCAGCCTGAGTTCCGGGTCCGTTCCAGGCGGACTGGGCGCCGAACGGCCCGCATGGAGCCGCCAGGCCTTCCGGCGGCCTCCAGCCGCCTGGGCGGCGGTAGCCGGCCTCCGTCGGCCCTGCGACGCTCCCTCCAGGGCCCCCGTATCCCTCCTGGGTCGATCCCGCCGCACCGTTGGCGTACGCGCCGATCCGCGTAGGATCGGCTTCCGCCGATCCCGCAACGGAGAAGCCGCCTCCTGTAGGCCCCGATCCGGCCCCCTGCTGCACTCCGCTTCCGATTCCAGTGCCATTCTGCGCAAGAGGATGGTAGGATGCCTCCGTTTCTGATCCTTCCACCGCGGGATTTTTTCCTTTCAGATTTTGTGCAAGTAGGGTTTTGATCTCCTCCATGCGCGCATCCAAGCGATCCTTTAGGGTTTTTTGGGAGGATTTCACTTGTTCTTCGAGCGCCGTCATCGTGTCCGACAACCCTACATAGTTCTCCTCGAGGGATGCAAGCCGCGCGGTTTCGGCTTCTGAGCGAGTCACCATCGTCGCAGGATGTTGCTCTGATACCAAATGATAAGACTTTGCAAGTAGAAGAGAGATCTAGGGGGAGATTTAGAGAGGGAAAGGAGAGGGATTAGGGTTAGGGAGAGAGGGAGAGGAAATACCTTGAAAATAATAGTCCATGCCATCGAAAGGGAGCCCCGGGTTTATTAATACCTGGGGCTCAAGGGGGCCGGCCGGCCCCCCCACTTGGGGACTGAACCGGGTCGGTTCAGTCCCCCCTTGGCGCCTTCATAGGTTGGGGGCTGAACCGGATGGTTCAGCCCCGTTGTTTGGCCTCCGTTCTTTTGGTCGCCGAGTGTACGTTTGCCCTTGAAATTGTAGCGGATGCGGCGGCATAACATCTACTCTGTCACTTTTCCTCTCTTATCTCCACTTCAGTTTCTTCTGTTTTATTAGTTGAATTGAAGTTCTTCTGCCCCGTACTCAGCACCCTTCTTTCATGTATAATTCCATTGAAGTTTTGAATAAAATGGACTTTTTATTTTTCACTCTTAGCCTCTATTTGTTTGGGCGTTTCACTGCTCTGTTTTGGGCAAACGCCACCGGAAGGAGGGTAAACAAATGAACCTCCGCCGGCGTTTGCTCCGTTTCCACCCGCTCGCCTTGAGAAACGCCCCAAAAAGCTCCGTTTGGAGCCGCCACCTCCCCCCTCCGATTCGAACACTCCGTTTCCACACGCCGGATCGACCCACCACCGCCGAACCAAATGAAGCTTTAAATTCTTAATTGAGCACTCCATTTTTCTTGGGGGGATTCCTTCGGCAGGAGGTCATTTTCGGTTGCATTTAATTTGAGCAATTTCACATATAATGGTAAACTATTTAACTTGCTGCATATAATATTTGATCAGGATATATGAAGGAAAGGAGCAGCATTGCTGTTATAGGTCTTAGCATTCATACAGCACCTGTGGAGATGCGGGAGAAGCTTGCTGTTCCTGAGGCTCAATGGTCTCGCGCAGTTGGAGAGCTCTGCAACCTAAACCATATAGAGGAAGCTGCCGTTCTCAGCACCTGCAACCGGATGGAGATTTACGTGGTCGCTCTATCTTGGCACCGCGGAATCAGAGAAGTTATGGACTGGATGTCGAAGGTAACCACTAGGGATGTGAAAAAAGAGTTGATGAACCAAGAACCGACCTGAAACCGAACCATTCAGAAAATCGGTTTGGTTTTGGTTCCGAAACAAACTTCGAAATTGATCCATTTGGTCGGTTCTCAGTTATTGGGGTTTGATACTAACCCACCTAAGAACCAAATTGTAAATATTTAGCATTTGATTAGAATTTAGGCAACATTCAATACTTAATATATCTGAATAATTAATAGGTAATACTTAATATATTGTTTAATGTTTATCATTTCATCCAGATCACATAGGAAATGAACATTAATATTTATTTTTCATGAACTTTGAAAATATTTGGAATCTGTCTGAACTCCAGTTGCATCATTAATAATCAACATTATACCAGCTTCATCCTTAATAATCAAAGTTATACTAGCTTTTGTTTCCAATTCATTCTTCTCTTGAATTAAACAAAAAAGTTGTGTTCTTCAATGAAGTAATAATAGTGTGCCTAGATTCTTGTGGAACTGAGAAAGTTTTCATCTTTTTTCTTTCAACAGGCGAGTGGGATTCCTGTTTCTGAGCTTAGAGATCATCTTTTTATGCTGCGAGATGGTGATGCAACTCGGCATCTGTTTGAAGTTGCATCTGGGCTTGATTCTCTCGTCTTAGGTGAAGGGCAGAATCCTTGCTCAAGTCAAGCAAGTCATCAAGATCGGGCAGGCCAGCGGAGGACTGGGGAAGAACATTGACCGACTCTTCAAGGATGCGATCTCCACCGGGAAGAAAGTTCGCACGGAAACTAGCATTTCTTCCGGCGCAGTTTCCGTCAGCTCAGCTGCCGTTGAGCTGGCTTTAATGAAGCTTCCAGCTTCCTATTCCTTGTCTGCCAGCATGCTGTTGATCGGCGCGGGCAAGATGGGGAAGCTAGTGATCAAACATCTCTCCGCGAAAGGCTGCAAAAGAATCGTGGTTGTCAACCGCTCACAGGAGAAGGTCGACGCCATTCGTGAGGAACTCAGCGATATCGAGATAATCTACAGACCTCTTTCCGAAATGCTCTCTTCCGCCGCGGAGGCTGATGTCGTGTTCACCAGCACCGCCTCGGAGATGCCATTGTTCTTGAAAGAACACGTAGAATCCCTTCCTCCGGGTAGCCAAAGGAGCGGGGGACTCAGGCTCTTTGTCGACATATCCGTTCCGAGGAACGTAGGATCATGCGTCTCCGAGGTCGAGACCGCGCGAGTGTACAACGTGGATGATCTTAAAGAGGTGGTCGATGCCAACAAGGAAGACAGATTGAGGAAGGCGATGGAAGCGCAGACGATCATCGCGCAGGAGCTGAAGAGCTTCGAGGCGTGGAGGGACTCCTTGGAGACCGTCCCCACGATAAAGAAGCTGAGGTCGTATGCGGAGAGAATCAAGTCCGCCGAACTCGAGAAATGCATGCAGAAAATGGGCGAAGACGTTCTGACGAAGAAGGTGAGGAGGGCCGTTGAAGATCTCGCCAGCGGGATCGTGAATAAGCTTCTCCACGGCCCGCTGCAGCACCTGCGATGCGACGGCAGCGACAGCAGGACTCTCGATGAGACGCTTGAGAACATGCATGCGCTGAACCGTATGTTCAGCCTCGATACAGAAAAATCCATCTTGGAGCAAAAAATCAAAGCCAAGGTGGAGAAAGTTCAGAGCTGAACGCAGAAGAGAGGTATTTTAATTTTTTTCTATTGATTCTGTGTGCAGGTCTCATTCTTCTTAGTTGGGAACTGGAGAAAGTTCCCAGTTTTATCTAAAATCATGTATAATAATATAATATATATACTAATTTCAGTAGCCATTGTTGGAGCTGGTAAATGTTCTCCAAATTAGTTTTTTTCTCCCCATTGTACCAAGGAGAACATGATAGGAGCTTTTCTCCATATTTGGAGAACATTATTATTTTATTTATATAAATATATATAATATATGTATATAATATATATAATGAGAACATTATTATTTTTCAATGCTTTCCCTGTGAAGTTACAATCGACGTTCGTCGATCGCCTGACGACACAGTAACTTTAGGTTCGTCGATCGGCGCTCGACGTTCGTCGTCGGCGTTCGACAAATTCGATCGCCGCTAGACCTGAAGTTCCGATCGGCGTCTCGAGCGCCGATGACGTTCGTCGATCGCCGGGCGACACGGTGACTATTATTCAATGTCTCATTTTGTAGGTCTTGAAAAAACAAATTTATTGATATATTACATGTCAATTTGAAAAAATATATTGAGATTACGAGCAATACATTGAAATAAATGAGTTTTATAAATACTAATTTAAACAATAATAAATAAAAATACATTAAAAACAATTGCAGCCCCTTTTTTCTCTCTCCTGCCTCTATTTAGAGGTGGAGAGAGAAGATCTCTATTTTTAGCCCACAATATTTTCAAGATGTCTCATTGAGAGTTGAAGGAGCTTAAAGACTGGTGGTCCACAGCAGCTACCTACTTCTCCATGTATTATTATTCAATGAAACGGAAGAAATGAGAATGATGCTGCTTTGATTTTGGCTGCTATTTTCATGTCTCATTCTTGGCTTCTCCCTCATTGCGAGTTTCATATATACAATTCTCTTTGGATCCATACGGTTGGGCGGATTTGAGCTTTCAGAATTAGAAATTATTCTTATTGGAATTGAACTTCCAATTTCATTTATGGAGCCCTAATTCCGGCCAACAGGGCAAACCCATTTACCCCTTTGACGCAGAGGACTCTTT
This sequence comes from Platanthera guangdongensis, assembly GCA_039583875.1. Lineage (NCBI taxonomy): Eukaryota > Viridiplantae > Streptophyta > Magnoliopsida > Asparagales > Orchidaceae > Platanthera > Platanthera guangdongensis. Next base: position 284,721,009 of record CM077151.1, on the reverse strand, counting down.
TGTACTACCCGTAAGTTTGCAGAATTACGCCGAGTGAAACCATACCGATTGCTTCAAATGCTTCGAATTGATTACCGTGGAAATTCGATATGATCACTCTCAGCTTCCTTGACACCATAGCGATTGCCAAAACCGTTCAAAGGAGTTGTAATTTGTTTGGCAATCAAGCCAAGGCCTCATTAGCGGCCCGGCGTCTTGCCGGCGGCACACGAGCCGAATCCATGCCATGCGCTGATTTGGGCGGCGGATTCGCGGCCGGCCCACCGACCAATGAATTAATGCGAATACAAAATTGGAAAAAATGATCAGCAAGCCTTTTATATATATATTATATTATTGTTAATTGCAAGTGGATCAGCAACATATATATTCCAGAAAGATGGTGGGCGTGGGACGACTCAATAAATTGCTTCCACCGCCCAGTTATATATTATTATCGTACATTTTTTTAATAAATAAGGCCATTGTTAGCGGCAATTTAGTTTTGATTATTCGTACCTCATTGTTAACCGTAACTTGAAAATATAGCTGCGCCTCATTTTTTTTTCTTGCCGCACCCCAATATTTTTTTTGAAGGACCCAAAAAGATCCCCTAGTGATGTGCATGAGACGGCTGATAGAGTAATGTTGAGTGATGATTTCTCTCAGATATTATACTTTGAGTACCTAAAAATATCCGCGTAGGGTTGATATATTTTTTCCATTTTTAAAAAATCTGGAACCAAAAACCCATTTGATCTTTTTTCTCCATTTTTATATTTGGGTAACTGAAGAAATCACTGTTAACCAAATAGAAAAGTGGCACGAGGAAGATGCAATAGGTGGGAGCGTCGATGCTAGTAGGGAAGATGAGAGCGACTAGGCGAATAGGGGGACACGGGCGTCCACGGAAGGAGCACGCTGGAAGGAGCACCAACATGTTAACTAGAGAGGAAGATGACGCGAGAAAGATGCCGGAGATAAGAGCAGTTCGACGAATAGGAAGATGAGGTGCGACATCCGTAAAATGGGGGAGATGAGGTGCGATTAAAGTTTTAGAATAATCTTTTTGAAAACAAAATGTGGTACAAATACCCATATGTGAAATGCAATTAACAATCCTCATAAATAAATAAATACTCATAAGTAAATATCAACGTCCATATCAATGATATGTGTCGCCATTAAGGAAAATAAATAGATTGACATGAAATTTTTTACTGTTATAGGAACGAGAATATTATCATAAATTTGGCGATTTTTTTTAAAAAAACGAATTAAAATCTATAAATTATATTTGAAGGAGTGGGGACATGTATTTTGGGATATTTCTAATATTTACATAAAAATAATAGATTTATAATAAGATGCGGTAATAATAGTTTAATAAGAAATCAAATATGGGCAACTTTGCTAAAGCAATCACTAAGAACAAAAGTTTAGATAAAATCACAACTATTAATCACATAATAAAATTAGGCAATAACTATATGTATGCCTAATTTTGTTATGTGTAGGCCAAGGCCTATACTGATTCACAACTTTCTGTGATTTTTTAAGGGCACTGCAGTTTTGACTAGGCGCACCGCACTTTTTTCTAATTTTTTGCGTCTTTTGGAAATACGTCTTGTACATGCATTTTTATAAAAATGTCCAACACGAAAGTTGAAGATCTCAACGAGATCTACAACTTTTGTGTTGGACACGTTTCCTAAAAATGCATGTACAAGATGTATTTCTAAAAGACGCGAAACCTGAACGTATTTTCAAAGTACTGTCTTGTACATGCTTTTTTTGAAAAAATGTTCACTTTCGTGTTGAGCACTCTTCCTAAAAATGCATGTACAATGCGTATTTCCAAAAGACGCGAAAAATTAGGAGAAAATGTGATGTGTCTATCCAAAACTGCAGTGCTCATGACAATTCCTTTTTTGTAATTTGACCTACATTTATATTCACATTTACCATATGCAGTCCCCACTTTGACTATTTGCAGGTCATATATTTGAAAATGGTTATATGCATGCCAATTTCTGAACGTGTTCGCAAGTTCTATGAGTTTTTAGTTTTGCATGCATTTATCCGTGGACTGCATAAATTCAAAACTGAGCTGCATATAACATGATCCTTTATATTTAGTAGGCACATAGTTAAAAATAAGCTGCATATACATCATCCTATAAGTATTAATTAATCTTCCTTTACCACAAATATAATTAGTTATACAGTCAAATATATCACACATGCTGATATTTTTATTTTTTGGGACAAAAAAAGTCCAGTAGGCGTGGGACCGACCCTAAGCTAGATTCCAAACCATGTGTCTGTTTAAGCCAGGCGGACCAGGCTAGTTTGGGCCTGTGAAGCAGCAGCCCGTGAATTTATAAGCCGGCCCATTTACTCGACTCTTCCAGGATAGAGTGGGGGTGGGCCCGAGACAACGAAGCTGTGGGGATTGGTCGGTTGTGGACGGCATAATTAAACACGCGAATGAATTGTAATCCTATCGCACCCATTCAACCACCGAGGTTCCTACAAAAAAAGGAATAATACATCTTTGGTCGGTCAATATTTGGGTCACTTATGTGGGTACGAATACCAAGGAGGAAAATCTTCCTCACCCAGCATATATACCCACTCTCCCACCTCACTCTTCTCAGAGTATCATCAATCCCTAAATCTTCGAAGAAAATATACAGACCCTAAAAATGGGGAAAGATGTCGAAGAAGTTGGAGCTCACGGCGGCGCCGAGTACTCCGTCAAGGACTACACCGATCCTCCACCGCCGGCGCTCTTCGGCTTGGTGGAGCTGACCAAGTGGTCGTTCTACCGCGCCGCCATCGCCGAGTTCGTCGCCACCCTCCTCTTCCTCTACATCACCATCCTCACCGTCATCGGGTACAAGCATCAGAGCGACGCCACTGTTTTTCCGGACGCCGACTGCAGCGGTGTCGGCATACTCGGCATCGCATGGGCATTTGGAGGCATGATCTTCGTCCTCGTCTACTGCACGGCGGGCATCTCCGGCGGACACATAAACCCGGCTGTTACCTTCGGTCTTTTCCTCGCTCGCAAGGTCTCTCTTCTCCGGGCTGTCACCTACATGGTGGCGCAGTGCCTCGGCGCGATCTGCGGCGCCGGATTTGCCAAGGCTTTCCAGAAGGCTTACTACAACCGGTATGGCGGCGGCGCGAACGAGGTCGCCGACGGGTACTCTAATGGAACAGCTCTCGGGGCCGAGATCATCGGCACGTTCGTTCTCGTCTATACCGTCTTCTCCGCCACCGATCCGAAGCGCAGCGCACGCGATTCCCATGTCCCTGTAAGAATTCCTCCCCCTTTCCCTCCTCCGGCCGCTTAATTTAAGAAGCGCGGGGAGATCGACTCTCGGATGTTGATTCGGTGATCTGATTTTGGGTCTTCTAGGTTTTGGCGCCGCTGCCGATCGGTTTTGCAGTGTTCGTGGTGCACTTGGCTACCATTCATGTTACCGGCACGGGAATCAATCCGGCCAGAAGCTTCGGAGCAGCTGTGATTTACAACAACGACAAAGCTTGGGATGATCAGGTATTGTCAACTACACTACTACATGAATATTATTTCTAATTTCATACTTTCATGGCACCGATTACTCTCTCTTTTAACAAATTCGTAGATGTGAAACTAATTAGTTCCCATTTGATTGTGCAAAATTTGATTAGTAGCTGTTTGAATTCAATCACCAACCCTAAAAATTATTGATTGGAAGTGGAGAGGCTTCTGATCTATTATTAGTTTCTTTCATGCAGGACTATTCTCAATGAGCCCCTTCACATATAGGATTTAGGGCCTCTATCACGAGTATTACTTTTTTTTTTCAATGAATGATGCTGAATGAGCCATTAGAGCCGACTCTATTTCGCACCACAGTGTTGATGAATTGTTATTTGTGAACAACAGAACCGACCTCACTTAACCAACTTCATCTTCTTCCCGTGGCTTTCATAACCTGTCTTATCAAACACATGTTTTAGGCTGTGCTGTTTTTGGCCAAACTCTCCAAAGCAAAAATTTCCCACCAAAGGAGCCCCTAGTTTGCTCTGATTACTTACTAGAAGTGAAGTTTAAAATCTAAAATCATTTGGCTTCTAAAATCAATTGGTTTATCATTTAACTGTACTGAAAACCAGCAACAGCACCTGGGAGAATTCCAGACTATAGAACAAACATCAGCATGAGAATATGAACCGATTGGACGGTCAGAAAGTGAAGAAGACAATCTAGCACACTTTATGGTTCACTGTGGCTTCCAAAGGTCCTAACTTTTGATCCCAGATGAATTACTTTGTCGCATTTTTAACAGTTACGGTTTTTACCGGACAATTGCAGACTATTTTTCCTCAGATTTATTGTGTTTGACGCGCTCAACCGCTTTCTCTGCATTTCTTTTTGCTGTATTAAAAGTTAGGCAAAACCCATAAATTAGTAAATTAGTTCCCATAGTAACCCTAGCTCCTTAATCCGTTGCTGTCCAATTCGGGAAACACGAGGAATACCTCAACGTGTTCGCGACCGTGCTCCAAAATGGCCTCGCGCCAAATGAATTCACCTGCTGCGATGTGTTCTCTGCTTGTGGCGCTTTTCAAGATTACGAGATTGGGAAATAACTCAATGTGTTCTCAAGATTACGAGGTTGGGAAATAACTCAATGTGTTCTCAAGATTACGAGGTTGGGAAATAACTCAATGTGTTCGCGACTTAATTCCTTTCGTCACCGTCTCAGTTTTCAACTCATGTTGGATTGTTCACAGGGTGCAAGTGTGACCTGAATTTGGGATTATGGTTTGGGTTATTTATAAAAAAATTCCGGTTTTACTATAGTTTGTCCCCAAATATTTAACAGCAATGTTAAATGTTAACTGAAATCAGGCCTGAATTAAATTTGGGAGATTGATTTCCCTCAAATAGAAGTTGTGAGATTTATTTCATGAAGGAGGGTCACTTTGGGGACTTATTTAAGAGTTTTGCCTAAAAGTTATTATAATTTATTATCCTGCAATTAGAGGACAAAATTTTTATTAGAAAAGCATATGAGTTGTGAATAATGAATGATCTGTGGTCGTCCTCTTTACCCAGCTCTAATCTTTTCTCTCCATGCTAATCCAATACCGCCCGCCATTTCTTCCTGCAGTGGATCTTCTGGGTGGGCCCGTTCATCGGCGCTGCGGTGGCGGCAATCTATCACCAGTACGTCCTTCGAGCGGCGGCGGTGAAGGCGCTCGGATCGTTCAGGAGCAACACGTGATCACTGCCCTAGATGAGGCCGCGTGTGTCCCGTAATAAACTGAAGCTGAATCCGGGGTGTTGTTGGGCGTGAATTGACTTGGTCGAAGAAGCAGCGGTGAAGCAGCATGAACTGTAGATATAGCAGTGAAGCTGGTGTGGGAGGGGAGTACGTCTGTGAGTGTTTGGTTTAGCGTTAGTCTTCTCTGCTGGCTTTTGCTCCGATTGTGCGGGCTTGTTGTAATCATCATAACCCATCTGCTTGAGACAGTAATGTTGTCTGTATCTCTCTATCTATTATTTGTTGCTCCTCTCCTGCTCTTCAATATATCTCCTGTTTTTGTGCATGCAGTGTTTCTTCTTCTTTTTTGTGTGTTTTTTTTTTCAATTTGGAAGCATAGATCTCAGTGATATATGAATCTCGTACGCATGATTTATGGAAAAATGATTAGCTATATATTATGGATGAGGTTGGGGTAGCCATATATGATGAATAATTAGGCAGCTGAAAGAATTTTATTTAAAAAAAGTTTATTGATGTGTGTATATATATGCTCAATGATGGAGTATAGTGATTGTTGTTTTGATGATAATTATTAGTGATGATAATATTGTTGCAGTTAATGCATGTTTATGCTTTTCAGGCTTAATTAGAAGAAGAATATTGATTTAGGAAGAAATGAATGCATATTTGGGGAATAAAATCATTATTGGTGGTGTTAAGGACAATTAATTGCATGCAATTTCAACATTATTTGCATTAAAAATAAGGACAATGAGATTTTAATCAAGATGATCGATGACAATGAGAAGACAAATATTATTTCCAGTAGTTAATAATTAATGAGAACTTTATGGATGAAATAATTGTTTAATAATAGCTAAAAATGGAATAAAATTTGCTTTGAAGAATGTGCTTTGAAGATTAGGCTTCAATGATAAATCTGTTGAACTTTGAAAAGTTATGCTGGTCATGATACACCACCCCGTGAGATTTTTCGAACTGGGCTCTGGTTGTGAATTTAAGTTCGGGTTTAACTTGAGCCCGATACATTTTACAATTCGGGTCTCCTAGGAAATCAAATGAGATCATATTGATCTTCTGGAATATCAAAAGTTTTCTTTGAGGAGATAAATTTAGGTCTAATTCATGCGGCTGTAACCGCTTGACTGATAAAAATAAGTATCCCCAAAAGGAGCATTAATCTCTTAGAAGGTCAAAATAACTATGAGATCATCTTATCAAAATATGCAGAGATGAAAATTATCTCCTAGGAAATCAAAATGCTCTCCACAGAGACAATATTGAACTCCACAGAAATCAGTCTTTGTCCTATTCAATTTCAAGTATGCAAATCCAAAACTAGTAAGCATCACAAAAAACATAGAAACAATGCTTCCGTATCCAAATTACCTCTCGAAAATGAATCCAAAGCGCTTTCCGGAGGACAACAGTGAATAAAACACTGAATAGCCAGAGTGCCGCTTGGAAACAGCCAAGAAGAAGTCGCCAGAGAATCGCCGACCCAACTATTTTGCAAAAAAGCAAGGAAAGAAGACATGTCCAAAGTAATAATACTAGTGTTAACATCCTTCAAATATATGATAATAAAATTATAGTTCAAATATCATTAATATTAATTTTTTTTAAAGATTATTTGCATAATTAAATTAAATTCTCCATCTTGTTTTCAATATAAAATAAGGATCTATAAGTCAATCAAAAATATATTTATTAATACTTATTAATCTAATAAAATATATTTACGTGACATTGTGACATAAGTGACTCATTAATCTATTTAATTATTTATATTTTTGCCACGTACAGGAATCGACGGGTCAAAATATTCTACACCATTGGATCAAAAGAATGCATCCACACCACCCAAAGTGAAGAATCACGTGTTTGACTCGTGCTCCTCTGATTTAAAATTTTACCGCCTGATGCGGTTTTTTTTGATACGGATTAGGGCACTAATTACGAATATAGGTGGACGTTGACCCTTCAGCAGGCGGTCAGGACAAAAACTATGCTAGCGGCATTAGGTTAATGATTATAATCCATATATATATATAATATTTAAGTAAAGTGCTTCATAATTATTGTCTCACCATTCTTATCTTCTGGTCTTCTTAATAATAAAGAGAGGCTTTGGTTTTGTACGTATGCACACCTATTCGAGCGCGTGCTGATCCAGCCGTAGGATCAGACAGTTGCAGATAAGCTCTGCGAGATTAAGCTAAATACAATCGTACTACTGTCAATTTCATGATTAAGCACATCTGCTCGTTGATCGCGAGATCCTACGAAACTGTATCTGAACATTCTAGATGCATGGTAAAGTGTAGACATTCAACAGTGTCCTTAGATATCCGCACCCATCTAAAAGTACTTTGAGATGTGTGTGGGTATCCATGCAGACCGCTGGATCTCCGCACTTTACTGTGAAGTTTATCACTCCAAACCCGACTAAGTTTTTCTGAAAGGTGAATGTCCGATGAAGAGCAACTCCTCCCCAAGAACGGGGGCAATTTTCAACAACAAAAGATCGGCAAAAGTATTACTTGCCAAGGCATTTTTACATTATACTTTGTTAAAAATTCCCTAAAGCTAGATTTAATTAAGATCAGTGTTGTTATAGCACAATCACAATAGAACTTCCTTCTTTTTGTGAGTTTTCTCCCTTCATTTTGATTGATATTTGCTTGCTCCACTCTTCGGCTACTCTGGAACGCTGTCATGGTGGTGCACCGGCATGCAACATCTCGAACAATCCAACTCTTTCCTTGCGTTTCTTGGAAGAGACTGCTAAAGCTCTTTCTACTCCACCCTTATGAGAGATATTGTTGTCCCAACTTATGTGAATTTTGTTCATTAATATCAAGATCTATATAGTTGCTATATTATTTTTAAAATTATAAAAATCTCTCATGTAAGTTTACGTTTCATGACATCTATGCAGAAAAAATACTCTCTTGAATTAAATTTTGAAGGTGGTCCTTTTTTTTCCATCGATGTTATGAAATGTAAATTTATAGGAGATGTTTTTGTAACTTCAAAAGTAAGAGGGGTGGAGCCTGAAATTTAGCAAACTTAGGCTGCGTTTGACGCAACTTATCACGACTTATTTGCTCCGGTGAGATTGAAGAAAGATGTCATTGTCATACCAAAATCTTATGTCTCAAACTAGTTTTTTTTTGTAACATTTGTAATACCAAACATACATTCTATGACAATGGGGTTTTGTCCAATCTCACCAAAGCAAATAAGCTATGATAAGCCGCTCCAAACAAAGCCTGAGTCTCCATTTGGCATGGTGGTGGTGGTCGTAATTAAATGCATGGGTTAATTAATTGTCATTCGTTAAAGATCACCTAATAGACATCATTCATTTGAACATAAAAGTGGATGAAGTTCCTTAAGTGGCGGTTGACAAATGACAATTTTACCCTCCATGTTTGTGACCGCCACCACCATGCCAAACGGAGCCTTAGAGGAGAGATTTTGATAAATGACCCTTTTTTGTATATAGAAATAATACAAGTCCATAGCAAAAATGACATCAAATCTATTCAACCAATTAAATATCAAGTCTAAATATTAATGGATTTGTGTATGAAGAAGTATGTATGGAATTCCCACGAACCTCCGTCATGCCCGGATGGAGAATATTATTATTATGCATGGATGGAACTTCACCACGTGGCTTGATATTGACCATTGAATCGAAGAATCTGACCGTCCATTCAAATGCATTGGTTGGCAGTATTATTAGGTAATAACTATATGCATGCCACACTGTGGCTATGTGCAAGCCGGGTTTTTGAAAATGATTATATGCAGATCAATTTCTGAACGGGTTCATCACTTTATATAGTTTTTTAGTTTGACATGCATTTAATCTTGAACTGCATATAATTAAAAATGACCTGCATATAATATGATCCTATTATTATTATGCATGTATTTTTTTCATTGAATATAGAAATAAATGCCGATGCATTTAGATAAGAGTGTGATGAGGGACAGCACTCGGTTTTGACCTTTATTACAGTCATTATACTAACTTCCCCTAAAATTTAGCATTATTACATGTTGTGCCCCTCATTTGAAATTACAAAAAATTTCACCTGAAATTTACATTTCATTATATCCATGCACAAAAAAAAAAATACTCACTAAGACATTTATTTTCACCAGTCAAACAGTTATGATCGTATGAACTGAACCTTAATTAAAATCCAGTTCATGAGATCATAACCGCATGACTGGTGAAAATAAGTCAACACCCAAGTTGTACTCGGAGATCTAAATTTCATGTTTTTTATGAAATATAGCCTTAGGACTTGCGAGGTGTTTATAATTTCAAAAGTATGAGGTGCGGTTTTTTTTTTTAAATTTCAAAAGTAAGTCGTTCAGCCTATAATTTAGCAAATTTGAGGAAAGGTCGAGATAAATGACCCTGTATATGTATGTACATATTCATTACTTTCACTTTGTTCTCATGTGTTAATGATGTATATATAATATTCCGCTAAAACGATAGCGAAAGTTCACAGAAAGAAACATCGTGCTAAAAGATTTCTTTGACTAGCAACATGATTCGACAAGCGCTACTAACACATGATCACAAAGTATAACCAACCTGTCTTGTGGTCCAAATTGGCAGTCCCAAAAATTGGCGAAAGTTTTTGAGAGTATCCAAAGTCTGGTCTCTGGATATGGGTGAGGAGCTGTTTCGCTCTCCCAGGGAATAAAGCGATCGAAAAAATGCTCGTCTGGGAAAGCAAAGGGGTCATCAAAGAGAGCAAACCCTAGCAATTTTGCAGGCCCAAAACAATTGCTTTGCACGCGGCAAATGCCGTGTTCATATCCAAATCTGAATACGGAGCCCAGGCCAAAAAATTAACGATGGTTTTGAAAAACACACGTATCCACACATATCTTCTCTACAGATACATCATACATCACAGCAGCTAAAACAAAATAATTACATTATTTTTTGACAATGCATTTATCAAAAAAATAATAATAGAAGGCAATAATTTCATGAAATAATTACATTATTCCAACCAAAGCCTTGTAAAATTTGGTCACACACAACAACTGCACACTGAAGCCAGCACTCAACAATATGATAAAAAAAATGAAAATTCGACTCATGATTGATTGCTACTATTATGATCACACGATGCTTCAAGGATCCTTCAAGCAGGGAGGCCTGCATCACTTTGCATCTTCACAAAACCGTTGATAGGTTCGCCGACGGAACGCTGAAGGTCGAGATTGATCGGAAACATCTCGCACTGCGCAATCTGAGCCATCAGCTGGTCAACCAGCACCATCGCGGCCATCGCTTCTACCATCGGCACGGCTGCACGAGAATCGGCGACAGATTTTAGGATGAATTGCAGGGGGGGAAGCACAAAGGCAAAGAAGATTGGAGAAGGAAGGAAAAAAGTCTTGATGTTTTGATTAAGGATGACAACCTCGAGGCAGAACGCAGGGATCATGGCGACCCCTCGCCACGAGTTCGGTCTCATCGCGGTTCCGAGTCACCGTATTTTGTTTCCTCTGCAAAATGCAAATGGTCCAAACAATCACTGTCGGGAAAATGACGGAAATAGGAAGGAAATATACAAACAAATGACAACAAACTATACACGCTCTGATACCAAATGTACGATAAATCTACGTAAACAGATGTAGAAAAATGAAGGTGGAAAAAACACAACTTCCAGCCATTATCATTTTTCGTTATGCAAAAATTATGCGTTCTGCAGTATTTTCGGTGCTTCCAAACCCTAAACCACTCCCGCTAGATTTGTAAATCCTTAAAACCGGCCTTATATTTATAAGTGTGCCTCCATCAAATACCCTTCACTTCAGGATAGTTAACACTACAAGGATGGTGGCACATTAATGCGAAGTTATTAACCATAAAATTGGGAGTGTAGGAAATAGCCTTTTAATAACTTGCTCGGACTAAGCACTAAGGTTTGCAGTAATGAAATATACCGATACGTTGAAAACATAAACATGTTGGATATGAACCCGGCTCAACAAGCTTCAACGTGTTGAAATTGTTGAAGTGAAAGTGAAGTAGAGCGGGCAGTCTGTTTGGGCAGACTGCACAGACTGTAGAGACCGCCGCCGGTCTGGCGGCTAGTTGTTGGCGGATAGCCGGTTTTCGGCTGACTAATCTTCTCTCTTGCGGTCTGCTTCAGCAAGCGCCCTGTGAGGTAACCGGGCGGTTAGCTTTGTCTAACCGCGGCTGTTGAGGTCTGGGTGAGACCGCACAATCCGCTTGGAGCTGGCATGTTTTCTGGCTCGCAGGGAGGCAGACGGTTAGCCTGGTTTGCAAAGGCTAAACCGCACAGTTCACTGGGCCTACTTAAGCGGTCTGAAGCCAGAGTTCGCTTGTGTTTTGGACTTGGTCACGGTGCTGTGACAAGTCAGCTTGTTGCCTAGTTCGCAATGTCCACATAGTTGCGCGGTTTGCTCTGGAGATTGCAGAGTCCTCTGTACTACGCGGTCTGGTTGCGGAGTTCGGCAGTCCGTCATTAGCGCGTTGATGGTTAAGGACACGTGACCGGTTTGTTCAAGTCCACGCAGACTGAGTTTTTTGTCTGCTCAGCTATGCGGACTGGTGGTGCTTTCCGCGTAAGCGGTTATTTGGTTTATCGCACACGAACTGACTCGTGTCCGCACTTCTATGCGAATAGATGATTATCAATGACGGACTGATGTTGGTATCCGCACTTGTGAGAATACATGGTGCTAGCTGCAGGATGACGAACGGTTATCCTATCGCTATGGGCGGTGATCACACTCCCCCTGTCGCCTATAAATAGGGGACTTCGGCTCGTTATATATGACGAGAATAGTGAGAACTCAACTTGCGCTTTGATATTGCGGTTACGATTTTCTAACCGGCGCAATTAAGTGAAGTTGACTTGTCTGTGAAGGCTGTATGACTAACACTGGGCGACTAGGCCACTAGTTGGAAAACTCAGTGTGAAACAGTTCGCGGTTACAGTCAGTGGTATACAGCAGGTCGCGGTCTCAGCGGTTTGAAGTCACTTCCTCGGAGTTGCGGTTAGTTCAAGCAGTTCGTCCGGTCTATCAACGGGTTCTGTTCAGCTCATCAGCATTCAATAAAGGCAGTCCGCGTGGCTTGGTTGCAGTTGACGACTTGGCGGTTTCGGCGGACAGGGCTCGCGGTCAGCGGATTGTACGGTTACAGTTTGCAGACCGCGCGGTCTCCCTTGTATTTCTATTTCCATCGGGTACATTATGAATCATGTATCGCAATGTATCCGTCGTCTTGTAAAAAAGTTGTTGATAATTCCAAGTTTGAGACTTTTGTGCCTCTATTGTTGTTGATTTCTACTTAACTTGGCTGTGGTTGAGTGTTCCTGCGACCTTTCTCAGCTTCCTAGAAAATTTTACACAACATATATCCAGCACATTGAAATCATATTTGCCGCGTTTTTTTTTAAATTAGGGAAGGAAACAGGATAAAGACTTGAGTGTTGTTGTTGTAGGGAAGGACACAGGATAAATACATAACAACAGTGGCCTGGACAAGTGTCAATATGAAAAAAAACATGTTTAGTTCATTAAAGTTTAGATTCAAGTTAGACGGTTAAGAAGTTGAATGCACCAGCTTCCTAAAATCCGAATTATAGCGAAAGCTCGTTAGAATCCAATTATATCACCTATTTCATCTTCCCAATTGGCTCAACCTCTTGTCTCTTCATCCTCTAATGGTGGTATCGTGCTCAAAATGAGCTGATCTCAAATCGATATCGAAGATTTTGATTTCAAGTAGAGTTTCAACTCTCATGTAGAGTCTAATCAAGATTATTTTGCATGTAGTCAAAAGAAGTTATATTTGACATATATAATACATACAAAAATATGTGTACATATGTCCGTGTGTCTGTGTCTATGTATCTGTGTGTATCTCGCTCTCTTTATCTCTCTCTCTCTCTCTATATATATATATCCTATATTAAAAGGGAAAAGAAGCCTTTGGTTAAACATTGACTTTGCCAAAAATACCCTCTACAATACGATTAATGACGCAAACAACTCAATGAAATTTCAAAACAGTTCAAAAAAACAAGGAAATTTACATCTAAACATACACCCTGCCACTCATTCAGCCACTCCTCCCCTAACCTAAATCAAACCCGCATGCCAACACTCCTCCCGCGACTTCACAACGCCAAGCCCGTCGCACGCCTTCCGTCCCATCCATGTCCAACCGCCAAATCTTCGTTCCTCTGACAAAGGCCTTTGTTCCTCTGGCAAAGGACTTCCACGGAAAGGGCTTCTTCCCTCCTCAGCCTACCAGAGTTAGGAACTCATCCTTCCATTAGCAGATCTACTCCCATCGACCGTTCTCCTAAAGGTATCTTCCTAAAAGTACACCTCTCCTCCATTGTTTGCTTACAAACCTCCTAAACCAAGGATCGAGCCGACCACCATTGTTTTCTCTACACCGTCTTCACTGCTTTGCGCTCTCTACCGGCCACCATCGTGCTCTCAGCTCCATTCTACACAGATATCCCTCAAACTCAACCCCTAAGAAAAAGCTAGCCACCAAAATCTGCTCTCATGCCCTGGATCTATATACATCTATGCACATGTAACAATGGCAACACATTTAGCTCTTGCTTTTTCATCAAAGAAATTGAATTTGGTTTGTTTTATTGAGTTATTATCCTATTTTAGCCTTTAGTACTAGGTGTTATGTTGGAGCTCAATTTTTTGCTCTTATCGTGCAGATAAGCAGAGTTAAAGCTATTTGAGAATGTTTGATTGCATCAGAGGGTGTGCACTGGAAACTTGATGAAGTATTTTTCTCATCCCTTTTGGAATATAGGTAACTTTATTTCGGCTTTATCTAGCACTGTTTTGATGTATTTACTTTACATTTCACCTATGGGTGAGTCATATTTCATCACCCCAAGTCCAAAAAAAGGTGAGATGTTAGCAATGATGCGCAACAATATTAAATTTTAAGAAATGGATATAAGAGAAGGGAAATTGCTGTCATTTTTCTTTAATTTATGCTGTCATTTTTCTTTAATTTATGCTGTCATTTTTCTTTAATTTATGCTGCCATTTTTCTGTTTTCTGGGAAAAGATGAAAAAATGAATGACCTCACTTTGTTGGTGCATACTATTGCGTGAGAGCTCAAAATAATTTTTAAGATTTTACCGATGGAAATTGTGTGCTCAGATTCTTATAATTGCCAAATAATAGCCTTATCATACATAAACCTGTAGGATATAAGAGAGAAGAGAAATTGGACAATACTAAAATCATGCAGGAGAAGGAAACCCCCATGCACAAGGAAAAAACGAGCGGCGGGCGGAGTATAGCATTCGGTGGTTTGTGAGCGGCGGGAGCGCTGTCATGCCGGGGAAATGTCATGGTCATAGTACTGTCAAGCGGGGCATTGCGGGCCTGCCCGTACACTGTCGCGATCAGAGTACTGTGACGGTTGGCCGTAGGGGCGGAGCACGTGCAAATTTATCCTTCCCATTTTACCCATGCATTACATTTTGGTAATGTTACACTCCCATTTTAGGTAAAATTACCGCACTAAATACACATGGTGAACAGTGTGATGACTGGAATACTGCCGCACTATACAAGGGAGGCTCATGCATGTTCGACTAGGGTGTGCACATGTATATCTTTATATTTTATAAAGATGTATATTCAAACATTACTTGGGATTCCACATTTCATCCTAGCCATTTAATATAATCCACACAACAAATCATGGCCATCCAACCCATAGAAGTTTGAAATATGGAGCCAAAATCGGATTCCAAATTAATTCGGATGAATTTGGGGCACTGCACTGCCGCCCGCCGTCTGCACAGCCCCGTTAACTTTATTTCGCGATCGATTTTAACCCCTCAACCTCGCGTCCGCCTTTTACCCCCTCAAACCCGCACTGCAAAGGATCATCCGCCCGCAGTTAGGTCATCCTCCTCTGTGATTTCTGAAGGCAATCTCCGAGCCTCTCACCCTCCCGTCGGTAGGTCATCCCGACGCTGTGTTCCTGCTTCCACTCCCGCCGGTAGTTCATCCCGGCACTGTGTTTCTGCTTCCATCCTACTCGCGCTGATCGTGCGATTCACGACGACATCCGCCGGTGACTTCCCCTACCACAACAATCTTCTAGTTCGCTCTTCCATTTCGATCTTCTACGCCAGCATCTTCTGCAGGTAACCCTTCTTGATCTTGCTTCCCTTCCTCTTTCACTCTTGAGCTCCGTTTGTTTCCCGCGTGCTCTTGACTGGCCGGTGTTCACCTCTGCAGTTTTCTCCAGCTACACTGCCAGGATCCTCCTTTTACTCCAGGTACACCTCCAGGTACACTGTCAGGATTCAATGTTGTTTCCCTGCACTTAACTCTTTCTGTTTTCCAGGTAGATTGCCGCCCATCAAGAGAGTGGTTCCACCTTTGATTGCATAAATGTTAGTAATACTCTCTTTTGGTTTGCAATGTTGTTTCCCTGCAAACATGATTTCATTTTGAAGGATTTGTATTGTCAATACATTTAATTGCATATGTGTTGTGGATTTGTGTTGAAAATAATACATTTTTTTGTTATTTTATTGTTAGGTAGTATTAATCTTTGTTGAAGGAAATGAAGCATGAAGTTAATTGATTGTAGGTAGAGATAGCAAATGTATGGGGGGTAGAAGGAGGCATACCATCTAAGATTATTGTTCTTGCATACAAAATGCCATGCCAGTAGATTATTGCATACAAAATTCCATGCCGGTAGATTATTGTATACAAAATTTCCCAATCTGTTGCATACAAAATTCATTGCCGGTAGATTATTGTTCTTGCTACATTAATTGTTATTGCATACAAAATTCCTTGAAAGCCTTATAGTTTTGGTGGAATGACTTCATTTATCTGTCTTCCTTATCCCTCTAAATTAGAGGCCCATGAGGTAGATGCAAAGGCCGCTGTGTTTATGTCACAACTTCTTAATAAATCAAAGAAGGCAGAATAATAATAAAGTGAATTTTTCCTGCAGTAATACTAAATGGAGACTTTTCTTATGAAAACATCTTCACACAACCATCTCACAATAACTTTGAATTCTATGCTCTAATTCATTGATCCTTAGAATCTCCAACTATGTTTGGTAACCCAATCGACATTGGAACTTATTAAGCAAAAAAGGCTCATAACCTCTACCTTCTTATAAGATCCTTGAATTTACCGTGGAGGAAATAGAGCTAGAGTGATCTATTTAGAAAAATAATCGCTGTTTATGAACGAACCCCTCCTGTTCAAACTGTACGTCCCGGACTCACCAAATCTAAGATGTTTGTTTGATAAATAATAGTCATGTTATCCAATCGTGAACAAACTAGAGATTCCATTTAAAATCGACACATAAAAAAACAACTAGCAGAAAAGCTTGGGTAAGGATGCTCACCTTAAGAGAGTACTGCAAGCATCCCACATTCAAACAAAAACCTAAACTCCTGCGCCGCAATCAATAATGTGGATGAATCCGGCGATGTCGTGCTCAAACAGAGATCACCTAAGGGATGAGTTCAGATTCAATGAGTTCTCTAGGGTATCAAAAGCCGTCGGTTGAACGGAAAGGAGAAAGGGCAGAGTCGTAGAAGTGGGCTTGCGATTCGTCAACGACACCTGAAATCGGAAGGGAGAGTCGTCGATGTCGTCGATGTCGCCGGATATTGCAAAAGAGGCCTAGCTCGCCACTCGCCAGTCATCGACGCCGCAGAAATTGGAAGGGAGAAAGGCTCGCATGGAGAAGAAGGGGAGGAAACGGAACGCCCTAGGCGCGATTACACGAAAAAGACGCTCGGGCACTTTCCCGACCGTGTCTTAGGGTGGGTCCGCCCGTGGTTGTCATTTTGATGTATTGTCGTTTTGCAGAATTCACATCAATTTGAATTTTTTGTCGTTTCAAAAAAGTTACTTTCTTATGGATGTAAACATTGGGACAGTTCAATTTTTAGCCTTCTAATTGTCGTTCATGTTTAACATTTGCTTTTGTAACTTGCGTATTTCACTTTAATATTGACTTTAATATGTTTTTGCGGCTTAGAAAACTTCCAAACAGCAATAGGGTTGCGCTGTTAAGGCTTAAATGTTAGATAGTTGGGTAATGAGGGTTGGAAGCATTTAAACTCTATAAAAGAGCCTACTTATGAGAAATGTTGGTATCTTGCAAGGAGAACACAACAAATGTTGTTACTGATTTTTTTGTCTTTTAAGATGTCAACTGCCGAACGACGGGAAGTACGTAACATGCGGAGACGTGAACTTTGTCATCTGCGGGAGGAGCCGCAAATAGGGATACATGATGAGCACAAAAAAAAACCTATGTCAATCAATCAAAAGCCACCTCTCTAACAATCAATCGAAAAAGGCATCTCCCACGCCTGATATCAAGGCATAGAAAAGCAAATGTTAAAAAATTTTATGAAGTACACATGTATCTAAGGCCCCCAAACTTCTTCCGTAGGCGTTGAGTGCGCACTCAACACCTGTTCAGCCAACACCCCACTCAACGCCAGGTGGCGTTGAGCGGGCAGCACTCAACGCCCGGGGCGTTGAGTGGGCAGCACTCAATGCCCGGGGCGTTGAGCTGGCACTCGACGCCAGGGGCGTTGAGCGGGCACTCGACGCCATGGGCGTTGAGCGGGCACTCGACGCCAGGGGCGTTGAGCGGGCACTCGACTCCTGCGGCGTTGAGCGGGCACTCGACTCCTGCGGCGTTGAGCGGGCACTCGACGCCCCAGGCGTCGAGTGCCCCCTCAAAGCCAGGGGCGTTGAGTGGGCACTCACTCAATGGGCGTTGAGTGCACTCAACGCCGCCGCACCAGCCCGGGGTGTTGAGTGCACTCAACGCCGCCGCAGCAGCCTGGGGGCTTGGCGACGCCCGCCGTCGATGGATTGGGGTACTATCGCGGGGCGACCCGCCGGGGGCGGGCGAAGCCCGCCGTCGCGGGCCAGGTACTGTGGCGCGTAGCCATATGGGCGGAGCCCCGTGTCGGGCACTCGTATATATATATAACATTATATCAATTTAACTGGAAATTATAGAACTTGGAGCGAGCTATCTTTTAGTTGGACAAAATTAAATTAAATCACGGGTCGATTAAATTTTGAGTGATCATCAAACAACTTTCGGATTTCGAAAACATAATTATCATGTCCAAACTTGTCCCCTAATCTTTCAAGGGAATGTTATTTTCCAATAGTGTTATTCCTTTTTTAGAATTTATAATATGAATTTCCTTTTATGCTCCATAATAGGAAAATGGAATTTGAATAAATTACTAGTCCAATCGATAATGATCCATGGAGAATGATAATAAGCCTTTATTGATTACTAGTATAATTGATAATGATCCATGTAGGATGATAATAAGCCTTTATTGATATTATCAAATTGAATGAAATAGGGGAAGCTAAAGCAAGAGGAATGAAAACATCTATGTTTGTGCATGGTCATGCTAGTATATGAGTCTGTCTCATGGCAGTCTCCATATTTACTTGTTAGATGTAGGGGTGCAAGTTGAGTTTAGTATTTGAGCCGGCTAGTAAACTCGATGAGTCGGCTCGAAAAAAGCTCGACTCGAGCTCGAGTCAGTGGAGCTCGGCAAGCTCGAGCTTGGAGATTTTGCCAAGCTTGACTAGAGATCGTCTTGTTTGCACCCCTAGTTAGATGCCCAAAAATTAAAATTATATTTATAATAACGGTGAAGATATAAACTTTTTGGGTGAGTATCCATGAGTGCTCCAAATAATACAAAAAATAAATTGGAGAATGACTTACCCCAATTGTTGATGTTGGTTTAAAACATACCCTAAAGTACAGAGTCTCTCCATTGGATATTCCACCCTGTAAAAGATAGCAACTTGTTAGCAGAATTCACAGTGGATACAATATTGAGATTGACAGGTTGTTTATTATGTTTTGCTTTCTGATATTAAAAAAGGATAAAAGTTACAGTCACATGGATGTCTTGGTTCAGAACTCAAAAATACTAAAACGCTTGAATACATATTTTACTAATAAATTCAGGATAATAAGTTAAATTTTAATATAGATGTTACATATGCTATTAGCATTATATATGCAAGATTAATTCATTAAAAGATACCTAAAATAATTGTCGTAGGCATAAGATAAATTTTAAAGTAAGAACGAAGAAATATCAATGGCAGGCATAAAAAAGGAATATAGAAGCACATAGCTTGCAAAATCGTAGAAATTATAAAGTAAGAATGACAAATGTCAATGCTTTGGCCAGCATCCAAATATTAGAACAAAAAAGAAAGGATAAACTTAAAGAAGCAAAAAAAAAACAAAAGGTTGTTTGAAAAGTGTCTGCATACAAGTTACAGATGTCAAGATCAATTTGCAAGTTCAGCAAGGGTCCATTTGTTTGTGTTAGAAAATGCTAGGAAAAATCATGTAAAAAACCCAACTTGTAGGACCCAATTATAAGCCCACTTAGGCTTCTTGTTTTCTACCACGCCTTTGGTTTGGGATTTCCCTTCTCCCTCTCTTCCTATATATTTGTACACATACTTGTAATGTATGATTGATTGAGGCTTTAATAAGCCGTTGCGATCTCCCACTTTCTTTAACCGCTCTTCCCTTCTCCCGTGGCTTCCATCTTCTCTTCCCCTCTCCTCCCTCTTGGTTCTTTTATACTCACTGTTTCTGACTAGTGGGACCCCCGCCTCTCTTCTGCCTAGCCGCTCCTGTCAAGCAGCTTGTTCCTCTTGCCTCTTCGATCGCGGTTTGTTTGCTCGCTGGTTGTCTACCCGCAGCGGCCTCGTTTACTGGTCGCTGGTCTATCAGCAGCCTTATTTCCTCAATGGTTTGATCTCTTCTCACTGTGGTTTATCCGTTGGTTTGCTTCCCGCGGATTGCTCGCCTTTCTCTCACAGCCCATCTGCCTGATGTTCGTCGTCGGACATCGCCGGCCCGCAGCGGCCTTGCCTGCCCGCCGCGGTCTCCACCGCTCGCCCGCCCGCAGCGGCCTTCCCTGCCCGCCGCGGTGTCCACCGCTAGCCTGCCCGCAGCTGCCTTCCTTGCCCGCCGCGGTGCCCACCGCTAGTCTGCCCGCGGCTTTGTTTTCTCTTTGCGGATTGCTCCCCGTGCTTTGCTCACCGCAAGTTCCTCCTCTCTGCTCGCTGGGTCCCACTTCTATTTGCCGCCAGTTTTTCCCGCCTAGCCGCAAGGTCTGCTGGACTCTTTTCTTCGTTGGTCGCATCCTTAGCCGCAAGGCAGGCTGAGTCCACGGTTCTGTCCGTGGTCCACTTTCTGCTGAGTCCGCGCCGGACCCCCTATCCGCCATTCTTATCCGCCGAGTCTGCGCCCTCCGTTTTCCTGCCGCTAGCTTCTCTAGTCTAGCCGCAAGGCGTGTTGGTTCCTTTTCTCTAGATGTCAACCATAAGTTGTGTGCTCATGAATCTGACTCTAATTCACAACTTACGAATCTGGAGTACTATTGGCGTCTTGTAGAAAAACTGATATATTTAACGGTAACAGGACCCGATATTTCATTTGTTGTTGGAGTGGTCAGTCAGTTTATGCATGCTCCACGGGTCTCCCATCTCCAGGTAGTCGAACGCATTCTCAGATATTTGAAGATTGTTCCTAGTCAAGGACTTGTATAGAAGCCATCCGTCTTTCTATCTCTTATTGCGTATTCGGATGCTGACTATGCAGACTCTCTTAATGATCGACGTTCCACTACTATTTTGTACCTACTTTGGAGGAAATCTCATCACCTGGCAAAGCAAGAAGCGATCTGTTGTTGCTTGCTCCTCTGCTGAAGCCGAATATCATGCAATGATGACTGTTGTGTCAGAGCTTACCTGGCTTGAGAGTCTTCTCGATGACTTGGGAGTCAAACTATCCTCACCAACAACTCTGTTTTGCGACAGTCAAGTCGCTATACATATTGTCAAAAATCCCGTGTTTCATGAGCGAACCAAACACATTGAAGTTGACTGTCACTTCGTTCGAGAAAAGGTTCAACTGAAGAAATTGGAATTAGAGCATGTTCCTGCTTCTGGGCAAGTTGCTGACATTCTCACCAGGCGTTACCTGTCCAAGCTTGGTGCTTACGATTTGTACGCTCCAGCTTGCGGGAGGGTGTTAGGAAATGTTAGGAAAAATCATGTAAAAAGCCCAAATTGTGTGGCCCAATTATAAGCCCACTTAGGCTTCTTGTTTTGTCCCACACCTTTGGTTTGGGATTTGCCTTCTCTCTCTCTTCCTATATATTTATACACATACTTGTAATGTATGATTGATTGAGGCTTTAATAAAATTCGGGCATTTTTGCACAGTTTGATTGGAAATGGAGTCCTCGAATTAGAATTGGAGGTACAATTTTGAACCTCCAATTCCAATTCCAAAGCCTTAATACCGATCAACCAAACAGACCCTAAGGTAATATATATTTAGAATATTTGTGCTAATAGTAGGGGTGCTAGCAAATTGAATTCGAGCTAGCCAGCCTCAAGAAGTGAACTAAGATTTCAAATTTTTTTATTAATAATCAAGATTACTATACATTATCAATATATATATATATATATATATATATATATATATATATCTTTATTATATAAGCAAACTCCTAATGAGGATATGGTGTAACATTTAAATTCAAAAATGCCCTCATTAAAACACTTTTTGGGGCTTAATTTTAGGACCTTTTGGTCTTTCTGCCGGTTCAGTGCTTAATAAAGATGAGGGTTGGCGCTTCTACCCGTGCACCAAGCTTTTTTTCATCATTTCGGCTCAACTTTTCATTTCACACTGCCCGATTACCTTGCCAGCTGCTCCTCCTGCCCGCCGCTCAGCTGTCACGCGTCCTCTCGCAGCCTCTCTCTCACGCTTCCTCATCCTCTTTCCCATCTTCGCCTGATACTTCGCATCTGCCGCCCCAATTTCTCAAAAACCTGACTTCCCTCCACATTCATTGGAGGTGTCTGCTCCAAAGCTTGCCGCCGGAAGCCGAAGGCCTCTTCGATGTTGCCGGAAGCTGAACCCTTCTTCGATGCCGCTGGAACCTGAACTAAGCCTGGTTCCATCTTCTACTCTTCTCCCAGGGCTAGATCTCTGCCCCTATCTATGGTACATGTTTGACTGTTCTTCCCGTTTTGTGTTATCTCAAACAATCGTTTCTTTTGCACCTGACATTTTCTTCTGGTCATAATAAGCTCCGTTTCACCTGATATTTTCTTTTACTCCTTGCTTTGTTTCATCTCAACTATGCTGAACCAAAGATTCTCAGGTACGCTTCTTTGCTCTGTTTCACTCTCAAGTAGCTTCTTAGTTGCAGCAAAAATGTTTAATTTAATGCCCTAATAAAAAATGTTTGTTACTTCGGCTTACAAGGAAATAATATTGAAGAATCTTCCATCTGGATGTCTTCTTTTTTGCATAAATCTCTCTTCTTTTTTAAAATGTCTGGAGTTAAAATGATTTGTATCCATACATCATAATGCTAAGGAATTGTTGGTATGGATCTCCAATATATATTGCTTGAATGGTATAAGTCATCCATTGGTTGTTTTTTATTCGAGAACTTTAATTATCCATTGTAACTCACCATTTTCACAGCAGCTTAATGATTGTTGTATGCAAACCATTACATGATTTGCAATCACTGCCTTGCTTTCCCAATGCTCTTCATTACTTTGGCATTCAAGATTCCAAAGTAACATTTAAATGTGATTACTTTCCAGGATCGGGGGAGGGGAAAAACACCACACTCAAAAAGCAATTGATGATGAAAAACTTTGAACACACTGGATGAGAAGAAAAACTACAACGTTTTACGACAACAATTACATTAGCTTTTCCCCTTCAATATTTTAATCTACTTGCCTCATTGTTGGAGTTGTTTGTGTCATTTCGAGTACATTATTTTTATTGGTTTTCAAATTATATCTTCTTCCTTCATGTGTTTATGTTTTCATGATAAAACATGCATAATAGTTGTGTTTTTACATTTGATGGTTTTAGAATAGAAACACTGTAAGTTTGGGGGGTTGATTTAGTTGGACAAAATTGAGGATTTTGATTAGAATTAAGAACTTTTTGTTGTGTCGGACGGTTCATGGATATTTCAAGTGAGTGGACATCGAGGGAGCTTGGGGGTCCGATCTTCACTGCGCGTTGCAGGCAGGAGAATGAGAGCAGCGGGAGTTCTGTCGCGCGGGGCAAGAGGTCCGATCTTCACTGTGCTTCATTAAGGTAGTTTTTAATGATGAAAGTGCTGCTTCATTAATAGCATGTATTGCTTCAGGATAATTACATGCAAATAAGATATTGCCAGGAAACTCAGTCTATGATCAATAAGGCGATCGACATTTCCTTCCCAGTATTCCTGCTCATCCCCATTATCACATTCTTATCACCTTCACTATTAGTTATGTTTTCAGTTGGATGGAATAATCGATTCAAAATACAATTTTGATGGTTAAAAAATTCTGAAAATTGTGCTAGATGCATTCTTATCACCTTCAGTTAGTTATGTTATATAGTAATTTATATGTTGAACTCATACTTGGATAAAAAAGTACACAGGACTCTCACCAAATAAACTCTTTTCTTTGATTTTAATTACTCTCTTCTCTTCTTCTTAATTCTCAATTTTTTGACAAGTTCTCATTTTTATAGCATGGTTCTATAAAGTACTAAATTACCCCAAAGGTTGGTTTCACCTTTTAAGCTACAACATGAAACAAAAAGAACACCAAACATTTAAGAAGCTATATTCAACTACAAAATTGATATTCAGCTTAAAGAATGTCTCCAAGCCACTCTCATTGGTAAGCGTAAAGGATAACAACCATTTACACTCTGTAATCTTTGCAAAAGAAAATTTGAGTGCAGTATGAGAGTAACAAAAACTTTAAACCCAAATTAAGAATAATCGCCCAGTAAGAGTAAATGATAACTTAAAGAATGTCTCCAAGCCGCCCCCATCGAATGTTGCCGCCCAATCGAATGTCGCCGCCCCAGCCGAATGTCGCCGCCCCCGCCGAATGTCGCCGCCCCGCCGAATGTCGTCGTCCCCGACCAGGGTCATCTTCCACATCCAACTGTCGGCGCCCCCGACCAATGTCGCCGCCCTCGACCAATGTCGTTGCCCCCGACCAATGTCGTCGCCCCCGACCAATGTCGCCGCCCCCAACCAATATCGCCGCCCTCGATCAATGTCACTGCCCATGACCAATGTCGCCCCTACGACCAATGTCGTCGTCCATGAACAATGTTGACGCCGTCGACCAATGTCGCCGCCCCGACCAATGTAGCCACCCCCAACCAATGTCGCCTCCTGTGACCAATGTCGCCGCCCCCAACCAATGTCGCCGTCCCAGACCATTGTCACCTCCCTCAACCAATATTGCAGTCCACGACAAATGTCACCCCCACAAACAATGTCGCCTCCCACAACCAATGTCGCTCCCATGGACAATGTCGCCCCTACGGACATTGTCGCCCTCCACGACCAATGTCGCCCCACGACGAATGTCTCGCCCCGCACGGGGTCCCCCGTGCACAACTGTTTGTATATATATATACACATACATATATCCTTAAAAATATTTATTTGTTACAGATATAAAATCTAATACATACGCAAAGATGTGTAAAATGCTTGCATATAAGAGAAGCTCAAAATTATATTACACCAAGCCTCCAAGGATTATGGAATTGACATCTAAATTTTAAACATAATATCAGCCATAGAATTTTTTTTTAAAAAAGAACTGAGTGCATAGTATCTTAATTTGCGAAGGACATAAGTAAAAAGGAGTTCAAAACCAAAGCAACGACGAACAAAAGTTTAAAACAGCTATAAAATTTATACAAGGAAAGAATACAACCTGAATACCACCTGACCGGTTTGTTCTTGTTCGAATTTCCCCATTTTCATCAGTATAAAATTCATCATTATGCTCACTCCCCATCATTAAAGCACCTATATCACAATTACGACATGTAACATCAACACTAAATGAATCAGAGATGCTTGCAGGTTGAATCCCAAAAAGAATAAACCAAAAGTGGTTTGAGGATTTATTAGCTCCATGGAACAATTTAGTAAGTGAAAATATGTTTCTAGCTACCCACCAGAAAATCCGCTTCCAAATTCAACACCCTTTGTTGCAGGAAGTGACATCATAGCTTTTGCAAACTCTGCTTCAAGCTTGTCAAAAACTGGGGATCCAAGCCCCTGAAAAAAAGTGGTGAGAAATAAAATTATCATCAGTGAGACTGTCCGCGGGTTTGCGAGATATACAAACGTAAAAGAAGGCCAAATTTACGTATGGAGTCTGAATGATGAGTACAGTGCTTTCAAAAAAAATTTTGGAACATAAAATTAACCACAAGTGTGGATGATTTACACGTGGAACATTTCTTGCGATGCAGGTCACAACTCCACCAACCGAGTCGCCTCTAACTCGAACAACATCAATGGCATCAATCATCTTCTGAGCATAATCTGGATCCGGACATCTAACAATGTTGCTTTCTATCTAATGAACTCCATGAATTTTTTGTTAAAATGTAAATAAGAAATGGACAATAAATTCTAGTGTAAATGGAAAAAGAAATTAATCGCATACCTGATCTGCTGTGACAGTATCATAATCAATCACTCCTTCAGGAAGAACAACTTTATGCACTTGAGAGACATAAGCTAAGATCTACAAAATATAATACACGCATCCTTTAATAAATCCATGGCTTAATCTAAAGTCTTCAAAATTATGATTGCAAAAAAAATGTATTTTACAGTGGCGAGTCATTATATTACTTTTGGTTTAATAGTGCTATATACTGGCATTATGGGGGAGGTTTTGAGTAAAAGGAGAACAGGGAGAAGTTGGTGAAGACCAATTGACATACTGATGAGTTAGAATTTGACTCAATAATTTCATTAGGATAAAAAAATATAAGATAGATGGTTTAGGATAAACACAAATGACCTTTTTAGTTTCTCAAATCTCGACAAATTAAGATTTCAAAATTTTAAGATTATTAATGCTTAAATAAACCAAAACTCTTATAAATTGAAGAAAGATAAAGAGCCAGATCAGGAGCTCATTTTGCTAGAAAGAGCCGGGCGTGTGAAGTTTTTCTGCCATAGGCTGGTGGGGGTTTAGTAGGAATTAGGTAATGGGGACCATATTACGCACGTAAGCGTAACTTCATTTATCTTGTCTTTATGTTTATTGATATGAGCCCCCCTCACTATATAAGGAGGTGGTATGAGAGAGTTCTTTTCATCTTATGTTATTAGGGTTTTGGGTCTCCTCTTGGAGGAACCAACCTCCAGAAGAAGGGCACGAGTATACCTCATGATTGTATCTGATGTGTTCATCTAGTGAAATATTTTATTCTCGTACGCGTATCATTGGTCCAACCTGCCCGTTCCCGCCTGCATCGTGCCACCGGGTTTTGGGTTCCGTCAATACTCCAGCTTCCGCTCAGAGACCTAGCCGATCCGTCGACTGAGTACTGTCACTGTAGCGACCCGCCGAGGCCACACCGCATCCCGCTTGCATTGCTTCCGCCACGTCCGTCGTTGTCCGTCATCCAACGGCCATGTTGTACGCTCTCCTCCGACGGCACCCTTCTCCGCTTCCATCATCTGTCAGGCTCCGCTCCGCCGAATCTGCTATTTTCGGCCTTCCGAACCAGATCCACCTGTTCCAGAACCGGCTCCCTTCACTCCTCCAACCAGTATCGGTTCCTTCCAGTCTTCCTCTACTCCGTCAGCCGCCGTTCGTTCCCCTCTCAGCCGCTGTTCGTTCCTCCATCCAGCATCAACACCCTTCATATGCCAAAGGGCCGAATGGACTCCCGCATGAAAGCAATCAAACACACCCTCACCAGCATCAACTTGCGTCTCGACGCCCAGGCCGAGCAACTCACGTCACTTATGACCATGCTTCACAACCTGCAACTCGGCCAGAACTCCGGACATACTACTGCTTCCGCCTTAGGATCCCCTAACACAATGACCCCCGCAGATCCCGCCTTGAAGGGCTTACCTCGACAACTACCACATCCCGACATCCCCACCTTCAACGGGACTGACCCACTTGGGTGGATTACCCGCACCAAATAGTTTTTTGATCTTTACCGGACTCCTCCGTTGCAGCAAAAGTCCCCACAGCAATCGTAGGCATGGAAGGGTCCGCCCTCCATTAGGTCCGCTGGCTCCGCCAATCCTCCAATGACCTCACTTGGATGGCCCTCACGGAGGCCCTCATTTAGCGGTACGACCACCGCTACTCCGGCTCCATGATCGAGCGCCTCTGTGGAGTCCGCCAAACCGGCTCCATTGACTCGTACGTTGATATGTTTATTGAGCTGGTCACCCATGTCCTAGGACTTCCCCCCGATCATTACTTGGCATACTACATGCATGCCCTGCAACCCCATATCAGAGCCTGCCGCTGCATCTTTCAGTCAGTCACTGTGAACCAAGCCATGGACCTCTCCCCACTAGTGGAGGTCAAATTCCTCGCGCTGTCCGCGGACCCTCCTTCCTCACTGCCCCCTCCAAACCTCCTTACCAGCCATACTTTCCTCCCCCGACGAAACAACCGCCACTGCCACCTCCTCTACCTCGTCCAGCCAATATGGGCCCACACAACAACCGTCCTGTCCCCACTAACCGCCTCTCCACCCAAGAGTACCATGACCTACAAAGCAAGGTCCTGTGTTTTCGTTGCAGACAACCCT
The DNA here is from genome assembly GCA_039583875.1 of Platanthera guangdongensis. Lineage (NCBI taxonomy): Eukaryota > Viridiplantae > Streptophyta > Magnoliopsida > Asparagales > Orchidaceae > Platanthera > Platanthera guangdongensis. Next base: position 284,692,931 of record CM077151.1, on the reverse strand, counting down.
ACTCGCCTACTCAAGATTGCCCCATGAAGGAGCTCCAGTGCCTCATCGTGGAGGACATACATGAGCTCACCGCTGCTGACTTGAACGCGCTGACGATCATCGATGTACCTCCAGACGGCGCTCCGGGCGCCTCTACGTTTGGGCCCCGCGGGCATATTACTACTAGTGGAGGACGACGCTCCGACCTTGAGGGCAAGGTCGTTTTTCTGGCGGGGTATATTGTTGCGCACATGCGCGTAACTTCATTTATCTTGTCTTTTTATGTTTATTGATGTGAGCCCCCCTCCTTATATAAGGAGGTGGTATGAGAGAGTTCTTCTCATCTTATGTCATTAGGGTTTTGAGTCTCCTCTTGGAGGAACCAGCCTCCAGAAGAAGGGCACGAGTATACCTCGTGATTGTATCTGGTGTGTTCATCTAGAGAAATATTTTTTCTCATACGCGTATCAGACACCTCATTTAATGCGCTTATTTGCTTCGAATGATGGTTAAAAAGGAAATAGAAAATGCACCGAGAAAATTATAAAATAAAAGCATGTTAATTAATTAGAGAAAAAGGAGGGAGAGAAGGTTAGGAAAAAGTGAGTCCTTTTGAAAATAGAGCTACATTCCTGTAATGTTGGGTGCTAATGTTTTCAGTTTTTCCTAAATAACTACTTGGCTTAATTAGCTTTGACTTATCAAACCCAGCATGCTTATTTATAGTAAAGGCCTGGCGCGATGCAACGAGTTTTGACTTCTTGGACTCTTAGTTTAATACCGCAAAAGTTTCACATATTATTGTTAGTTTGCTCTCTACATTCTCTACAGACAGTACTGAGCCAGTGGCAGGATGCGCTGACAGCGATCATCAGCATTCCGAGCTTCATTTCCTTTACCAGTATATAAATTCAACTGGAATCTCTCTATCATTATTTATTCATTAACAACAACAAAACTCAAGCCTTTATCCACTAAAATAAGAAAATAGTAAATGTCTCAAAACAGATGGAATTTGACATAAATATAGCCAATGATTTTTTTAAAAGATTACTTTAAGTGTTTAAAAAAAAGATATAATGAATACATAGCATTAGCATAGTTTCATGATCAATGCTAAAAATAATTACGAGGAAATCTGGCAAGCTAACATTCTGATGTGGTGTGACGACTTATCATATATGGCATGCCCGGATCGATGATCGGACTCCGTAGATGCGCCTGGATTCGCGTTGTGAATCAATTTCATATATAACTTTGTATTTTTTGAGTTTTATTTCATGTAGTTTTGGCCCTGAAACCAACAGTAAATCATAGTCGTTGATTCCGAGTGCCATTTCAGATTCTTATTTAGATGATGTTTAGGGCTGCCGTCATCTTTATCGCTGAATGTTTGGAGAAGAAATCTCTTCATTCCGGTGATCACCTCCGCGGTGCCGACTCCGTGGAACTCCTTGGTGACGACACCTTGGGTAAGGTCTTTGTATCTTGTATTTTTCCTCCTCCCCCGCCCTCCACCTTTCCTATTTTTGCTGTCCAGTCTGTGCAAACAGCAGCCTCATCAGTTTTCCACTTTTTCCAGCCTCCACCGCATCAGGCCGCCACCCCCTTTGACCTTGGTTACCCAAACCCTGCCGACAGTCCTTTCCCCCTCCCATCCTGCCCACAGTTGGCCTCCCACCTCCTCCCAGGTCCATTCCGCCTCCCCTCCTTTCTATCTTTCCAAAACAGGTAGCCCCCCAGTGAACCCCCGAACAGCAGCGGGCAGCAGCCACCTCCAGATCCCCTCCCACCAATAACCTCCCAGCCACCCCACCGCCAGGCCGCCACCCACCTAGCTACTCCATAGCCGGTCGCAGCCTTTAACCCCTCCCAAAGGAACTTCCAGCCACCTCTAAAAAGCCACCAAGTCGTTTTCCCCCAAAAATCAGTCCAGATCTGGTAGACTTTTAAGCTAGATCCACCCACTTCTCCCCCTGTTCCAGCCCTCCTAATCACCATCCAGCCTTCCCCTTACTCGTTCCGGCCCATCCACCACCGAAATCCCTTTTTAACCCTCCAATGTTCAGATCTACTATTATTACAACAGCCCTAATATTTATATTGTGTTTTTGTACTGGTATTCAGTTGTAAAATATTATTATGGTTTGAATTATTACATGTTTGCTTGGGTGTTCGATTCATTATAGTTATTTGTGCATGAATTAATCTCTAACTGCATGAAGGACCGATTCGCCGCGCGCTCTAGCTTTACCCCTCCACGCGGAGGAAAACCTAAACTTGCGTCGCTTAAATAAATTATCTTTGTCTTGCTTTAAATATACTGTGTGAGATTATATTATTTATTATTCAATTATGATTTTATCTGTCGGGTTTTGCATAGCATGTAGGGTTAGGTTGCCATTTTTCCGCCGCCTATAGGTTCGCCCTGGGTCAATTGGTATCAGAGGGAGGTTTCACACACTTTTTGATATGCAGTCGTAAAGTCTATATGTTTTTCATTATGTCTATGTATCACAATTATTCCTCTCCTCAATTTGGAGTTTTCGAGTCCATGTACACTCGCGTCCATAGAGCCCAGTGAGGAAGACCTTCACGGTACTATGACGATTATTCTCGATCGCAGCACACCACCGCCAGAGATCGTGTTGACCCACCAACACAACCCCATTATGCTAAAGACGATAAGTATGATGATTGTCGTTGTTTTTATTCTTGCACGCGAGCGGATCGTGTTGACCTTTCGACACGACTCGATTACCATAAAGATGACTATTATGGGGTCGCTTTGAGAGAAACCTTGAGGGTCAGTTTCGTACTGTTGCCCCTCCCTTTGACGGCTCACCGAGTCCCAAGTCTTTCAGTTATTGGCTCGTGGATATGGAGTAATATCTCAATCATTTCGAATTATTCGGTGAGCGTCGCGTCAAGTTTGCGAAACTTCGACCTTTAAATCAGGAGAGGGCTTATTGGTCTAACGTTGAGAGGACCGACGAGCGAGACCGTCCTTACATTGTGTCAAAGGTATCTGACTTCATTGTATCAGAGTCGCTACTCGACCAATTATTTTCCCTTCAGCAAGAATCCAAGTCTATCGCTGAGTATGGGGACCATTTTGATGAGTTAACAGTGAGCAGTGATATCCGTGAGGACCCAGCCATGAACATTGCCCGATTTCGGTCTGGACTTCAGTCTGACATACGTACTAAGGTAGTTTATTATAGCTCGAAGTCCCTCGAGCTGACATATAAGCTCGTCCATTGTTATGAACAGTTTTTGAGATCCGCAAGAGCTGGTCGATGAGATTCTAACCTTGACCTCCGCAATACAAGTCTCTCCCACACTGAGGTCACCACGATGTCAACCATTGTCCTGTCAATCAAGACAAAAAAGTGATACCTGAAGCGGATTGCTCTCACCCCAGTGAGGTGCTTAGCTCACTGATTGACCTATCTCTTGTTTCTGACCCGTCTCTTGTGAGTTGTGACCCCGACTGAGAGCGAGCCTGAGCGATCTATTAAGTCTGTAATGTTGTGTCCCTCGCCCACACATCTTCTTCTGTCATTCACCGAGTTAGGTAGCACCCCAACCACAAACCCATTTCCTAACACAACACCCACAAATTCATTCTTGATTATAGGTCTGTCGCTCTCCCATTGTTATTATTTTGAGTCACATCACGACAGAGAGCCCAGAGCCTGGTGTTGATCTCGTAGTGGCAATGTCACTCATTCACAGAGACACTATCCTTTACGATGGTACTCATCTGGAGGACCTTGACCCTAGTGACGAGTTCTATGACGAGCCTCCAGTTGAGCCTTCTGATGATCCGCCGCATTCTGGTAAGGATGAGATTCAGGCAAGCCACGCATGTATGATTATTGATTTATTGATGCCTCTTCCATTATCGTTCCTGGCTGTGCCCTAAAGGATGGATATTATGTGGACCATCCAATATTTAGGGCACCACCTACTGACACATCACACTCTCGACAAGTTTTGAGATGCACCACTTGCTGACCCACCATACGAGTTCTTTATTTTTTGGGATACGAACCACACTCGAGAGTCATGTCTTCTAGTCTGTGTACACGATTTTTACCCAGGTTGTCGTCTCATTCGCGATGAATTTTTGTATACACCTCGTGTGATAGATTTTTAGGTCATTATTAGATTTTTCTCATTGAGAGCATGTTGTGTCTATCATGTTTGATTACATCATTTGAATGAATCTGTCGAGTCGTTTTTTCATCATTTGCATGAGTCATTTATGTTGTCTATTCATCGTTTGCATGTGTGTCATGAGTTGGTCTGACGGAGAATCCATAATGATAATAAATCTTGCTATCCCTCACTGGAAATCTGCCATGGATGAAGAGATGACTACTCTTACTGAAAGGGGTACTTGGACCCTTGTTCCTCCTCCCGTGGGCACTGATGTGGTTGGCTGTCGCTGAGTCTTTGTTGTGAAATTTCGCCCCGACGACACTGTGGATCGCTACAAGGCCCGGCTGGTGGCCAAATGCTTCACTCAGACTTACGGCGTTAATTGGTTTGACACTTTTTCTCCGGTTGCTCGCCTCAGCACCATCCGGGTTCTTTTCTCTGTGACTGTTAATCGGGATTGAGCTATTTCCCAGTTTGATGTCAAGAATGTCTTTCTCTATGACGATCTTCAGGAGGATGTCTACATGGAGCAACCTCCTGGGTATGTTGCTCAGGGGGAGACACGCATATGCCGTTTGAAGAAGGCCATTTATGGCCTAAAGCAGAGCCCTCGGGCGTGGTTCGACAAGTTCAGTGGTATTGTGGCTACCATCGGCTTTACAAGGAGTTCGGCTGATCACTCCTTATTCATTCGCAAAACGGCCTCGGGACTGGTGGTTTTGGCAGTATATGTGGATGATATTCTTTTACAGGCGATGACCAAGATGGGGTGGACTTGACGAAAAAACACCTCCGTCAACACTTGTTCACGAAGGATATGGGCTCCCCGAAATACTTTTTGGGGATAGAAATCTCTCGGAAACTTGACTCGTTGGTTCTCTCCCAACAAAAGTATGCCCTTGATCTTCTACAAGAAGCAGGATTGACAGGTGCCAAACCGGCCCGGTTTCCCATGGCTATTGGAGAAGACAAAACATGGACGGATGACTCGCCTATTCTATCTGATGTCACAAGGTACAGACGATTGGTAGACAAACTCATCTATCTCACAGTGACTAGACCCGACATCTCCTATGCTGTAGGCAAGGCCAGTCAGTTTATGCAAGCTCCCAGGGAGTGCCATCTTCAGTCTGCCTTGAAGATTTTAGAGTATGTCAAAGCAGCACCAGACAAACGGCTAATCTTTCAGAGGAATGACCATCTGAGGGTTGAGGCCTACTCAGATTCAAGTTATGCGGATGACAAAGGCGATCGCAAGTCCACATCAAGTTTTTGTACTTTTGTTGGAGGAAATCTTGTGAGTTGAAAGAGCAAGAAACAGTCTGTTGTCTCCAGATCCAGTGCAGAAGCCGAATACCGGAGTATGACGTCAACCACGTGTGAGTTAAAGTGGTTGCGGGCTCTCATGCTTGACCTAGGAGAGGTTTATGACTATCCTCTTCCGATGTTCTGTGACAACAAAACCGCTATATACATATCCAGAAATCTGGTCTTCCATGAGAGAACAAAGCATATAGAGGTTGACTGTCACTTCATTCGGGAAGAGATTTTGAAGAAACAAATTTGTACTCCGTTTGTCACCTCTGACAAGGAATTGACAGATATCTTCACAAAACCGGTCTCTACTTCCTTCTTTCACATTTGTGACAAGCTGGGCATGATTGATATCTATGTTCCCGTTTGAGGGGGAGTGTTAAAGTATCAGACCGGGCGGCCTTGCGGTCTTGTCTGGCGGCTTGTTGACCGAGCGGTCTGGCGGTCTCACTCAGAGGCATGGAGACCGGGCGGTCTATCGGTCTCCCATTGCGGCGTGTTCGTATCCTGCTGGAGTTGCCAAGCGGTTAACTCATCTGCCTAACCGCGCGGCCTGTGCGGTCTCCTTTATTTCTAACCGCTCTGAACTGTACATGTATAGTCCCACATTGTTTGTTTGTACTCTCTCATATTTCCTCCATTCTATAACAGGGAGGTCATACCTTTGTAAATGATATCTTTTTTGGATAATAAAATTTCAATTATTCAAAATTCTATCCGTTTGTTCTTGCATGTTCGCTACTTTTTACATGATATCAGAGCACACGGTCTTTTCCTCCTGATTGTGTGCGCTCTCTGATTCTCGCGGCTTATTTCTGCTTTACGCGACCTGTCTTCGCGACTTGCCTTCTCTTCTGCCCGCTACCCTGTTCGCGCGGCTTGTTTCTCCTTGCTTCTCTTTTCAGTTGCTTTTCGTCGCCGCGACCTGTTTCGTTGTCGCCGCGACCTGTTTCCTTCTAGCCTCTCCTGCTTCCTAGTCGTTGCAGCCTGCTTCTGTTCGCCCGACTTGCGACTTGTTGTTGTCGCCGCTGCTTCTTGCTTCATCTTCTCGTCTGTTCGCTCGGACTTTTCAGTACGCGCGACCTCTTCCCCGCTGTGCATTGGTCTGCTTCCTAGCCGCTTGTGTTCGCGCGGCTTCTTCCCTTTAAACCGCTGCGGTTGCGCGCGGGTTGCTCTCCTTTTTCCTCTCCCCGCGGCTTCTCTTCTTCTCGCGCGGTTTCTTGCTTTTTTCTATGACTACTTCCGGTCTCACCACCCCCGTTATCTCCACCTCCCACAGCTCCTCCTCCACCTCCTCCTTCGGGCAACCTTGGCACGCTTTCTAAGCTTGTTGGCTCCAACTATCCCGATTGGAGCGTTTCTTTCACCCTTTCTTCTTCGCTCTCAGCGCATGCGTCATCACCTCACCGATGACCCTCCTTCTCGTAACTCCCCTGAATTTGATGACTGGGATGCGAGTGATGCCCATGTCCGCACTTGGCTGACCAACAGCCTCTCTGATGAGTGCCTTCCCGTCATTCGCCATGATGAGACGGTCAAGGCCGCCTGGCTTCACCTCGCTGCTCTCTATTCGAAGGGGGGACAGACGCCCCGCATTTATACTCTCTATGCGGACCTCTTCGCCCGCCCTTCCATGTCCCCTGCTGCGGCTTATCAGCAGGTTCAGGCTCTTGGCGCAGAGATCCTCCAAAATCGCCCCTTCTCCGCGGACTTGGCCGAACAGCACAAAACTTCTAGGAACTCCTGATTGTTTGTTATCTTCTTCGTCTTCCTGATTCCTATGATCTGATCCGTCAGCAGATCCTGAGTGAGGCGGAATCTCCTACTTTGGATGCCACCGCGGCTCGAATTGCCGCTGTTACTTCGCTGCTCCAGCGGCCTTTGTTGGCCTCCCCCCCTTCCTAGGACTCCTATGCTCACCAAGCTCAGAAGGGGGGTTCTAGTGGCCGCAGCCACTCCGGCGGACGCGGTTTGTCCAGGTTCCTCTGCTCTCACTGTGGTCGTACCGACCATTCTGTTGACCGCTGCTGGCAGAAACATCCTCATCCTTCATCCTCGTAACTCCCCTGAATTTGATGACTGGGATGCGAGTGATGCCCTTGTCCGCACTTGGCTGGCCAACAGCCTCTCTGATGAGTGCCTTCCCGTCATTCGCCATGATGAGACGGTCAAGGCCGCCTGGCTTCACCTCGCTGCTCTCTATTCGAAGGGGGGACAGACGTCCCGCATTTATACTCTCTATGCGGACCTCTTCGCCCGCCCTTCCATGTCCACTGTTGCGGCTTATCAGCAGGTTCAGGCTCTTGGCGCAGAGATTCTCCAAAATCGCCCCTTTTCCGCGGACTTGGCCGAACAGCACAAACACTTCCAGGAACTCCTGGTTGTTTGTTATCTTCTCCGTCTTCCCGATTCCTATGATCTGATCGGCCAGCAGATCCTGGGTGACGCGGAATCTCCTACTTTGGATGTCACCGCGGCTCGCATTGCCGCTATTACTTCGCTGCTCCAGCGACCTTTGTTGGCCTCGCCCCCTTCCCAGGACTCCTATGCTCACCAAGCTCAGAAGGGGGGTTCTAGTGGCCGCAGCCACTCCGGCGGATGCGGTTCGTCCAGGTTCCTCTGCTCTCACTGTGGTTGTACCGGCCATTCTGTTGACCGCTGCTGGCAGAAACATCCTCATCTTCGCCCTTCTGGTGATGCTCCTTCTTCGGCCTCCGCCTCCTCTCGGCCGTCTGCCTCTGTGGCCACGACTTCAGGTAGTGCCCACGTCGTTACCCAAGGTAAATGACTGATTGACTCCGGTGCTACAAATCATATGACTGGCAACCCTCATTGCTTCTCCCGTCTTGAGACGCATGACCGCTTGCCCCCGGTTCGTGTGGCGGATGGTTCACCGTCCCCGGTTCATGGGACGGGCATGGTTCAACTCACCCCATCGCTTTGCTTGGAGGACACTCTCTATGTCCCGAAATTCCCGTGCAATTTATTATCTGTTACTACTTTATGCCGGCAACTTCAGTGCTCCGTCTTATTCACTCCCACTGCTTGTTCTTTTCAGGACCCGAGGACCCAGCGGACGATTGCTACTGGGACTGAGAGCGGCGGACTATATTTCCTCGACAACGTCTCTGCTCTGTCCGCCAACTCCTCCTCTACCGATCTGCTTCAATGACATCTTCGCCTTGGACATCCTCCTCCTCGGATTCTTCGACAGCTTCTGCCCTACTTACCTCCAACCAGTTCTCCGCTCAACTGTGATGCGTGTCAGCTTGGCAAACATCATCGCTCCTCCTTCCCCCCGAAGCAAGGCCGTGACTCCTCTCGCCCGTTTGATCTCATTCATTCTGATGTCTGGGGTCCTGCTCCTACCCTCACCGTTGGTCGGGGTAGTTCCTACTTTGTAACTTTTATAGATGATTTTTCTCGATGTACCTGAGTGTATCTATTAAAAGATCGCTCTGAACTCTTTTCTATATGACAATCCTTTTATTTTATGATTAAAAATCAGTTTGACATTTCTGTTAAAGTTTTACGCTCTGATAATGCTAAGGAATATTTTAGTCATGAGTTCTCCTCTTTCTTTCAACAACATGGTCTTATTCATCAAACTACTTGTGTTTACATCTCCCAGCAGAATGGAGTGGCGGAGCGTAAAAACCGTCACCTCCTTGATGTTGCTCGTACTCACATGACGCAGATGCACGTACCTCACTCCTACTGGGGCTACGCTGTGCTCCTCGCCTGCTATCTCATCAATCGTCTTCCCTCCACGGTTCTCCACGGCCAGATCCCCTTCTCCATTCTCTACCCCAGCAAGGAACCTTTTCCTCTCCCTCTCCGTGTCTTTGGCTGCACGGCTTTTGTTCACACTCCCTCCGCTACCCGCGACAAGCTTTCCCCCCGTTCCACCAAGTGTGTCTTTTTGGGGTACTCGACCACTCAAAAAGGCTATTGCTGTTTTGACCCCCTTCTACGCAAGCAATTTGTCTCCGCGGACGTGACATTTTTCGAGAATGCTTCCTACTTCTCTCCTACCTCCTCTCTTCCTCCTGATGTCTCAGCTTCTCCTTCGCCTCTCTCCGTTCCCTCCACGCCTCTCGACATCTCCACCTTTCCCTCCTCTTCTCCACCCTCTCCTTCCCTGTCCGTCTCCCCACCCACCCCTCCTCCCTCTTCTCTGGCGCCGTCTCTCTAGTCCCGGGCCAGCCTTCTCCGCCACGGACGCTCCGGTCGCTGACGCACCCGTCGACCTGGATCTTCCCATTGCTCTTCACAAAGGGGTGCGGGCGTGTACTCAACACCCGCTTGCGGCTGTTGTTTCCTATGATCGGCTTTCTCCTTCTCGCAGGTGTTTTGCCTTGGCTATCTCCGCTACCTCTACTCCCCGCACCTACTAGGAGGCTCTTGCTATCCCTCACTGGAAATCTGCCATGGATGAAGAGATGGCTACTCTTACTGAAAGGGGTACTTGGACCCTTGTTCCTCCTCCCGTGGGCACTGATGTGGTTGGCTGTCGCTGGGTGTTTGTTGTGAAATTTCGCCCCGACGGCACTGTGGATCGCTACAAGGCCCGGCTGGTGGCCAAAGGCTTCACTCAGACTTACGACGTTGATTACTTTGACACTTTTTCTCCGGTTGCTCGCCTCAGCACCATCCGGGTTCTTCTCTCTGTGACTGTTAACCGGGATTGGGCTATTTCCCAGCTTGATGTCAAGAATGCCTTTCTCTATGACGATCTTCAGGAGGACGTCTATATGGAGCAACCTCCTGGGTATGTTGCTCAGGGGGAGACACGCGTATGCCGTTTGAAGAAGGCCATTTATGACCTAAAGCAGAGCCCTCGGGCGTGGTTCGACAAGTTCAGTGGTATTGTGGCTACCATCGGCTTTACAAGGAGTTCGGCTGATCACTCCTTATTCATTCGCAAAACGGCCTCGGGACTGGTGGTTTTGGCAGTATATGTGGATGATATTCTTTTACAGGCGATGACCAAGATGGGGTGGACTTGACGAAGAAACACCTCCGTCAACACTTGGTCACGAAGGATATGTGCTCCTCGAAATACTTTTTGGGGATAGAAATCTCTCGGAAACTTGACTCGTTGGTTCTCTCCCAACGAAAGTATGCCCTTGATCTTCTACAAGAAGCAGGATTGACAGGTGCCAAACCGGCCCGGTTTCCCATGGCTATTGGAGAAGACAAAACATGGACGGATGACTCGCCTCTTCTATCTGATGTCACAAGGTACAGACGATTGGTAGACAAACTCATCTATCTCACAGTGACTAGACCCGACATCTCCTATGCTGTAGGCAAGGTCAGTCAGTTTATGCAAGCTCCCAGGGAGTGCCATCTTCAGTCTGCCTCGAAGATTTTAGAGTATGTCAAAGCAGCACCAGGCAAAGGGCTAATCTTTCAGAGGAATGACCATCTGAGGGTTGAGGCCTACTCAGATTCAAGTTATGCGGATGACAAAGGCGATCGTAAGTCCACATCAGGTTTTTGTACTTTTGTTGGAGGAAATCTTGTGAGTTGGAAGAGCAAGAAACAGTCTGTTGTCTCCAGATCCAGTGCAGAAGCCGAATACCGGAGTATGACGTCAAGCACGTGTGAGTTAAAGTGGTTGCGGGCTCTCATGCTTGACCTAGGAGAGGTCTATGACTATCCTCTTCCTATGTTCTGTGACAACAAGGCCGCTATATACATATCCAGAAATCTGGTCTTCCATGAGAGAACAAAGCATATAGAGGTTGACTGCCACTTCATTCGGGAAGAGATTTTGAAGAAACAGATTTGTACTCCGTTTGTCACCTCTGACAAGGAATTGACAGATATCTTCACAAAGCCGGTCTCTACTTCCTTCTTCCACATTTGTGACAAGCTGGGCATGATTGATATCTATGCTCCAGCTTGAGGGGGAGTGTTGAAGTATCAGACCGGGCGGCCTTGCGGTCTTGTCTGGCGGCTTGTTGACCGAGCGGTCTGGCGGTCTCACTCAGAAGCCTGGAGACCGGGCGGTCTATCGGTCTCCCATTGCGGCGTGTTCGTATCCTGTTGGAGTTGCCAAGCGGTTAACCCATCTGCCTAACCGCGCGGCCTGTGCGGTCTCCTTTATTTCTAGCCGCTCTGCACTGTACATGTTTAGTCCCATATTGTTTGTTTGTACTCTCTCATATCTCCTCCATTCTATAAAAGGGAGGTCATACCTTTGTAAATGATATCTTTTTTGGATAATAAAATTTCAATTATTCAAAATTTTATCCGTTTGTTCTTGCATGTTCGCTACTTTTTATAGATCGGACTCCGTATATGCATGGATTCGCATTGCGAATCCATTTCAAATATAGCTTTGTATTTTTTCGAGTTTTTTTTCATGTACTTTTGGCCCAAAAACTAACGGTCAATCATGGTCGTTGATTCTGGGTGCCCTAATTTCATATTCTTATTTATATGATGTTTAGGGTTGCCGTCATCTTCATTGGTGAATATTTGGAGAAGAAATCCCTTCATTCCGGTGATCTCCGCGATGCCGACTCAGTGGAACCTTTTGATGATGACTTCTTGTGTAAGGTCTTTGTATCTTTTATTATTCCTCCTCCCCCACCCTCCACCTTTCCTATTTTTGTTGTCCAGTCTGTGCAAACAACATTCCCATCAATTTTCCACTTTTTCCAGCCTCCACTACATCAGGCCTCCAACCCCATCGTCAGTCCTTTTCCCCTCCCATCCAGTCCACAGCCGGCCTCCCACCTCCTCCTAGGTCCATTCCTCCTCCCTTCCTCCTTCCTATCTTTCCAAAACAGGTTGACCCCCCAGACAGCAGCAGCCACCTCCAGATCCCCTCCCACCGATCACCTCCCATCCGCCCCACCTCCAGGCCTCCACCCGCTAGCCACTCCATAGCCGGCCAGCGCCTTTAACCCCTCCCACAGGAACTTCCAACCACCTCTAAAATACCACCAAGCCACCCCCCCCCCCCAAATCAGTCCAGATCTGGACTTTTCAGGCAGATCCAGCCACTTTCCTCCCTGATCCAGCCCTCCTAATCACCATCCATCCAGCCTTCCTCTTACCCGTTCCGGCCCACCCACCACTAGAATCCCTCTTTTAACCCTCCAACGTTCAGATCTACTATTATTACAACATCCATAATATTCGTATTATGTTTTTGTATTGGTATTCAGTTGTAAAACATTGTTATGATTTGGATTGTTACATGTTTGCTTGGGTGTTCAATTCATTATAGTTATTTGTGTATGAATTAATCTCTAACTGTAGGAAGGATCGATTCGCTGGGCGCTGTACCTTTGGCCCTCCACGCGGAAGAAACCCTAAGCTTGCCTCGCTTAAATAAATTATCTTTGTCTTGCTTTCTGCGTGGATGATATTATTTATTATTCAATTATGATTTTATCCGTCGGGCTTTGCATAGCATGTAGGGTTAAGGTTGCCGTTTTTCCGCCGTCTATTGGTTCGCCTTGCGTAGTTGCGTCACATTCTGTGGGTAATGTTTCGGATCTGAATTCATGTTAATATGAGAACCATGCCGTGATTTATTTTCTTATATAATATAAAACAAAATGTTAAAATATTTATAAAGGCATATTACAATATTAAATTATCATATGGGAAATGACATCAGTTGAAGACAACCTCTACTCCTGATTTCAACTTGAGAATCTTCTTTGCAACAGCCCCAGCAGCAACTCTACCAATGGTTTCTCTGGCTGAAGATCTGCCACCACCCTGCATTTCAATTTTCACATTGGGAAAAGATAAATCCAGTGAAATGCAATTATATGTTTTGCAGTACAAGAATAGAAGATAAACTTGTATCCTTCTTATTGCTCCAAGAAGACCATAACCATGATTAAAAAACAAATACCTGAACTGATCTTATGCCGTATTTGAAATCATATGTGGCATCTGCATGAGAAGGCCTATATGCTATTGACATTTCACTATAGTCCTGCAAACGTCATCATACAGAAGTCTTTTAGAAAATACATTTCTAGAAGTAAAGCAGTATCTAAGTACAGATATAAATTAGGAAAGTGCAGTCTAGGTTCTAGAACCTGTGTAAAAAAAACTTGAAGCGAGGAAGGATAGAAAGTAGGTCCCAACATTTAAGGTCAATGGGGTCTCTAGTTTCTCAATAGGCCAAGATAGCATATCCTATAAGTAATCAAGCTAAGCAATAGCCACTTGAGGTGAAGAGTTCTGAGTCCTGATGAGGAGTAAAATGAGATCCAATTTTATCTCCAGGGAAATGCATGCAAGAGGCTGTCTATGGGGTGAGCGACTAGTGACACTTCTTTTAAACAACATGCACCTTCTCTACGACAAACAAAAAGATCAGTGTGATTAATGATGAGTCAGAAGTTCGGGTTGTGAGATCTTCAAGGATGAAAGACAATAAGATTTACTACGTGAGGGTGTAAAAACTCATGTAATCGGCCAGCGCCATTGCTTTCCCTTCATCCTAGTCTTGTGTATTTTCCTGTGATCACTCAAACAGATCTCAATCAAGTCCTAGAGACTTGAGAGAAGGTTAAGTTAATCTCCTAGTAAGTTTAAGCCTTTTTCACCACCCTTATACTTCCTCTCAAGCTGGATAATGAAGGGAGACAAACTATCAGACTGTCCAGTTTATTCCTTCTAACTCTGATTTTAATTCTTGTTATGGGCATAGTAAAAATATCCATAAGCTGATTATCGGTTTCGTAAAATTTGTGACCATAGTTTCATCCACCAATTTCTCCCTAACACAGTGGTGGTCAATTTCAAAATAATTGTGTTCGCCCATGAGACAGGGGATTCAAAACTATGCACATAACAACAAAATTATCACACAATAAATGCAAAGGACCCTCAACTTTCTGGCCCAATTCTTTCAGTAATTGTTTCAACCAAACCAATTCACAAATCATCTGACTGAATCAAATCTCTATACTCGGGTTAAGTATTGGACCTAGCAAAAACATGCTTCTTCTTACTCTTCTACGACACCATATTTCCGACAACAAACACAAAGTATCATGTGGTGGATCTTCGGTCAAAAGCAGATCCAACCCAATCAACATCAGAATAATCTTCCACTCTTATAGGCTTGCTACTCTTATACACAAACCCAACACTAGAGGTTCCTTTTAGGAATCGAAGAATTCAAACATCCAAATTGAATACAACTGAGAGTAGACAAGATCAGCCATACATCAGGTTAGCCCAAAGTTCTGTAAAACAGAAGAAAAAGCGACCAAATCATGTCGGGTGATTGTTTTAGTCAATAATATAATACCATGCATCCATGCCCATATTGCCCACAGAGCCCAAAGCCAGGCAATTACTCCATGTAGATTTCTTCATTTAAGTCTCTGTGCAAGAACATATTAAAGCATCCAACTAAAATTGAAGCAACTCTAACCTGACTGCCAAAGAGATAAAAAGTTTGATAGACGTCATCTTAACGTCGAAATAAGAAGTCTAAAAGTTTTTTTTATCATATCACATGTTTGCTTGAATCATTCAGCAACTAATACAACTTTGTAACTAATTATAGGCCCATCTGGATTAGATTTAACCTTATCGACAACCTAAAACATTCCATTTGGATAACAAAACAAGAACCCATGTACCATTTGTTTCCATAGCTTGCATCCTCAAGCAATACATATTTACACTCCGACAGAAATAATGCCTCATTTAGAGTTGAAGGAAAGGAGTGAGATGACAATATAGTTAGCAAGGCACGAAAACTGAAGATGCAAAGTCAAAGAAAATATAGTTTGCACGGGGATATTGAGTACGTGAGTGTTTACCTTTCATGTGGGTAATTTTAAGATCAAGAGAATAATCTGGACAATCAAACGAGCTAGATTCTAGAGTCATTCTTGAGGAAAACAAATAAATATATTATGAAGAATTCATTTGGATCGCCACTGAAAGATTTTCATAATGGGAGGTTTGACACCAAGAGGGAGTGTTAGAGGTGTTATAGGAATGACAGGTATCAGAACCAATAGTTCCAGCAAATTGGTTCATGTTGTGTGCTCTCCGGAGGAGTGACCGGAGGCGGAGGGGATACTTTGGAGCCGGAATCACGACTGCCTAGACTGGATTTGTTCGGGAGGAGAGAGCTATCAAAATATCTTACTCAAGACAAGGAATGAGAAATAACTTCTTTCACAACATTATAAGACCTAAACTTGCCTTTAAATAAGCTACAAGTCTATTCTTAAATGCAAACCCTGACCATCTAACACAAAGCACACTACAACAACAACACTCAAACCTTTATCCCACTATAGTGGGGTCGGCTATATGGATCCTTTGTCGCCATTGTGTCCTATCTTTAGCCATAATCTCACTAATGCAAGTACATCATGTCTTTCCTTATTAACACAAAGCACACTACTAATAATAAAAGATACTAATGAAAAAATAATGGGATTGGGACTATAACAATTCAATATAGGGATTGCAATGGTCATATGAGTGTCTCAAATATGAGAGCTATTCTCCTCAATAAAGGGGACTAAAGGTGCAAATCCTTAAGCCAAATGTAAGGACAATAAAGAGTGGATTCAAATAAAGTAACTACTCATATGCAAATGCCCTCTTTAAGGATGAGTGGCGACATTTGTATCATTTTAAATTTCCTGAATAACCAAGAAAAAGACACTTAACAGATTTGAGATCAAGTTTCCCAGTCCTCAAACCCAGTTCATGGACAAACATGTACTTTCAAAAACTTCAGGGGAGAGAAAATCGGTCACTATCAAGAAATAAGGTATGAACAAGAGTAGCATCATCTAAAAAGGAGGTCATTCTATATTAATGAGATAACATGCAGTAAGAATGACTTCCCAAAAAAGCTTAAGAACATGTGTATGAAACATCATTGTAGGAGAGATTTTAAAGAGACGTGTTCCACCACTGCGTTTTGTTGTATAAACACATGAAGTATAAAGAAGAATTTTATGCGAGGCCATGAAGTTGGTAAAAGTAGAGAAAGTTTGGTACTCAGGAGTATTGTCAATGCAAAATTTTTTGATATTTTTCAGAAGTGTTTTTTTAGTAAACACAATATATTGTATAGCTCTGAATTGTTTCATCAGAAATAGCCAAAAAACCCATATAAAAGTCACCAATAATAGTAACAAAGTACTTAAATCCCTGAAGTGATGCAGTTGAACAAGGACCTCACACCAAAATAAAAATTAAATCCTCAAAACAGATTATTTACCTTAGGAGCATAAGCAAACATTTATGCTTTTCTAGTTCACAAGGCTCACATTTTATACTAGACTCTGTTAAGATAATGATATAGACACTTTAGGCAGAGAAGGATGCCCAGGATGGTAATGGAGTCGAAGAAGGGGGACTAAAATCATCAACCTGTGAACATGAGGCCGAACATGGGAGACATGATCAGTATCCAAGTAATAAAGAACTTTAGAATAAGTTACTGAAACAAAAGACAACCTCGTTCTTTGGTCCTGCACAACACACGAGAATGGCAAGAGTGCCCAAATTTTCTTATTCAGATGACTAACAAATAAAATACCCACAACCTGTCATATGTTTAAAAGCTCCTTAGTGAACGACCCAGATCCTTGTAGTGGTAGATAAGAAGGTAGGGTGAGTACATGTCTTAGTGCAGGATGTAGTAAAAGAAGAGGCAAGTGAAGATTTAAACCCACACCTTAACAGCATGAACTTGGCAATGCCATTCTTGTAGAAGGTAATGAAAGGTGTAATTATTCTTCCACAAAGAGGGCAATATATAGGAAATACAACATGACTCACAAACCTAACCCATGGTATGAGCCTAAACCTTGAACATACTAAAATACCCAAATATAACTCAATACTTCCCCTCAAGATGGAGGGGAAACCTCCAACTTGAACACAACATAAAAGAGAGGTAAAAGATGGTTGGCACCGTGGGACAAAACAACAGCCACCGCCCAACCGCGTGTCACCGGGGATACTACAACCGGGCAAAGGTCATACGACGTTGGTCCACAAACCGACCATGATCACACTGGATACACCAGGAGCTGAAACTAGGTCAACCAAGAATGTCGAACCATTCCTACCACAAAGCGAAGAAAAGAAACGGGGAGACACAAACAACAGACGAAATCAACCTAGGGGTCATGTGTGACTAAGACAGGAGTCGGGAAAGAGGCATCCGAGTCGTCATTATCACAAACACTCCCCCTCACGTGGAATACGTGCAAAAAGACATAAGCTACACCTGGAGGCCATGTGTGACTAAGGCAGGAGTCGGGAAAGAGGCATCTGAGTCGCCGTTATCACAAACACTCCCCTTCACGTGGAATACATGCATGAAGGCATAGACTACGCCTGGAGGCCGTCACGTACACTCCCCCTCACGTAGATCACGTGCCAGAAGGCAGAAATCGCATAGAGACGCAGACAAACACACTAACATACCAACAAATAACTTTAAAAAATACAGCAGCTACGAAAAAGCTAGACCGGAAAGAAGAGCAACATCAACATGGATCCACCAAGCCGAAAGAGGAGGCGACATGCTAGAGATGTCAACGGCCGGAGCAGCAAGACCCGAAGAGAAGGCATGACCCTGCAGAACTAGCGCAAATGGAGGTGCTGGAGGAGGAGGCGCAACAACAATAGAAGGCCGATAGGAGAAGCTGAGCGCAGAGGAGCAGCCGACAAGGAGCCTTCCGGGCCGGAGAAGAAGCAGGCCCGGGCAGAGTAGCATCACCATCTGCTGTCGACGGGAGAAGGGGAAGCACGACAACAGTCGTCGATGGCAGAGGCAGTAGGCGAAGTCGTCGGGAGAAGCAACACACGGCAGCAGCGGCATAAGCAGTCGGCGAAGTCGTCGGGAGAAGCAGCCGACGGGATCAATGACGATGGAATAGCGCAGAGGAGCAACACAGAGGAGCAGGGGTCGGTGTCGTCGTTGATGAAAGAGCATACGTCGTCGGGAGAAGCAGCCGACGGGATCATCCAGCGGCACGACATCGATGGAAGAAGCGGCCACTCCCATCGATGGAGCCAATCAGTCACCCCGTCGATGGGAGCGGGTGGGATACTTCCCGTCGGAAGCCCTAGCAGCCCAGACGTGGCAGGACGGGACGGGGGAGAAGCGCTCAGAAACGGAAGCACGGGTCAGGGAGGGGGAAAAACAGTGGCGGAAGCGAAATCAGGGGAAAAAAATTTTATTTAGGTTTCAGATCGAACGCAATGATACCATGTAGAAGGTAATGAAAGGTGTAATTATTCTTCCACAAATGGGGCAATATATAGGAAATACAACATGACTCACAAACCTAACCTACAGTATGGGACTAAACCTTGAACATACTAAAATACCCAAATATAACTCTAACAATTCTTAAAAATTGCGACTCCTTGTTCATTGCCACTTCTAGGTCTAATATCATCATAGTCAAATATAGCATCATTTGTGCTTATGCCAGAGGTTTACCATGCAACTTACAACATTTTGTCATCATCACATGAACTTCTGCGCCTCAATGATAATAGACATGTGGTTGACTCCATCCTCACTTGGTAGTATGTTGATTTCCACCTTTATCAGTTCTCCCAAGTCCTTTACCACAACTCCCCCGGTCACCCATAGTTATGCATAAACATGACAGACTATCAGGGGCTAGGGTGCCTCCTGAAGTTGATGTGTTGATCGAGTCATCACCCATGCTCTCATCACCATTGCATAGGCTTAGGAGTTAGGACAAAGTAAACATTGTGTCATGTCCCAAAATTTGAGATCTAATAGCATTGAACTCTTGCCTCAATTGACCTAAGGATGATCATAGTCATAATCTCTTTTTGTTGCATCATAGACTTGACAACTTCAGTGATGGAAAGAAGGGGATTCAACTATTCATTTAAGGGGATGAAAAATACCAAAAACATCTGGAAACTGAGCAAGTCCTCATAACACAACTATTCATGCATGAGACACATCATAATACAACAAGCATACTTAAATAGTTCCATAGTCGCTTCATGGTGGTGCAATGAGAGACCAAATTAGACATCTTAGTCACCATATTATCCTACATGAAGTTCACAATGTTGGCAACAGACGTGTTTTTTCCATAACAAATAATTTTCCTTCTCTTTTAACTTTCCGGTGGCGAGTTTAGACAGGTGAGTGTGAATGGCACTAAACAACACAGTTCGGCTTGAACTCCTTGTAACTGCCGAATCATGCATGATACCCAAATGAATTGGAATGAAGACTGCAACAAATCCTATGGACCAACACTTGTTCTGAGACCATGAAAGGATTTAAAACCTGAGGATGGACAAACTCATGCTGGTCCAGCCAACACCTTAGTTTTCCCTTCATCCCATCTCAACATAATTCTCGTGGTCATCCGAATAAATTTTAATCAATCCTTAAAGACTTGAGAAGAGGTTTAATTAACCTCTGTTAAGTTTAAGCAATTTTCACCGCTCTTACATAAAACATGTTCAATCCGCCAATGTTAAAGAGTATGAAGGTGAAGTGGCTTACCAACGACTCGGTAAAAAAGCAGATTCAATATTTGGAGTTCGATGATTATTTTCGGTATCAAGACATTATCAAGGATATGCATAATCAATTTGAAGTTGTGTTGGGCTGCTTCTTTGAGTTTGAGTGTCCTCATATTTTAGCAAGTGATGATGAGTGTCATTTTATTTTCCCTATATAGCTTATATATTTTAATGGATCATGTCTCCCTTTTTGCAAGTGGAAGTATACTTATTTTGGTTGAATAATGTAAATTTTGGTATCTTAATGTACTTGACCACCTTTTTATTTTACTTCATGTTCAAATTATTAACTCCCATGGGCACTTGAGCATTCAACAATCATTTGTCATGCGATTTGCCATATAGTGCCATTTATTAAATATCTACTAGTTCTTTATGTAATCACCATCATTTAATTTCTTAAAGATATATTGTAACTCCTTATTTTTGAGTCTATAAACTTATAATGTTTCATTGTAGAATGTTAACTCCTGCAATTAGATGAGCTTTCAAAAATATTTAGCATTCACAGTTCTTGTAAAACTCAAATTATTGCATTCTAAAGTGCATTCCCCGCGGTGTTCAAAATGGAATGAATCATATATTCATATGGGAGGAGGAAAGAGACACTCAATGTAATTCAACCCCAAACCTTAGAATAAGGAAAAAAAGAATCCAGTAAGGAAAATATACAATTATGGATAGCCCTTCTAATAAAGCTAAAGCCAACTCAAAAAAGAATCCAAACCTAAGGCAAATGGAATTGAACCGTAATCCTCATGAGGGATTACAAATTCCAAAACCCTTCAAATTAAATGTTAATTAAGTCAAGATCAAATCGGATCAGATATATCAACCTAAAATCTAATATAGGCAACAACGTACATATCCAGTAAAGTGTCTAATTGCCCAAAAATTTAATATTTTTCTATAAAAATGTTCACACAGGCATCCATGTCCATTGTCTCAACTGAAATCTAAGAAATGAAGATCAAGAAAAACGGTGGATTTTGAAAATAGAAGACTTTAATGTAACTAGAAAACACATAGTAGCCTCTAATAAATCATCAAGAATAATAAAGTGGGAGTGAATAGCGAATTAGCCATTTCTTTGGATACTTACATGACTTCTTTGATCTGTATTAGGTACAAAAACATGGATTGGAGTTCCAGTGGTCATTCCTGCATGAATTATATCAAACATTCAACCCCTTGGCAAAATCACACAAATCTAACAGGACTATAATAGTTAAAAAAATCATATGGTGCATGAATTTAATAGAAAGAAGCCAAAAGATCCAACCATCGGAGATTCCAGAAAGAATTTTGCATGTATCTGTTTCCTTCCTTGGGGTAGTTATTCGGCTCTGTCCTGGCCTCCTTTATTCATAAGTCATTAGTTTTTGAAAATGTAGAAAACAGAAGGATATTTCAAATAGCAACAGTTACCTTCTGTCAAGCTCTGCTTGCATATCAGCTTCACAAAGAGGTACTCTGGGTGGGCAACCACTGATTGTACAACCAACACCTCCACCATGAGACTCCCCATAAGTTGCAACTTTGAAGAAATTTCCAAAGACATTTCCAATGGCTTTCACCTCTATCATTACCGAATCAAACATTTCAGAATAATTATACTGCAATATATTCCCTCAAATTCTTTTGGATGAACGTGTATCAGATGAAAAATAGAAGTGCTAAACAAAATGCCATGAAGGGCAATATAAGTAAATGCCCAACCAACACTGTTGAAAGTTATTTTAGAAATTTTAGATTAAGCAAAATGGAAAATCATAGCCTGCTAATGCAATAAATTGATCAATTAGGTATGAAAATGCATCGATCAATCCGAAAAGAAACATATGATTGGATAGAGAAATTCGGTCTCAGCATAGAAGACGAATAAATGGTAAAAATCAATATCGGAGAAGTAGACGGAGGGAAGACCTAGCCTTCGAGAGGGATCGGGCAATCTTCGGAGAGAGATCTGGACAGTGGAGGGGGAAGAGAGGCCGCGCAGATCCGAGGAACTGAAGCCGAGTCCGAAGCCGCCGTCAGACCTGTTCCCCTTGAGGAAGGTCTGGGAAGAGATGGAAGCCGCCGCCGCCGCCGCCATGTAGAGAGAGAGAGAGAGAGAGAGAGAGAGAGAGAGAGAGAGAGAGGTTTTTAGAAGTTTGAGGTGAGGATGGCAGGAATCAGAGAAGAGAGAGAGAGCCAATAAAATCCCTCAGCTCACCTACCCGTGGAAGTAGGTAGTTGAGGGAGGACTCCCGTCTGCCGTGATGGACTTCTTACGGTTTTTACATAAAACGCTCTCTTTATAGTTTGCATTAATTTAATATATAGATATATATATTTTATTGCACGTTTTTATTGAAAAATTCTGCTGATCCGCCTATGTCAAAATGTGCAAAAAAATAAAAAAAAAATTCGGGGAAAAGTAATTTGTACATCTAAATAAATAGTCCAATCATAATTGGCAACATTTTTTGTTTTGTTGAGTTTGAATAAAAATATCATTGTCATAAAACGTATATTTGACTCGAGTGACAGGCACGGGGCTCCGCTCCTATATCCAACTAAGAAAGTACCTCAACTGTAATAGTGCATGAGAGCCCACGTGCCCAGCACGGCATATCTCGGCCACTACAATGTCCTGGCGCGACGGTGCTCCCACCACTCACAAACCCTCAAGTGTTATACATTGCGATGTGCACTGAAGGTTTGCGAGCGACGGGAGAACATGTTTTTATTGTGGGTAGAGAATTTTGAAATAAGAATACGTTTTTAAAAATAAAAGAAAAAACACATGAATTTTAAAAGTTGATATTTTTTTTAATAGTCGAGAGTAAATTGGAAAATGAATGTTTAACCAAAGGAATATTTTTTCCCTTTTAATATAGTATAAATGACAGCAATTCATTCGGGAAGATTGGGTGTTCACGAACCATGATTTATTTGTATGTTTAGAGTTAGAATCACAATTTAAAACTTTTTAAATTATAATTGAGATTTAATATTTCCTTAAATATTATGATTATACTATCAACACAATATAAATGAAAATGTAATTCATATATATATATATATTTAAAACAAGTTTTGTCTTCATTTTTTTTGAAAGTTTATAATTTCAAATGTCTTAGTTGGCTTGAGTATTATCGAGATTTATAGTTATTAATTACAAATAGCTAAGAATATGATAAGCATCACTCAAGCCTTTATCCCACTATAACGGGATCAGCTAATTGGATCCTTTGTCGTCATTGTGTCTTATCTTTTGTCATAATCTCACTAATGCCTACGTAATCATGTCTTTCCTTACAGTTTAATTCCAAGTTTTTATTGATATACCCCTCCCTTGTTCAAAAATAACATCTTTAAGATATGAAAAAAAAAATACAACTTTGAGAAATCATCAAAGGAGGAAATGGTGTGGCGGCTGATTTTACCGTAGCACATTGAAGTGAGGAATTGATGGCACGAGGCCGCATATTCGCTGAAGTATTCTAAACTTAGAACCAGAGGAATCAGGTCATTGATGGCCCAATCAAAACTCCAACTCAAAATTGGGCATTCACGAACGACAATTCATAACCATCACATTCATGACCGCTACTGTCGTGTCAAACAAAACCTAAACAACTTATAAATAGACGCAATCTGAGAACTTGTGGGGAGTAGAGCCTCCTAATCCTAACCTTTTTGTTTTCATTGTAGTGGTTATGGAGCTGTTCCTTTCTAGAGAAGAGAGCAATCAACTTCAAAGATCTTATAAGCCTTTTGCATCCTCTTCTCCACAAAGAACTCCTAAAGGCCTTTTTGAATGGGTGGCCACAGTTAGATATAAAGATAAAACAATGTTCTTAATTGGAGTTCTCAAATTGGAATGTGACATAAAACATCTTAGGAAATCAGTGGTTTCAAATGAAGGCTATTCAAACAAATAAAAATAACTATCGTGTTTTTTTGCAAAGCGCAAAAAAAAAGAAAATGCTCAAACAAACAGTCCTAGGCTCCATTTGGCATAACACTGGTGGTCATGAACAAGGTGGCTATGAACTATTGTTCGGGAACGCCGGGCCTCACACGAGGAAATTCATCGACTTTAACATTCAAAATCGTTCTCTCTTGGCGGCGGCCATAATCAATGTCATATCAAACATATATTCTATGACAATGATATTTTAGTCCAAACGCATAAGGCAAAAACATCGTGTCAAACAAAGCCTTAGACTCTATCTGGAGAAACTGATGATGAGAAAACTACTGTGAGAAAGCACTTGTGAGAATAGAGTGGTGAGAAAAACACTAATGAAAAAACTGTAGGGTGCATTCGTTTCATGGGTTTTGAGAGAGTAATTGATTTTGGTACATCAAACCCAATTTTTGTGTTCGTTTAGGGTTGTTAGAGGATGGAATTGATCCCATCGGTTTTTGAAGGAAGGTTTTGGGATGAAAACAAATGTCGGTGTTCGTTTGGGGCTTTTTATGGAGGGGATTCTTTCACACAACTCATAGATTTTGAGTCTTCAAAAATCAGCCTATCCCCAAAACTTACCTATTTTGGTGGGCTTTGCGATCGTTTCGTGGGTTTTGCGATAAAAAATCAGCCCGTTGATCATCTCTTCACACCTGTAATGAACTTTGCGGTGGAAATCCTCTTCAGAACTCAAATGATGAACTCCCGACGACACTGACACGAATCCCCTTCTCCCTGCACTCTTCGATGTCAATTTTGTTGAACCCCATGCTGAAGGACGCAATAATCTCCAGATCCGGTAGCTCGTGAATGAGATCGTCGACAGCCGAAGTTCTAGACGGCACCACCGCACGTATCTCTCCAGTGAGTGCGGAGGAAGACGTTCTGCTTCTCTGGCGATAACTCCCATAGGCGGAAGAGATTGCATCACCGGCTGAGCTCTTTTTTGAGGTAGGAGTGCATCGGATCCATCAGAAGAGATTGCTCCGCAGCAGTTAGAGCTGTGAAAAGAAGATGAATAGTAGCAGAATAGAAATTCTTTCTATCTCAAAACTACAGCAAACAAACATAAAATTTGATTTTTTTGCCCATTTTCAAAGCTTACAAATTTTTGGTTTTAATCAAAATCAATTCCCTCCAACTAAAACCCACCAAACGAACGCACCCGTAGAGTTTTTGGAGAATTTGTTTATGCTGATGAGAAAATTATTGTTTGAAATGAAGTCTTGTGTGTAACTGTTTGACAAGATAGCTTTTTGAAAGCTATTCATTCTAAAAAAAGATACATAACTTTAACAAACATGTAGAAAATTGTACCTTTTCAAATTCTGTAATCAGGCACCAATAACGGAATATCCATGGCAAAGTATGAAAACCACAGAGAAATACCTTCACAATTATAGAAGCACAAAGATAAAATAACTCGATTTATAATTAATATAATACAATATCAAATCTTAAGATGAAGTTAGCCACAAAAAGTAATTTACTTCATAAGCAACTAAGTATTAACGGTGAGGATCCCTCATCAGAAATATCAAGGGCTCAGATTTAGCTCAAGGCACTCGAGGAAAGGACAGCCTCCACCTCAAAAGAATCAACGGTCTGGATGATAAGAAGCGATCAAACGGCGCAGGCGGAAACCAAATCTCAAATCTTAAGACTCGGCTCCGTTTGGCACGGTGGCGGGGGTCATGAACAAGGGGGGTTAAATTGTCATTTGTTAACGCCCATCTAAGAAACTTCATCCACTTCTATGTTCAAACGGACAATGTTTGTTAGATGATCCTTTACAAATGACGTTTTAATTCGTAAGTTTACAACAGCCGCCACCGTGCCAAACGGAGCCGAAGTTAGCAATACTTACTGCATAGGGATAAACAGCGATAGTAAAACCAGAACATCAATAAACATGCAGAAAATGCTTGCTGCTCAAACTTGATGAAATGATCTCTCTAACATGCACGAAATTAAAATTATCACTGTGAAATCTCTGGGAGAACTTTTTTTTAATCTCGGGGCCAAAACCCGCGTAAAAAAGTTCTGCCGCAAGAACAGAATGAATTTGAACCAACCATCAAGACCAGATTTTTAACTGTACTTGCGATGAGCTCATCAACATTCTGCAACTTCTTTCCATCACCAGGAAATTTGAATAATCTACCATTCTTAATTGTGAAGGAAATTGCAGCAATCAAAAAACATATGCGGCAACCAATATGCTTCAGAAGTGAGCAATATATCTAGGACTGAAACGGCCTGTAATTGCAAGTTAATTATGAAGGCAAACATAAGCTGTAACCATATGCTTTGCAGGATCTTCATGGATGGTTCTAACCAGACAGTTAGTTGAAACACGCAAGGATTCAACGCGAGCTTCTACTTCCAGACAGTTAGTTGCAGCACGCAAGAATTCAACACCGCCGTCATCAGCCATGACCTCCGGCTTTGGCTTTGTTTGGAATACCGGTGCCGTTTTAAAAGGGAAAGTGTTAAGAACGAAGAGGGGAATAGTAGAGGAGGAAGAGAGAAATTAGGGTTAGGGTTCGAGAGGAAGAGAGGGAAATACCTGAATAGTTCTTTGCATGCCCTCGCCGAACAAGCCCTAGAGGTATTTATACCTCTGGGCCAAGAGGGGGCCCGCCGGCCCCCCATGTGGGCTGAACCCGCAAGTTCAGCCCCAAGCCGCCGCGGTTTAATTGGGAATGGCTGAACCGGTAGTTTCAACCCTGCTTTGTGTCGCCTCCTTCCGCCGACGCGCATGTTGGAGACCCGAGAAACGGTCTTTATGCGGGGTCATAACAGAGAAGTTCAAAAGAGAGTTGTTAAACTGTATTTTCAAAACCGTAGTTTCAAAACTGAGACTTTGTTTAGGTAACCTCCGTTTTAGTGGCGATTTAAATTATTTTCAAAATTATCTTCACATGAATTCTATTCATTTCGGATTGATTTTTCCTGAATTTTTTAAAACAAAATTAAGTACTATATATGTGGATTTTTTTACAAATTTATGGATATAAATTTATTTTTATAGGAGTTAAATTGATTAAATAAAATTAAAAATATGTCAAACGGTCTTTGAAAGGGAGAATGGAGGTCTCCACGGCCTTTCCAAAATGGAGGAAAAATCAAGTTTTAAACCTGTCGTTTTAAAATGGTAGCAATTTTGCGGTTGCCACAATTGTGCTTCAGTACGTTTAGAATGGAACATTCTTGTCATGGCGTCGCCTAGGCGTCCAAGGGCCGAATGGTAAACAAAGCGTTGGACGGCTTATTTTTTTTTAAAAAATATGGGAATAGACAGCGGTTATTGTAAAAACCGTTGTCTATTACTCGAAGAATAGACAACGGTTTATATATTAACCGCTGTCTATTCTAGGGTTCAGGGAATTGACAGCGGTTAATATATAAATCGTTGTCTATTGTAGAATAGACAGCGGTTTATATATCAACCGCTGTCTATTCTCTGAAACATGTTGATCACACAACACTCTGTGATCGATAGATAGCTTTGGTGGCTGGGGAAGAACCTGCATCACTACCAGGGCATATCCGAAGTTGTTGCTTCCGGAGGCAATCATACATATGTATTCAACAATGGGTCCGAGATAGTGAAGATAAGAAAGCTCGAGGCATGGGAAATGGTCAAAGATCGTATTAACTGAGTTTTGGAGGGCATTGAAATCGCTCGTCTTTCATGTTCAGCCAGGAATGAAATGATTTTACCTTGGGCCTATGGCTGGTTATTTCCAGGAGATAGCAAGTTTGTCTTCTATCCTTTGTTTCTAGATGGATATTGCATAAGCAACACATTCATGAGTTGGAATAGGTAGAAACTGTAGTTTTTTGTTTTATATTTATCAAAATTGAACTTTCCATATTAATTTCAGGATTATATATTGAATTGTATAGAAATGTTCATGTTGTTTTCACCCATGCAGCTCTATAATTTTTTTTTAACTAATAGTTTGAATGCTAGATGAACAGCGATCCATCAAAGAGGATTATCGGCACCCTTTTTATTTCTAAACTGTGGACATTTATGTTTTATTACCATGTTTACTTCTGTTTGGGAAAAAAACATGTATAGAAGTATACTTTAAAAAACCCCAGTTTTCAAACAACTATTATGTCAAACAGTTACACATAGAACACCATTTCAAACAACACTAAAACGTAGATTTTCCAAATAGTCTCTAATTTTCCAGACAACTCTATTTTCACCACTGCTTTCTCATAATCATTTTCTCATCGGCATCAACTATCCAAAACAGGGCCTTAATCTCCATTGTTAGAGATATAAAAAGAAAGTCTTTCATTGAAGCACAACCCTCCAATCTTGATTACAATAACAAAATCACGCTCGAGGAAAAGAGAGCAATAAGTTCAAGAATGCATGTTTGGAGAATATACAAAGATAAATATCAGCAGTGTGTAGCTTATTTAAGTGTATATATATATATATGCATATAGTTCACCCTGAAGGTTAATTAAGCTTACAGTATTAGGTCTACTGCTGCTCCCCAATTCTTTCAGTCCTCGCGTCTGCAGTGCCAGAATTCTGCCGATCATCCTCCCCTCTATTGCAAACTTTTATCTCCAGCAGGCGCTCCACCGGCTGCCTGCATATAGGGCATCGATTGGTCTGGTACTGCAGAAACTTCGCGCATCCGCTGCACATGCACTGCAACCGGCGAAGAAAAAAATTTACATTTGCTGTAGCTTGTGTACTAAATATATTAGTGCTGTGGGCGCAGTGTCCCTCCATGCATAATATTTGGCGATAATATTTTTTTGCTACTGTTAGATTTTGTGGTACTTGGCGGACTGACAGTTTGATCGGGCGGTCTGGCAGTTAGGCGGTCTGTCGGCTTAGTCCAGGCGGACTGGAGGTCTGGCGGACTGATAGCATAGTCCAAACGGTCTGGCGAATTGACAGTGGCAGGTTAGCCTTGACGGTCTGGTTCCAGCTGTGTTGCAGACTGCTTCTGGCGCTCTGGTCAGAGGTCCGGTTCCAGCTGTGTTGCGGACTGCCTCTGGCAGTCTGGTCAGAGGTCTAGTCGGTTGTGTTGCGGTCTCTCTCTGATCACGCTGTTGAGGATTTGGCGAACAGATAGTTGAAGTCGCTGCTGATAGAGGCCGTGGTCTGAGTAGCTGAAGCTGCGGATAGAGGCAGAGCTGAAGCTATGAGCAGAGGCTATTATAGCGGCCTGGTGATCAAGGGAGCTGGCGTGGAGTTTGGCGGGTTTGTGCTTCTGTCCGTTGGAATGGAGCGGACTGCTGATAGAGTTCGGCGGCAGCGGACTGCTAGTAGAGACCGGCGGATACTAGTGTGGAGCGGACTGTGCCTAACCGCTCAGTTATAGCGGTTTGTGCCTAACCGCTCAGTTATAGCGGTTAGACACAGTATTTGGCGATAATAATTTTTTTGCTACTGTTAGATTTTGCGGTACTTGGCGGACTGGCGGTTTGATCGGGCGGCTTGGCAGTTAGGCAGTCTGCCGGCTTAGTTCAAGCGGACTGGAGGTTTGACGGACTGGAGGTTTGGCGGACTGACAACATAGTCCAAGCAGTCTGGCGAATTGACAGTGGCAGGTTAACCTAGACGGTTTGGTTCCAGCTGTGTTGCGGACTGCTTCTGGCGGTCTGGTCAGAGGTTTGGTTCCAGCTGTGTTGAGGACTGCCTCTGGCGGTCTGGTTAGAGGTCTAGTCGGCTGTGTTGCGGTCTCGCTCTAATCACGTTGTTGCGAATTTGGCGAACAGATAATTGAAGTCGCTGCGGATAGAGACTGTGGTCTGAGGAGCAGCTGAAGCTGCGGATAGAGGCAGAGCTGAAGCTGCAGGCAGAGGCTATTATTACGGCCTGGTGATCAAGGGAGCTGGCTTGGAGTTAGGCGGGTTTGTGCTTATGGAGCGGACTGCTGATAGAGTTCGGCGGCGGCGCACTGCTAGTAGTGACCGACGGATACTAGTGTGGAGCGGACAGTGCCTAACTGCTCAGTTATAGCGGTTAGACACAATATTTGGCGATAATATTTTTTTTTTGCTACTGTTAGATTTTGTGGTACTTGGCGGACCGGTGGTTTGATCGGGCAGCCTGACAGTTAGGCGGTCTGCCGACTTAGTCCAAGCGGACTGGAGGTTTGGCGGACTGACAGCTTAGTCCAAGCAGTCTGGCGAATTGACAGTGGCAGGTTAGCCTTGGCTGTCTGGTTCCAGCTGTGTTGCGGACTGCTTCTGGCGGTCTGGTCAGAGGTATGGTTCCAGCTGTGTTGCGGACTGCCTCTGGCGGTCTAGTCAGAGGTCTAGCCGGTTGTGTTGCGGTCTCGCTTTGATCACGCTGTTGTGGATTTGGCGAACCAATAGTTGAAGTCGATGCGGATAGAGGTCGTGGTCTGAGGAGTAGTGTTATGAAGGTGGGAGAGAGAGATAGACCTAGAGAACTAAGAGGAGAAATTAGGGTTGAGAGCATGAAAGGAGAGAATACTTGATAATAATCTTGCATAGTTCTTCAAGAGGGGGTTCGGGTATATTTATACCCGGACCAAGGCTGGCCGGCCAAGGGGGCCGGCCGGCCCCGATGGGGGCTGAACCGGGTGGGTTCAGTCCCCCCGATCCACTATTTAGATAGTGGGGGCTGAACCGGTTGGTTCAGCCCCGTTGTTGCCTTCAGACCCCTTGCGTCGTCGTGTGTATTGACGCCCAAATAAACGGGCGCCGTCCGGAGGAGTAACATTCCCTGCCCCATCAAAAACCAGCTTGTCCCCAAGGTGGTAGTCAGGGTACAGCTCGCGAAACTCCATCAGATCCACCCAAGTGTTGTGCGCTGCAGTCATATGTTGCCACTTAACCAATACTTCAGGACGGTACTTGGTCCCGCGATGCTTCCACTTGAGCAACAGGACCTCCTCAGGTAACGGTCGTAGTTCGCCCGCAGCTGTAGCCTCAGGCAGAAGAGAGCTTGCCTGGACGGAGGCGCCAATCTTCTTCTTCAGCAGGGAAACATGAAAGGTCGGATGTATCCGCGACCCCTCGGGCAGTGCCAACCTGTAAGCGACCGGGCCAACCCGGCGAACAATCTGAAAGGGCCCATAGTAACGGGGGCCAACTTTTGATTCGTCCGCTGGGCGACAGACAATTGCCTGTAGGGATGGAGCTTGAGAAAGACCTCATCATCCACCTGGAACTCGCGGTCTGTGCGATGTTTGTCCGCCTGTGCCTTCATGCGATCCTGTGTTGCCCGCAGATTCTCCCGTAAAGTAGCAATAGTGCGATCACGATCTCGGAGTGCCTGATCAACGGCGGGAAGTGTCGTGCTACCCGGCTCATAGCTGCTCAAGGAGGGCGGGGGCCGGCCGTATACGACCTCGAACGGGGTCATTTTGCTGGCGGAGTGGTAGGACGTGTTGTAATAGTATTCGGCCCAATGTAACCACCCTGCCCAAGTACGCGGTTCATCCATGACAAAGCAACGCAAGTAAGTCTCCAGCCCCCGATTAAGAACCTCCATCTGGCCATCCGTCTGCGGATGGTGAGCCGTGCTGAACCGTAATGACGTGCCCTGTAAACGGAAGAGTTCCCTCCAAAATGTTCCCACAAAGGTCGGATCACGATCCGAAATGATCGCCCGTGGGATCCCATGCAACCTGACAACCTCCCGGGCAAATGTAGCTGCAACTGATGGGCCGGTGTACGGATGGCTCAGGGAGATGAAGTGCCCGTACTTGGATAATTTATTGACGACCACCAAAATAACGGATTTGCCCTGAGACTTGGGCAACCCATCGATGAAATCCATGGAAACGGTATCCCAGACCTGATGAGGGATCTCCAACGGTGTAAGTAATCCGGCTGGGGAGGTCGTCTCATACTTTTGGCGCTGACATATGTCACACTGTCGAACAAACAACTGAATATCACGCCGCATACCCTTCCAGAAGACGTTTTCCCGTGCACGCTGAAGGGTGCGGGCGAGACCGGCATGGCCACCTGTCGGCGAGGAATGGAACTCGTGCATCATAACTGTCTGCCATGCTGACTGAGAAGGAATGACCACACGATCCCGAAAGAACAACCGGTCATTCCGAAGATGATAACCCGGAACCGTCTCCAATGCCCGTCGGAGAGCGTCCACAATAGGTCGGAGCTCTGAGTCGCGCTCCACCTCTTCTTGTATCTCATCCATGGAGTCCAGCAGGGGTGTAGAAATCTGAGCGAGTGTGCCCTCCAGCAAGCGGGATAACAGGATAAGGCATCATCAACTCGATTGTCCCGGCCCTGGCGGTAGACAATCTCATAGTCGTACCCCAGAAGTTTGGTGACCCACTTCTGTTGGAGAGGAGAGGAGATCCGCTGTTCCAAGAAGTGCTTCAAACTCTGATAGTCCGTCCGAATCTTGAAGTGTCTCCCCAACAGATAAGGTCGCCACAGAGCCACGACGTGAATAACAGCTAACATCTCCTTCTCATAAGCGGACAACCCCAATGTCAGAGGAGCCAATGCCTTGCTGTCGAAGGCTATCGGCCGCCCTTCTTGCATCAACACAGCACCCAGACCCACTCCCGACGCGTCCGTCTCGACGACGAACTCCTTGGTGAAATCCGGAGGTGCCAAGACTGGCGTAGTCGTCACAACCCGTTTGAGTGCCTGGAAAGCCGCCTCAGCTTCATCCTTCCACGAAAAAAGCGTCCTTCTGCAGTAACTGGGTCAGCAGCCTGACAATCTTGCCGTAGTCCCGAACAAAATGCCGGTAGTAGCCCGTGAGACCCAAGAAGCCCCGCGAGGCCCGTATAGTCTGGCGTCGCGGCCAAGAAACCATGCTCTCAATCTTCCGAGGGTCGGCTTTAACTCCTTCAGCCGAGACTAAATGGCCCAAATACTCTACCTCCTCCTGACCGAAAGAACACTTCGACCGCTTGGCATACTGCGCAGCAGGGACAAGACCTGTGCGACATGGCGCAAGTGCTCTTCCCAACTAGCACTGTATATGAGGATGTCATCGAAAAACCAGCACAAAGTGGCGAAGAAGCGGACGGAAGATCTCGTTCATATTAGCCTGGAAGGTGGACGGTCCGCCAGTCAACCCGTTGGCCATCACCAAAAACTCATAGTGCCCATCGTGAGTCCTGAAGGCCGTCTTGTGGACGTCTTCTTCACGCATGAGGATCTGGTAGTAGCCCGACCGAAGTTCAAGCTTGGTGAACCGCGTCGCTCCGTGTAGTTCGTCCAACAGTTCTTCAATCAATGAAATCGAGAACTTATCCTTCAGGGTGGCGCTGTTCAGTGCACGGTAGTCCACACAAAACCGCCACGACCCATCCTTCTTCTTGACCAGAATGATCGGGGCCGAGAATGAGCTCGTGCTAGGCCGGATGATTCCCGCATCGAGCATCTCCCGAACGCTGCGCTCAATCTCAGCCTTCTGCATGTGCGGGTATCGATATGGCCGGATATTGGTAGGCTCCACCCCTGCCTTGAGTACAATCTGATGATCCCGAAATCGTGACGGCGGAAGTGTGCGTGGCTCCTGGAAAACGTCAGCATACTCCTCCACAAGGGACTGCATCTGTATGGGCACCTCAGATGGCCCGGCCTCATCCGACCTCACCCCCAAAAGTACCGCCATCAAACTTGCTGCCTCCCCGAGTTGCTGCATGCTTCAAAGAGATACTTACTTTATTGGCGAACATGTGAGACCCTTCAAACAGAACTGTTTCCCCTGCTGCATGAATTCCATCGTCATCTGATCCCAATCAAAAGTGACCCGTCGCAACTGCTGCAGCCACTGAACTCCAGTACCATGTTTGTGCCCTGAATGAGTAAGAGATAGACATCCGTGCAACCCACGTATCCCTGCACCTGAAGCGTCACCCCTTTTAGCACTCCTTCGCACTGCAACTTGCTGTCGTCCGCTACCATAACCTGGAAGGCAGCCCCCGTATCAATCGCATGCCCAACCCGCTGGGCCACGTCAGGATGTATGAAATTGTGCGTACTCCCACTGTCCACCAGAATAGTCACTTTCTCTTGCCTGATCCTCCCCACAAGTAGCATAATGAGTGGAGGAGGGTTACACCCTTCCATAGCATGTAGGGAAACCCCGAACTCGGTCAAATCCAAGTCTTCAGCGGGGACCTGCTCCTTTGGGCTCGGCTCGTCCTCCACATCTTCATGTAACATAAATACTTGTACCTTCTGACATTTGTAGCTCGCTGTGAACTTCTCGTCACAGTTGAAACAGAATCCTTTCTCCTTCCTTGCCTGTAACTCCCCCCACAACAGTCGCGTCACCGTAGGCCGTCCGACCACCGGTGGTTCTCTCCTAGCAATCATCGGTGTAGTAGTGGGCCTCACCGTAGTACGGGACCGCTGCCTGTTGAACCGCTCTTCCTGAATGCGGGCCAGACAAATGGCGTGATTCAAGCTGCGGGGCATGTACGCCTGAACCTCATATTTGAAGCGTTCCTTCAACCCAGAGACAAAACAACTGAGCAGTGTCTTCTCCATCACGGTGCCCTTCTGACGTAACTTTTGCAAGAGGGCCTCAAAGTCCTCAAACTCCAGGGGCCCGAACTGAGCGCTGAACCCATTGACAAACTCCGCCCACGACACATAATCCCGTCCCCGCAGGAACTACTGCGTCCAGCTGAAAAACAACGCCGCCTTCTGTACCCACTCCAAGGCGTCCCCTCCGTTATACCGAGGGAAACCTCCATTATACCGAGGTAAATTCATGCGTGTCAGCTTCAGAGGCATGTACGCCCGCGGTGCGGGTTGCCCTTGCCACCACGCTCCTTGCCCGTTCCACGCCGGCCGTCTGGGGTCCATGCCCCCAACGTATGCGCCCGGGTAGCCTTGATATTGCTGTCCCGGAAAGCTTGCATAGGGGTGTCCCCCAAATCGAGCGCCCGCTGCCCCTCCGGCCAAGCCACCAGCCCGGGGTTGGGGAAGGATTCCCGCGTTTCCGCCGTCGGGAGGAGCCGCCCTACCACCGCCGTTCTAGTCGACGCCGACCCGCGCCCAGGGCGGGCGACCGATTCCGCCCTCTGGCCCTCCGTACGCAGCCGAGCTGGCCCCAGGTGGAGGCCTGTGACCTCCCCAGCCCGATGTCGCGCCGCTACCCCCGAACCCGGTCGATCCGCCTCCCGCGCGCGTCGGATCAGCCAATCCCGCTGATTCGGCGATGTGCGGAGCCGAATACTGCGCTCCGAGGATTTAGGTGGCCGATCCTTGTCCTTCGCCGTTCTCGTCGTGCATCGGCGATTTCCCCTTCAAATTTTGTGCAAACAACGCCTTGCGTTCTTCCATCCCTAGATCGATCCG
Source organism: Platanthera guangdongensis (assembly GCA_039583875.1). NCBI lineage: Eukaryota > Viridiplantae > Streptophyta > Magnoliopsida > Asparagales > Orchidaceae > Platanthera > Platanthera guangdongensis. Next base: position 284,657,623 of record CM077151.1, on the reverse strand, counting down.
TTCTTCCAACCGTTGGGTGGACACCATCTCTTCTTCGATGGCGGTCACCGAATCGGTCAATCCGGCGTAGTTTACCTCTAGTGTTTCCAAATGATTTGCCTCTTCTTGTCCATGAGTAGCAACCATGGTGGAGGAAGGAATCCTCTGATACCAAATGCTATGAAGAAGGTGGGAGAGATAGATAGACATAGAGAACTAAGAGGAGAAATTAGGGTTGAGAGCATGAAAGGAGAGAATACCTGATAATAATCTTGCATAGTTCTTCAAGAGGGGGGTCCAGGTATATTTATACTCGGACCAAGGCCGGCCGGCCCAAATGGGGCTGAACCGGGGGGGGGGGGGGAGTTCAGCCACCCCCCCCCCCCCCCCCGATCCGCTATTTAGATAGTGGGGGCTGAACCAGTTGGTTCAGCCCCGTTGTTGTCTTCAGACCCCTTGCGTCGTCGTGTGTATTGACACCCAAATAAGCGGGCGCCGTCAGGAGACGTAACAAGTAGCTGAAGCTGCGGATAGAGGCAGAGCTGAAGCTGCGGGCAAAGGCTATTATTGCGGCCTGGAGATCAAGGGAGTTGTCTTGGAGTTTGGCGGGTTTGTGCTTCAGTCCGCTTGAATGGAGCGGACTGTTGATAGAGTTCGGCGGCAGCGGACTGCTAGTAGAATGTACCTAACCGTTCAGTTATAGCGGTCTGAAAATTGTGTAACCGCCTAGACCACATGTTGTAGTTTAGTCTCACATCGTCTGTTGTATTTTCCTTCTTTCTCTTCTCCCTATAAATAGGGGGTCATACTCCTGTAACTTAACTTTTTGTGGAATGCAAAATTTGTTATTTATATTTTTTCACATGGTATCAGAGCTCACCCGATCCTCGTGGTTTCCAATATTCCAACTGCCCACATTGCTCTTTTGTGATCCTTGCGGATTCTGGTTTTCTAACCGTCCGCCTCCAGCGGTTTCTTCGGTCTGCGCAGATTCCTTTTCTTGTGGATTTCTTTTCTAACTGCCCGCCTCTAGTGGTTTTTTCAGTCCACTTTGCAGTCATTTCTGTGGTCTCTGTGGACTCCGATTTTTCTAACCTCCCGCTGATCTTTTCTTCTATCCGCGCAGATTTTTTTCTAGCCGTCTTTTTCATGGCGGATAACGAGTGCTCTTCTTCCAGTTTATACGCATCTTCTCAAACCGCACCAACTATTTTTACCCCATCTGACAACCTTGGAACTGCTTCCAAGTTGACTGACCCAAATTATCCAGACTGGAGTGTTTCGTTTGTGTTCTCGCTGAGGTCTTAACGCAAACTCCATCATCTCACTGATGACCCTCCAGCTCGTGGATTTGCTGTCTTTGATGATTGTGATGCAAATGATGTTTTGGTCAGGACGTGGCTTGCTAATAGTCTATCTGATGAGTGATTACCAGTTATTCGACATGATGAGACCGTTAAAGATGCTTGGACACATCTTGCTGCTCTGTATTCGAAAGGCGCTCAGACCTCGCGCATATTCACGTTATATGCTTATTTGTTTGTCTGCCCTACTTTGACTCCTGATGCTGCTTATCAGGAGGTGCAAGCTCTTGGTGTTGAAATTCTATAGCATCGTCCGTTCTCCGCTGATCTAGCTGAGCAGCATAAACACTTTCAGAAACTTCTGGTTGCGTATTATCTTTTTCGCCTTCCAGAATCTTATGACATGATAGTAACAAATTCTTGGCGAAGCTGATTCTCCCACTCGTGATGTCACTGCTGCTCATATTGCAGCTGTTATTACTCTTCTTCAGCGCCCTCTACTTACCTCCCCACCCTATCCTGATACTTTAGCTCATCAGGTTCGCTCTGGTAAATCTAGTGGTCGTGGAGGGCATAATGGTGGGCGGGTTGTGTCTCGTCATGTCTACTCTCAGAGTCTCATTGTGGCAAGACAGGTCATCTTGTTGATCGTTGCTGGGCTAAATATCCTCATCTTCGCCCGTATGCGAACAACAACACAAAGAAGTCCACGTCTCTTGCCTCTTCTGCTTCTAACAGTGTTAATGTAGTCACTCAGGGTAAGTGACTGATTGATTCGAGAGCTACTAATCACATGACAGGTGATTCTGTTTTATTCTCTTGAACAAGCATAACCGGTCTCCTCCGGTTTTTGTTGCGGATAGTAATTTGTCTCCTGTATGCGGGATTGGTACAGTCTGTATTGTTGGGTCCATTGTTCCCAATGTCCCTGATTTGTGAGAAGTAAAACAGGTCAATGTCACACACATCAACTGTATTTGATATCACTCTGACTTTACAGCTTGAGGACACGCTTTACGTCTCGTCGTTTCCGTACAATTTACTCTATGTTCCAGCTCTTTGTAAACAGTTGAACTGTAGAGTTACCTTTACATCTACTAGTTCTTTTTAGGACCCACACTACAAAGAGAAAATTGTTACTGGGCTGAAAGCAATGGACTCTTCTTCCTAAACAATGTCACTGCTTTCTCTGCTTCTCTTCTGCAATGACATGTTCGTCTTGGTCATCCTCCTCCTCGTCTCATCTACCAACTCCTGCCGGATTTGCCTAAGGAGGACTCCTCTTTGAACTGTGAGGTCTGTCAACTTGACAATCATCATCGTTCTTCCTTTCCAGCAAGACAAGGACGTAGCTCTTCTCGTCCGTTTGAACTTGTTCATTTAGATGTCTGGGGTCCTGCTCCTGTTAGGACTATTGGTAAAGAAAGTTTATATTTTGTTACATTTGTTGATGATTTCTCTCGATATACTTAGTTGTATCTCTTAAGAGAACGTTTTGAATTTTATTCTATGTTCATGGCCTTTTATAATGAGATACAAACTCAATTTGATGTTTATCTTAAGGCTCTTCGAACTGATAATACTCGAGTATATCTTTGCAATGACATCTTCGCCTTGGTCATCCTCTCCTCGTCTCATCTACCAACTCCTGCCGGATTTGCCTAAGGAGGACTCCTCTTTGAACGCGAGGTCTGTCAACTTGACAATCATCATCGTTCTTCCTTTCCAGCAAGACAAGGACGTAGCTCTTCTCGTCCGTTTGAACTTGTTCATTCAGATGTCTGGGGTCCTGCTCCTGTTAGGACTATTGGTAAAAGAAGTTTATATTTTGTTACATTTGTTGATGATTTCTCTCGATGTACTTAGTTGTATCTCTTAAGAGAACGTTTTGAATTTTATTCTATGTTCATGGCCTTTTATAATGAGATACAAACTCAATTTGATGTTTATCTTAAGGTTCTTCGAACTGATAATACCCGAGGATATCTTAGTCAACAATTTTTGATTTTTGCATGCATCGGGGCATAGTTCATCAAACTAGTTGTCCCTACAAATTTCAGCAAAATGGGGTTGCTGAGCACAAAAATCGACATCTCTTAGATGTTACTGCTACGGTCCCGCCTTGGTCGCACATGTCGCGAACTATTTATCTAGTCTACTTTATAATTTTATATGCGCAATCGATCCTTTGTGTTTAAGCCCAAGGAGGGGGCATTTTGATGACTATTTATACTTGGGTGGAGCCAAGACTAGAACCAAGCAAGCACAAGTTATATTTTATTTTCTTTATTCCTCTCTCTAGTTCTCTCTCTCTCTTTTTAACCTTCCCGATATCTCCACAGACTAAACCCGTGTCGCCCTAGCCGCCACTCCAGATCGTGAGTTCCGCGTACCCCGCCAGTGCCGCCTCCGCCGATTCGCACACCGCAAGCCGACGTCGTCATAGCTCGTCGGAGTTCCCCATTCTCCTCCCTTGAGGACTTTCCTCCACTTCCCCGGCGCGCACGCTCCCAATCACGGGCCCGTATCAACTTGGTATCAGAGGGAGCGCTCCTCCCCGCCGCCAAAATGCCAGATCTGCCCCGACCGAACTCCGCCCCGACCGAGCTCCGTCCCGCACAACGCCGTCCCGACCTCCTCCGGCCCGCACGACCCCTCCCCAGCCTGCTGCGGCCCGTACGGCCCATCCCCGACCTCCTCCGGCCCGCACAACGCCGTCCCGAACTCCTCCGGACCGCACGACTCCTCCCCGACCTGCTGCGGCCCGTATGACCCCTCCCCGACCTCCTCCGGCCCGCATGACCCCTCCGCGCAGTCAAACACTCAGCACCCGGCTTCGCACCGACCGCTCACCGTCGGCCCCTCTCCCCCGCACATCCTTCTCGGCTCCTCCCTCGAAGGGGCCCCCTCGCTCGCTGCCTCTACCGGGCTACTTCCGCTGCCGGACCCCTCTTCCTCCACTCTCTCCGGCGCTGACAACCCACTATTTTCGTCCTACGCAATGGCCGACCAGCCCTCCCTCTCGCAAGTTTTTGAGTCTCTCGCCAAGCTCCTCACGGATAACAACAACGCCCTCATTGCCGCCGTCACCATCCAACTAGCAGCTAACCGACCGGCCCAACCGACAGCGGACTCCTCCAGTGAAGTGTCGATTCCGCCAACTCTGCCGGAATTTTTTCCCCCGCGACACGAGGGCAACGGGGTGCCACGATACTTACGGCTGGATTTTCCCATATTCGACGACCACGAAGACCCCTTAGCCTGATTCTCTCGTTGCGAGCAGTTCTTCGCCCACCAGCGCACCCCTTGGGAAGGGTGACTCAATATTGCGGCCTTCCACCTGATGGGCCCCGCACAACTTGGGTTTTCCCAACTGCAACAAGAGAAACCACTACTATCTTGGGAAGATTTCAAGGTCAACTGCACCCTCCGCTTCGGCCCACCGCTCCACAGCAATCTCTTAGGGGATCTTATTTCTTTCCGACAGACCGGTCCGATCGACGAGTACCTTGAATAGTTTCAAGTCCTCTTGGCCCGCATTACAACCGTTTCTTCCGACACAGCAGGTGTCCATCTTCACGACGAGACTCCATGAGCGCCTCCGCATGGACGTAGAATTTCAGGCACCCGCAAATCTGACCATTGCAATGAGTTTGGCTCGCATTTGCGAGAAGCGTCTGCACTTGGACCGCCCTCATCTACATCACCAGGACCCAAGCGTCCTCCGCGACCTCTGTCATCGACCACAGCCAGTATCCTCGCCCCAGACCGCGACGCCGACCACCCAGCTACCATTCGATGACTGTCGCCACAGGAGATGAATGACCGTCGTGCCAAGGGATTTTGTTACAACTACGATGAGCCTTTTTTCTGTGGACATCGCTGCAAGCGCCTCTTCTGGTTGGAGGTCAACGACTCGGCTTCTGAACGGGATGCTGAAACTGACACGGGAGATCCGACGTCCACCGTCACTACGGACCAAGCTTGAGGGCAAGCTTGTCGTCGGGAAGGGTGGGGATGTTACGGTCCGGCCTTGATCCCGCCTTGGTTGCGCATGTCGCGAACTATTTATCTAGTCTACTTTATAATTTTATATGCGTAATCGATCCTTCGTGTTTAAGCCCAAGGAGGGGGCATTTTGATGACTATTTATACTTGGGTGGAGCCAAGACTAGAACCAAGCAAGCACAAGTTATATTTTATTTTTTCTATTCCTCTCTCTAGTTCTCTCTCTCTAACCTTCCCGATATCTCCACGGACCGAACCAACGTCACCCTAGCCGTCGCTCCAGATCGCGAGTTTCGCGTATCCCGCCTGTGCCGCCTCCGCCGATTCGCACACCGCAAGCCACCGCCGCCATAGCTCGTCGGAGTTCCCTCTCCTCCTCCCTTGAGGACTTTCCACCACTTCCCCGGCGCACATGCTCCCAATCACGGGCCCGTAACAGTTACTCGCACCTTTCTCACACAGATGAATCTTCCTCGCTCGTATTGGGGACATGTTGTGCTTCATTCTTGCTATCTCATTAACCGTATTTCCTTCTCGGTTCTTCAGGGTCACACCTCATTCTCCATTTTACATCCATGAGCACAACCTTTTTCTTAACCTCTCTGTGTTTTGGCTGCACAACGTTTGTGCATTCTCTGTCTCCTGGTCGTGACAAGCTTTCACCTCGCTCGGTAAAGTGTGTATTTCTGGGCTATTGTCCGACCCAAAAGGGGTATCGGTACTTTGATCCCCTGCTCGGGAAACAGTTTGTTTCTGCTGATATTACATTCTTTGAAGATATGCCTTTATTTTCTCGACCCTCTGCTATCTCACCATCTGATGCTTCACCGTTTCTTTTTATTGTTTTCGCACCTCATCTGCATATGTTTCACCTTCTACGCCATTATCTTCACTTCCCATACCAGTTCCTCCGTCTTTGCCTCTATCTTCTGATTCTCCCTTGCCTTTAGAGCCGTTGCTGACAGTTCCCGGGCCAGTAATCTCTTCGACAGATGGATCTGTTACAGAAGACAAGTCAGATCTTGACCTTCACATTGCTCTACGGAAGGGAGTTAGAACGTGCACTAAACATTTCATTCATGATATTGTGTCCTATGTTCGTCTATCCCCAGCAGGAAAGAGATTTGGTCTTGCTCTCTCGACAAATTCTGTCCCGGTTAACTATCAGGAGGCTCTTGCTATTCCGCATTGGAAAGCGACAATGGATGAAGAAATAAAGACCTTAACTGAAAGGGGTACTTGGACTATTGTCCCTACTCCTCTAAGTGTGGATGTGGTTGGTTGTCGGTGGTTCTTTGTCATCAAATTTTATCCGGATGACACTATTGACTTCTATAAGGCTAGACTTGCTGCCAAAAGCTTTACTCAAACGTATGGTGTGGACTTCTTTGATACATTCTCCCCAGTTTCTCGTATTATCACAATTTGTGTTTTTTTCTCTGCAGCTGTTAACAGAGGTTGGGAGATGTGTTAGTTAGATGTGAAGAATGTCTTCCTGTATGGAGATCTACAAGAGCTGGTTTACATGAAGCAACCTCCTGGGTATATTGCTCAGGGGGAGTCTCAGGTAAGCAAGTCACGAAAGACAATTTATGGTTTAAAACAAAGCTCACGGGCCTGGTTCGAGAAGTTCAACAAGGTTGTCTCTCTTATTGGCTTCACTCGAAGTTCTGCTGATCAATCTCTTTTTATTCGCAAGACTACTAAAGAACTTGTGGTTCTTATTATCTATGCGGATGATATTCTCTTTACCGGTGATGATAAGGAAGAAGTTGATCAAGTAAAGAGGCATCTTCGACAACATTTTGTTATAAAGGATATGAGCTCTGCTAAGTACTTCCTGGGAAAAGAAATCTTGCGGAAACACAACTCTGTGGTGCTCTCACAACGGAAGTATGCGTTAGATCTTTTGAAAGAAACTGATTTTCTTGGGGCAAGACTTGTTCGATGTCCTATGGTCGTTGGTGATGACAAGAGTTGGATGGCGGATTCATCTCTTCTTTTAGATAGTACTATGTACATGCGACTTGTGGGCAAACTCATCTATCTAACCGTTACCAGACCTGATATTTATTATGCAGTAGGGATGGTCAGTCAGTTTATGCAAGCTCCCAGAGAGTGACATCTTCGTTCTGCCTTGAAAATTCTGGAGTATGTAAAAGGATCTCCAGGGAAGGGGTTATTGTTTCGAAAACATAACCATCTAAAAGTTGAAACATATTCTGATGCTAGCTATGCTGACAATAAAAAAGATAGAAAGTATACTTCTGATTTTTGCACATTTGTAGGAGGAAATCTTGTCAGCTGGAAAAACAAGAAACAGTCTGTTATGTCACGATAAATTGTTGAAGCTGAGTACCGAAACATGACAGCAACCGCTTGCGAGTTGAAATGGTTGTGTGCCCTCATGCTTGACTTGGGAGAGATATATGACCATCCCTCACATATGTTTTGTGACAAACAGACTGCTATACATATATCAAAAAATCCAATTTTTCATGAAAGGACAAAGCACATTGAAGTTGACTGCCACTTCGTCAGTGAAGAAATTTTGAAGAATCAAATATTACTTCTTCCATCACTTTTGACAAGGAGCTTGCAGACATCTTTACCAAACCAGCGTCTGCTTCTCTTTCAGATGTCTGTGACAAGCTGAGCATGGTTGATATATATGCTCCAGGTTGAGGGGGAGTGTTAGATTTTAAGATACTTGGCGGACTGGTGGTTTGCTTGGGCGGCCTGGCAGTTAGGCGGTCTGCCGGCTTAGTCCAGGCGGACTGGAGGTTTGGCGGACTGACAGCTTAGTCCAAGTGGTCCAGCGAATTGACAGTGGCAGATTAGCCTTGGCGGTCTGGTTCCAGCTGTGTTGCGGACTGCTTCTGGCGGTCTGGTCAGAGGTCTGGTTCCAACTGTGTTGCGGATTGCCTCTGGCGGTCTGGTCAGAGGTCTAGCCGGCTGTGTTGCGGTCTCGTTCCGATCACGCTGTTGTGGATTTGGCGAACAGATAGTTGAAGTCGTTGCAGATAGAGGTCGTGATCTGAGGAGCAGTTGAAGCTGCGGATAGAGGCAAAGCCGAAGCTACGGGCAGAGGTTATTATTGCGGCTTGGTGATCAAGGGAGCTGGCTTGGAGTTTGGCGGGTTTGTGCTGTTCTGTCCACTTGTATGGAGTGGACTGCTGATAGAGTTCGGCGGCAACGGGTGCTAGTAGAGACCGGTGGATACTAGTGTGGAGCGGACTGTGCCTAACCGCTCAGTTATAGCGGTCTGAAAATTTTGTAACCGACTAGACCGCATGTTATATTTTAATCCCACATCGTCTGTTGTATTTTTCTTTTTTCTCTTCTCCCTATAAATAAGGGGTCATACTCATGTAACTTAATTTTTTGTGAAATGCAAACCTTATTATTTAGATTTTTTCACAGCTACATTGTATGATAAGAAAATACCGACTCTCTGGTCCTCACAATTGGGGGGTTGCATCTAGAGTTGACACACAATCTCCTTGCATTTGAAAACAAATCTTAAAATTTTCATATTTTTACTTTATTTTAGTTTAGAATAATAATAATTGTTGAACTACTGGGTGGCTGTGATGAGTTTGATGGTAAGCAATTTGAATTAACATGGTGCATGGACATAAATGGTACTTTTCAAGAAGCTTCTAGAAGATATGAGATAATGGCAGCATGCACGAGTAAGAGTGCATTCCTTCAAATACTCAAGGAACATATAAAAAGATCATGAACTCTATAAAGATGCCAAAAAACCATAAAAAGCGGCGGAAATCCCTATAAAACTTGCAAACTTTTGAGCGAAAACACAAAGATCGGTTCAAGAAAACGTTACCATATGCCGGCAGGGGAGGACGGTAGTGTCCCTCGGCTCTGAGAGGCAAATCACACACTCTTTGCCTGGATCGTTCCCATCAAAATCACCATCGACGGAATTCCCAATTCCATAGATCTCTTGCAGCTCATATCTGGTTCGGTTCACCCACAAGATCTGTTTAGCCACGCGAACATGGTGTTCTCCGCTCTCCTTCTTCTCGAACACCGCCTGTGTTATCTGCGAGTTCGGAGTCACCACTCCATGGATTTTTCCCAAGCCTTGCTGGTCAGCAGGGCATGCTTCTGCTTTGACCACCAAGGGGTACACATCTGTTTCCCCTTCCTTTATCAATTCTGCTTCCTGGAACAAGGAGAAGTTGATCCCAGTGCCCGATGGCTGCTTGAACTTCTGGCCCAGGCCATCCTTGAACGAAACAGTCACTGGAGCTGGCAAACCATCTTTTGTCGGAAAAAGGTTGCAATCAAGACCTTCCTTCGCAAAGAAAAGAACAGTAATGCTGCCCATTTTACAAACCGAACAATTTTAGAGTGCTCGATTGTGAATTTAAGCATAGAGAGGGTACGGACTACATATACATGAACCAAAAACACAACATAAATGGATTTAAAAACCAATATCATCAATTGTCTTAAATGTTGATCGACATGTCCATTTTGAGGGTTAAACAATATTTTTTTCTTAAAAATAGTCTGTCTTTCAATAAAAGTTAATTAGACATACCCGATCAATATATGAGCCGAAAATTTAGCCCACTAATTTGTTAGGTTAGCTAGCACTGATGAGGATCGTGTCACACATCCTGCGGTAGGAAATGACGATCGGAGCCATTAATCTTGTGCGGAACAATGGCTTAAGAATTTTACTTATTTTTATATTTGTTGTATTTTATTTTAAACATGTACATCCATTATGATTAGAAGATCATAACCGTTTATAGTAGTAATTCCGTGTTCTATAAATAAGGAGAGAAGACTTCATTTACAGGGATCGTAAGTTTCAGAGAAGAATTCCAATTATGATCTGTCCGTGCTGAAACTTAGGTGTGAAGCCTAGGAATTTTCCCCTTTCCCTTTGTATGGCTCCTCCCTCTCCATCCTAACCGATCACCACCATCATTTCTTCCTCGTACTCGGCGCTCATAACCACCCCCCTCACCACACTACCACAACTACTCTCCCCCACTACTCATAAGTCATAACTACCCACTCCCTCCCCCCATAACCACCCTCACATCCTTCCACAACCACCTTTCTCCACTAACACAGACGACATCCCCATTAACTACCCATCTCCCTTAGCACCCCCCCCCCCAAAAAAAAGGTGAGTGGACAATCCACAACACTCCTTTCAACGGATTAATCTAATTGCAGGTGTTAAGTTTAACCAGTTGTACAGAAAACGGCTTTCCCCACTCATTTCCCCAAGACAATCCCTCCTTGCTCCAGAACTTCACTACAAGGTTGTCAGATCCCCCTCCTCCCCTGTTTCCATACAGAATCAGCTTAGGAACCCAATTCCAGCCTATAGAATTCTTCCCAGACCTGCCACCGCTCCCCTACAACCTAGCACTACTCCAGCCGACCATCTTCCAAAACCCATCCAGCCCCCTGCTGGTCTCGCCATTCCCCTTCCAGTCCGCTGGGAATCCATTCCAGCCTGCCTCCCTGTTTTTCTGAGAGATTCCACTCCTTCCCTAAAGTCCAAAGAGCCCATTACAACCCCTCCAATTCCTCTCCAACCCAAATCCAGTGCATTATATCCTTCCCGGGCTCTCACCTCGCATCTGCGCCAACTTTAATCAGAGGATTCTCCAAACACCACTTTCAAAGGATTATATCTGTTGTAAGTCCAGTTTGTGGGTTTTAAATTTCTTGTAGAATCTTGTACGAGTTCTTACTTCTTATGAATAATACCTAACAAGTATTGTACCAAATCACCATTCAGCTTGCAGGGCCTGCTGTTTCGTTTTACATTTGTTATTTCCAACTCTTTAACATGCACACCTGCACTCTATGTAGCACGGGGACGGAAACGGGATGCGGGATATGATATGAAGCGGATACGGGAAACGTTTTCAAATTTTTTAAATTATTTAAATATAAGTATTAATTAATATAAAAATAAGACAACTAACAAACTAATTGTACATATATTGTAATGAAAAATGAATATAGATTACCAATACATGAACACTAGCATGCATACAATTGTATTTATTAATCACTAGCAACAAATAACGAAGCTTTCATAATTTTCATTATCTAGCAATAAACACATCAAAAGAAAAATATAGAGATAGTCAGACATGTTGTTAAGACTGATAAATATTGATAACAACACAAAATGATTTTAGAGTTATCAGAAGAGGAGGAAGAAGAAGAAGAGGAGGGAGAAGAAGAGCAAGGAGCAGGATCTGAAGAGGGATCGAGAGCATGGAGTGGGATCTGAAGCAGCGTGACAACTTGTGAATCGCGTAAACTTAAAATTTGACGGGCGTGAAATGAAATAGATAGGAGCGCAACTTTACCGCATGAGAATCGCATATCCCGCGAATTAATTTTTTTATTTTATTTAAAAATGTGTTTCCTAGAGTTTCGGAAACGCGTTTCCGGGCATTTCTCCTATCCGATACGCATTCGAGCCGATACGTAGAGCATTTTTAAGTATCTGTGCTTCGTAGCCTGCACTTATTCCCTTGTTTGAAAGTCCTATTCTCGTTGGTTATTGTAATTCTATATGTAAATTTCATTTATTGCAAGGATAGTCATCAGTTAATTTTTGTAATCCTATATAGGTATTCCTCTAGTCATCATATATCTCGCTAGATCCTACCCACAAGTAATATATATGCTTAAATCAATTATATACATTATATTATATATACTTAAATTGATTAAACTTATTGTTTCATTAACCACTATTGGTGTTCTTCTTGAAAAATATTTGTACAATCATTTATCACTATATCTTTCGTATTCATATTAAAAAAAATAGTAAAACATTCTACACATTTATTAGTTAATGATGCTTATACTTTTACCACAATTTTATTAAGTATGAGAAGAATTATTACTAATAAAAAACATTTAGCCTTTGTTAATATTATATAGAAAGAATTATTATATAATATTAAATATATTTCAGAATTTATCTATTTGTATTTCTTTTTGAAAACTTGTTAGTGATAGTCATAGTGGGTTACTAAATTTATTTATGTTGCTGTTCGACAATATTTTGGGATATGCAGGAGTAGGACTTATAGTTTGTCAAATTGTTATATTATTTTTTACTTTTATAATATATATTAGTACACTCGATAAATATTTTTAGTTATGAGACATGAAAATTTGATGTTTTAAAATATCGCATTTTATATTAATGTTGAGGATTTACTTCTATGCCCTTGTATCTCTAGTATTTAAAAGATATCTTTGATCTTGTAGTGAGTAGTGACAGACAAGAATTAGTCTCCTTGTCTTCGTTGTATGAAGTTTTGTTGGCTCTCTACTCCAGAGCAGACCCTACCTAGGCAGTCGTGGTTTCGACTCCATCATATCCTCTACCTTCAGGCATACTTCGGTGAGCCCAACAACTTGGTATCACAACTACGTTGTCCTACTCATCCCTTCCGCATCCAAACACCGTGTTCCGTCCACAACAACTGTTGCATACCAGCCCCGCTGATTTGCAATGAAAACTGCACGAGCTCGACTCCTGCGCAACACTGTTCGTCATGTTTACATCTGGGAAACGATCGATAGAACATGACGTGAAGCCCTGCACTGGGAAGCCCAACATCTTCACCCGTCCAAGTTTAGGGCGTGGAGCCTAGCATCAGGAAAATTGCACGGGCTCGACTCCTGCGCAGCCTTATTCGTCGTGGCCGCATCTGAGTCTCGATCGATAGGACCCGATGTGCAACCCGGCATCTGGGAAGCCCTGTTTTTACGCGCGAATTTTCATGCGCTTCGTCGACAGCAGTCCATTGTCGTTTGGATCGACAGCCCACACTGCTGCTTCAATCGAGCAACTCACCCCTTTTCTCGAGCCCCCAACAGCGCCGCAGCGTCACACGAGATCGGCCCTTTTTACTCGAGCCCCAACAACTACTTTATATATTTAAAAAAGTGTTTTTGACTCATCATAAGGAAGCGTCGCGGCTCTCATGACAACTCACAATCAGCTATCTCAGAGGAATCCAGTCGTCCAATGACCCGCTCTCTATCATGTGCTACTTCAGTTTATCTCTGATAGTAATGCACATTATGATGGACTCACCCACTCTAATAGATACTATTAGGGACTTAATGCAAGCATTCATGACATCGATTGAAGTACGCTTTCGGGACGTCGAAGCATGTCATCAGGAGGACACGGTCACACTCACCAACAAGCTTAATGATTTGATAGCTGCCATTTTGGTCGTTACTATGGTACTACCCCACCTACAGATCACGCTTGCAGCAGTGAAGCGTCTCCACTACAGCTTCTCTGACCTGATCGCCCAGCCAGGGTACTACCTGAAGGCAACATCGTTCCCCATTACACAAAGTTGGCATTTCATATTTATGATGGGAAGGACGATCCCTTACGCTAGTTCACCAGATGCAAAAAATTTGTAGTCATCACCAGACACCAGTGACATAATAGATAAGTCTTACCACCTACCACATACTTGATATCGCTTAGTTATGATTTGCATGTTTGCAGGAGGACAATCCTGGAATGATCCGACGCGACTTTAAGCAAACCTTCAATTTGCACATTGCCCCCCACCCCACCCCGATTCGCAGTAATCCCCTTGGTGCCCTCATGATGTTACAACAAACATGGCTGATTGATGAATATCTATAACAATTCCAGATTTTTCTGGATCAAGTCACGATACCCCCTAAGATGTAGGTCGCCATCTTTACAATTAGGCTTCACGATCGACTATGTTTGAACGTCAAATTTAAGGTCCCCCGAAACTTGGTGGCTACTATGAGCTTAGCAAGATTGTGTGACTGTCGACTTCAGTTGGCGCAGGAAGCTTACATCACCACCAACATAGGGAATTCAGAGGGATGAGCAGAGGGCATCCACACCCCGCAGATCTGTCGATTGACTCGTACTGAAATGTCTGATCGGTGCACACAAGAGTTACGTTATAACTGTAATGAGCAGTATACTCGTGGATATCGGTGCAAAAGATTTTATTTGCAAGTAGAGGACTTTGATGATGAGGAGATTGGGTGAAGCTGACACCGTCATTGCTCCCCCTTGAGCTTGAGGTCAAACTCTTTTTGCATGGCGGAAGAGATGTTATTGGCTTCATGCACAATTATTAATGTTATGTCTTTATATGGTGTGTATGAGTTTATTATGAATCCAATAGGTTTTTATCATATTTTTATATTAGTGTCGTGGATTTATTTTTATGTCCATGTATCTCTAGTATTTAAAGAACCTCTGGGGTCTTGTAATGGCAAACAAAAATTAGTCTCTTTCTCTTGTCTTTGTATTATGAGAATTTAGTAGCTCTCTCCTCCCGAGCACACCCCGCCTAGGCAGTCGCGGCACCGGCTCCACTGTATCCTCCGCCTCCAGTCATATTCCAGCGAGCCCAAAACAACATGCGACATCAGATATTTACATCCTTGAATATAGTACTGGAACTTATCAAACCCCATTATTTTTGAGGCAATACCAATTACAAATGCTACCATGTCCATCTAAAAGCAAACTCGTCAACTATTGTTTTCCCCACAAACACATGCAAAACACTCAGTTTCATAAGAGAAACAATTTATCTTCCAAGAAAGATAAGTAACTACATCAAACAACTGGTAGCAAAGGTGACAGAACTCCAAGGCATACCTACAAGTGCCCGCACAATGTCCCACAACAGCTTATTGAGGAAAAGGGTGAATTATCAACCATCATTTTTTTATTAGACAAACCCAGAACTTAAGGTGCAGAATTGTTTCCACATATTCCAATGCATAGTTAAAATAATAGACGAAATTGTGCCTATCTAAAATTTTCATATTAAAGAGCCGAAAAGAATTCATGAATCCCTAATCAAACTAAGTATTTAACTAAAAACAGAGGAGAAAATCTAAGTTCATAAAGTAGAAAAACACCAGGTCCATAGAAGGAAATATTCAAGAGAATGACCAAATTTTAGGTGAAGCACTAGTGTGGATCAGAAGATAATTAGCCTGAATCTTTTGTTCTTTTCTTAAATTCGCATAATCTGCCTCGTTTCTTTTTCTCTATGGATAGACTGAATAAATTGCTTATTATAAGGATGTGTTTTGCTGAATAAGAGCTCCCTTCAGCCTTTTGAATTTCCATCACATTTTTGGGCAGACCGGCCATCTTTTGATTGGATACAACTCAACATTACTAAAATTAAGGCAAATCATATAGCTATAATGTTCAAGAAAATGATCGTATACAAGTTCCATTAAACTACCAATTAAACAAGAACTACACTATTAGATCATGCTACAAGTAATGAAATCAATAGAGTACCCTAACATAGATATTCCTTCTACCATATTAAGGTGCAGCTAGATCATATCACAGAAAATAAGTCTTTACAATTTAATCCTATCATTTAACAGAAAATAACTTATAAAAAAGTATTGCCAGACACCTTCATGTCAGTCATCCTAACAAGAGATATATATTTAGTAGTGAGTTTTTATTATATTTGGATTGTACCAAGGACCCTCATGATGCACTTAAAGTGATATTTTTCATGTAGGCCAAGGATATATTTATATGTTTGAGTCCTGCAAATTGTTATAGTATCACATCTTGCAAGTTATAGTGGGTTTATTGGGTGAGTATTTTAGTTGCCCGACATTATACATATCTTCCCTCAATTTTTCACTCTTTCCCCGCCAATTAACTCATCCTATCTTGGTCATATCTCAGTCACTCTCACCATTTTATTTCCTCCATATACCTCCTTTGAAAGTGACCGTTTAACTTCACCATGGCAATTTTTGACATTCATCTCCCCGCCAACCAAGTATTATGTCCTATTATATCACACTCCTCACTCTATAAACAAGCATTCACTTGTACCAGTTATAATATAAGGATTGAAGAAATGTTCATATTCCATTTTCATGTGTAGCCTTCCTCTCAAAAGGGCCACTTTAGTTAGTATGTATCGTCGGAGTCAGAAAACTTACGACATTTGAAAAGTTGAAGTCCGGATGAAGGGCTGCTTGTGGATACAACTTTCTGAATTAGAGATTGTAGTAACAGCAAAGTACTGCCCGTGGTTACAATCTTCTGGTTATCTAAGTACTCCTATTATTCTTCATTAATTCTCTACATTACAATTTTCTTCTATTTTAGTGTCTCTGTATTCTCTTATGTTTGTATCGATTTAGTTACAATAGATATTTTCTTTATTCATAAGTTAACTTTGGTAGTAATCTATAGGTTTTAACATGTGGTGGTTTAGCTATGAATCAAACATAGCATTTCATTTTCCCTCTTAAATTCTTTCAAAACACACAAAATAGATAAGCCAAAAATTAGTTCCCATAACTCATTCTAAGTGGTAATTTAAACTGAAGTGAAGATCAAAACTTTTAAACATGAATAAGATAAGTCCTTTAGCCTCCTAACCTGGTATCAAAGCATCAGTTGTAGGATAGCATAAGCCCCACTTCTCATACATATATAAGAAAGAATTCAAAGAGAGAAAAAAATCTACCTTCCAGAAACAGTGGCATCGAAGGTGAAGGCTACAAGAAACGTGCCAGGATTCTCCTCATCGGGCTCAATCCTCAGAGTCTCCTTCTTGAGATTCACGTCATTCCTTATTGTGACTGCTTTCTGGTGCTCCACGAAAGGCGTTCGCTGGGGCGGAGTGGGGCCATACGAATACCTCGGGGCGCTAGCCCAGCCCGGGTGATAAGCCGGATGATCCCCGCCGCCACGCTGGTAGTGGTCGAACGGCACCGGAATCTGGGAGGGCATCGCCGGCGGATGCGGGAAAGAGCCCACGTACTGATAGTATTGCTGAGAATTAGGGTTGGGGTATTGAGGATAAGGCGTCGCCCCCGTAAACACATGACGATTATCGGCAGAGACGTCGGGAGACGGGGTTGGCGGCTGTTGCTGCGGAGCAAGCGGTGGAAAGATAGAAGGGGCGTGGTGCTGATGGTGATGGTTTCTCCGGCGACCAGTTCCTCCGCCGCCTCCGCTGCTGCCCGTGTTACCCATCGCCGACGACCACTCCTTTTCCCTTCCTCAACCTTAAACAAGACCAAGAAACTCACAGGTATCAAGCGATCTCAAAAGAGATCGAACAGTACGGCTAGCTACTCTATGAAATCGAGTAGAGCAGTAGAAAATTTGAGAAGAACATGAAACCCTAGTGGAAATGGGCAGATGTGGCCAAAGTGGGGGCGACGGGCAGAGTAAGGCAGGCGGAGAACCCTCCTTCGATTTTTGGTAATGGAAGGTTGCGTAAAGCTCCACCCACAGCATAATAGAAATCCGTTGGAAAGCGCTTATAAATAAACACCATTAATCGCCATTACTGCTTCTCCTTTATCCTTTTTTTAATACAATCCGACCACCTTACCCCAGCATCAGCCCGCACTGCGACATATTAGAAGGCAATGAATCCCTAGAAGAAGGAAGGAGACAGTTTAGCAATTATTTTTCTTATAGCAAACCAAAAAAATATTTAATTTTTTTTATTATTAAATCCCTAAATTTTATGTTAGCAAATCGCAAACATGCTTATGATCAAAGCTAATTTTTGGGTCCGTCACCCGGATCTAAGGAAGATTCGGGTGGGCAATAAAAAATATGTTAGCAGGTGGACCCAACATGCTCATATTAACTGTGTATTGCGGACCCCACATAATTACATGCTCCTCCTGTTTTCCATTGGTGGGGATCTAGAGGAAGGTCCGGGCCCCAAACCCAATTTTTACTCCATGATCAAGGGCATATGTAGACTTCTTTTGGCGTGGAGGTGGCGGTGGTGAACGCATGGGTTAAACCGTCATTCGTTAACGACAGCCTAAAAACTTCATCCGTTTGAACATAAAAGTGGATGAAGTTCCTTAGGTAGGCGTTAGCAAATGACAGTTTAACCCTCGTGTTCACGACTGCCTACACCGTGCCAAACGGAGCCTTAAGGGAGTCTGGTGGCCCTAGTCCATGGAGAGGGCTTCACATTTCGCTGTCCAAGTCCTCTTCCTTCCAGACGGACGACATTGCTGCTGTTGTGAACTCCGGTGTCAAAGGTTGATTCTCCCCACAGTTAGCATTCACTAGAACATCATATATTATTCTTCAAAACTCTAGAATAGTTTCTAGAATAGTTTATATGAGACTACATGTAATTCTAGGCTAATATAGAAGCTTCTTGTGTGATTGAAATTAGTCCCTCCACAAATGAGTTAACCTTGAAACCATGACATTCATCCGCACCAAATTTAGGTGTCGAGGAATCAAGTGACGCCAAAAACCTTGTTGCGGAGAGAAACTTTTCTCTCTGCCCATATACTCGCCTTATCGACAAAGTGTACATTGTCGGGTCATCAATGAGATGTATTCCAAATGTGGGGCAAACGAGGATTTCACGAAACTGATCGGAAAATTCATCTCAATGTCAACATGATAATCTTCCGAGGCAATGAGAATTTTTTTTTTAGGCAATGAGAAATTTGTTCAATGGGCTCTCTTTGTTTTGGCGGTGGCATTTTGGAGCATTGAAAATGAGAGCGTTGAGAATGGAGGAAAGGGGTAGCTTTGACATTGAAGATCAAAAATGATATTTTGAGATGTTGAGAACGAAGAAATTAGTTTTACAAAACATTTTTTTGGCACTAACATTTGCCACTTTTCTCCTACCGCCCATGAAGAAAAAATGTCGAAATAAACGGAGCCAAAATAAACGTTGTGAATGGAGAGAAATATATTAACTCCCTCTATAATCACAAGTCCGAATTTGGTAGATCTAGGCCGAAAGTAACGCATCTCTCACAAGTGCAAGATATGTATTTACCGTAAGATCCGGATAGGATCTTAACTTTAATGGCCAGATTTAGGCCGTATCTTTTGCAGATACAATCGTATATGCCAACAGATAAAACCGCCGAATCAGATACGACCAGATCTATGTCGTTGAAATCCAAATAGAAGGCAAATCCTACGGTCGGATCTGCCCTTCTCCCACCTATTAATATGTGTGTTACTCTCCCCAAAAAAAATTCCTATACTCACAAATGCAAAGTAACACTTCATAGTACTTTATTATTGAAAGAGATGAAACTTTAATATAGAAAGTGGGCAAGGATGCAAATTTTACAAACTTTACATTATTTTATTTAGAGTTTTTGTTCCTACCCTTTGAGATTAATGACTGTATTAATTTTAGCTTATTCGAATTTTCTTAAAGTTCTATGAGCGAATATAACATCCGCTGTAATGTAAAGCGAAAATGAGGTCATACAAAAATTTGTTTGATGCAAAATATGTTAGAATAATTTTCCTATTTATTGCAGAATAATATATACATATATTTACGTTTCGAAAACAAGACATAACAGCAGTAAAAAATAGATCTAGAAAATTTTGATCTTTTAAAACTGATCTAAATAGAGAAGGAGACAAATAAAATTTTATAGTTTAGAATCGAGCTTGGGTAAGGTGTGTGATCACTGCCCTAAAGAAGTTGCACCACCCTCTGGCAGGGCTTTCAACCGATGTTCACTCCTCCAAGGTACAACACCCGGCTAGATCCCGAAACTCCGATGTGAGCGGACACCGAAGAAGCACAGAACACCCGAACCACCACTTGATGAAGCAAAAATGTGAAGAAGATGAAAAACAAAAGTAGTCCTCCTCTAACGCATCCCCTAAAATGAATAAATATATCGTCTCTAAAACGATTCCTGAAAAAGGCGTTATCTGAAATCTCGATAAACAGTAAGAAATAAATTCGTCATTAATTTTGACGGTTATGAATGGTAAGTAAACAAAAGAAAAGAACGTTGGAAACGTCAGCGTAATTAAAGCTCGACGAAAAGGCGCTCGACGAAAAATCGGTCAACGAAACCGCTGGCGAGAGCGGTCGACGAAACCGCTGGCGAGAGCGGTCGACGAAAAGGCGGTCGACGAAACCGCTGACGAGAGCGGTCGACGAAACTGCTGGCAAAAGCGGTCGACGAAACCGCAAGGCGCTCGACTACTGTGCAGCCGAGTCATAACTATTTGGAGCAAAAATAACAATTCAATAATTCCCCGAACCCCCAACCCCGAACCCTGAATCCGGTCCGGTGCGGTGCGTACGCGCGTGCGCGCGTGTGGTGCATAATTTCTCCTTATGTTCTTTTGAACAAATAAAAAGGAGGAACTTTACTTATAAACACTCCTACATGAATGGAGGAAAACAATGTGGGACTAAAGATTTCATCTTTTGGGAAAGAGTGGTTCCCTCCAAAATTTTGGATTCCCTCCAATTTGGTTTTTGGAGCTTTTCCCTTTAAATAAGGAGCTCAAACACCAAACACCTAAATGCTTCAATAAAAATCATTTATATAAGAAATGTTATATATATATATCAAATTTCTAACAATCCCCCACAAAAGCGAAAAAACCAAAATCGAACTTTATATATTATAATATTAAATAAAATCAAATACATATTTGCTTCATCAAGTTGCATCTAATGTAATGAGTATAGATGGAGTGGTTACCTTGAACCTATACTTAGTACTTATTTCATCTACCGAAGAGTATAATGTGTCAGAGGCTTTGAATTATAAACTTTGACCGGTAAATTAGATAAGCATACAAAAGATTGGTTGTTCTTGGGTTAAGGCGGTGTGCGCGTTAATGACCATGCACATTCCTTGATTTTTCATGAGGGTTCTTAGTGTGCAGCCCGGATCCCAAAGTAGCGGCCTTACGACTACCCCCACATATGTGGTGCCTCAAGAGATATTCGTAACCATATCTCGCAAAGGTATATGCCTTTGACAACCATTAAGAACTTGACGTTCATCCTATCATGTTACGTAGAGCACAACTTCATAGGAATGGGGAGAAAGTTTTCTCAACCTTTAAATTTGTTCTACCAATGCAACTACGCTACATCAACGGTTTCGTTTCCACCGCATTGAACCCAATTCATGGGATCTCCAATCACATGGGTTAGGTATCCACCGTTGGTAGCAAATCATGAGGGCTTAAGCCCCATTCCCCTCGATGACAATAAAACCTCCCTTCAGGACAATCCCTTGGTAAGATTATCAGCCAGATTCAATTCTGACTTTACATAGTTGAGTGATATCACTTCTTTTCTTCTTTGCTTCACTGATTTATACATGATTCTCATGAACTTGTTCATTTTGGAATTAGTACTATTAGATGCAGTTAAATCAATAACAGATTTATTTTCACAATGCAAAGAAATAGCAGGTATAGGTTTTGCAAATACAGGAATTTCTGAAAGTAAATTTTTGATCCATTCAGCTTCGGCACATGTTGTGTCCAAAGCTATAAGCTCCGATTCCATGGTACTCCTAGAAATGACTGTTTGTTTTATAGAAGCCCATAAAATGGCGACTCCTCCAAGGAGGAACACATATCCAGTCTTTGACTTAACGTCTAACGAATCAGTTACCCAATTGGCATCTGAAAATCCTTCTAGTACTTCGAGAAATCCCGGGTACACTAAACTATAATCTATAGTTCCACGAAGGTATTTAAATATTCTATTTAATGCTATCCAATGATCATCACTTGGATTACTAGTATATCTAGTAAGTCAGACTACGACATAGGAAATGTCAGGCCTAGTGCGGTTAGCTATGTATAGGAGTAATCTTATCATTTGTGCATACTTATGTTGATCAACCGGTTCACCCATATTTTTACAAAGTTTTGTGCTAGCGTCATATAGAGTAGAGGCGGGAGCGGAATCATATAAATTAAATTTATTTAATATTTTCTCAATCGAATGTGATAGAGATAAAAAAACACTAAAATCAGTTTTAACTAGTTTCATTCCTAATATGATATTCGCTACTCCCAAATCTTTCATATCAAATTTGGAAGATAGATTATTTTTAGTTTCATTAATTAATTCAATTGTGTTTCCAAAAATTAAGATATCATCTACATAAAGGCATAATAAGATAATTTCATTTCCGTCTTATTTGGCATAGATGCATTTGTCAAATTCATTAGATTTGAAACCAAGAAGTGAGAGTACGTAGTCGAATTTTTGATACCATTACTTAGAAGCTTGTTTCAATGCATAAATAGATTTAATTAATTTGCATAATTTAGATTCTTGACCTTTGACTACAAAACCTTCAGGTTGAGACATGTACACTTCTTGTTCTAAGTCTCCATGTAAGAAGGCGGTCTTGACGTCCAATTGATGGATAAGTAACTTAAAGATCGATGCTAAGGCGACTAGAATACGAAAAGAGGTTATTCTAGCTACTGGAGCGTATGTATATAAAAAGTCTATTCCTTGTTTTTAAGCATATCCTTTAGCTACAAGGCGAGCCTTGTATTTATCTATGGAGTCATCCGGTTTTAATTTCTTCTTGAAAATCCATTTACAACCTATGACTTTAGTATCAGGAGGTAACTCGGTTAGAATCCATGTTTTATTTTCAAGTATAGAATTAATTTTTATATTTATTGCTTCTTTTCAAAAAGGATAATCAGATGAGGTCATAGCTTCCTCAAATGTATTAGGATCTCCTGGTGCTGTCGACAAACCATATAGTCGATGTAGTCGACAAATCATACAGTCGATGCAGTAGACAAATCTGAGAATGACTGTTTGACAACATGCTGACTGCATGGTCCAATCGATGCAATTGATATAGTCGATGCAGTTGATATAATGTATATCAGCTTTGATTTATAAAAATATTAAGTCCAGTGCCGACTGGATAAGTATTGACTGCATTTGGCTTTTGCATGTTTTAAACCATGAACCAGGTTTGGCTTTTCTAAGGGGTAATTCATGTTAAAGTTGAACCATGTTTACTAAACATTATATATAGATATAATTTCAGGGTTAGGGTTAGAAGTCTTTTGGTTCTCCCAAGCCCCCTTAGTTTTTTCGGAACTGTTCTGAAATCCCGAGCGGCGAACGCCCGGCGGTGGCCTCCCCATGTGAATCGGAGCCCTAACGCCAGCAATCCTCTCCTGAAAGCGAACCTAGCAGTTCGTGGAGACGAAGGCCTCGATCATCCCTTCTATCCTGCCCTCGTGCGACGACGGAGAGGCGTTTCCCCTGTTAGTGTGGACCTCATGCATGTAAAGGCACGGATCTACTTTTGTGCTTTCAGACTCGAGTTAAGGAGATCTTGGAATAGGATTCCAATACAAGCAAGGAGATTTCTTGGAGCATCTTGGTCGATCTCTTTGTGAATCATCCCCGCACAAGTACTTGCCCTTTTGTCTACACTTCTATTTCTTGATTCACGGAGATCGCAAGATCTTTTACTCCTTTGGGTATTTTTTGTATATTTTTTCCGCCGCACACATTTGATGTGGTGTTCCACTATTGTAAAGAAAACTCAATAGTGAAATCAGAGTTAGGTTTGCGATCCAGTGCGTGTAAATCATGAGATTTAGAACTGTTTTAAATGTCCAGATTTATTCTCGGAACCCCGCCATGAACGTCTATGATTTGCTGTGATTTCCATCTTACAGAAATTGCTTTTCCCTTATCAGTAAGTGTCTCTCTATGTGGTTTGTGAAACCAAATTGTCTGTCCTGGATTTGGAATCTGAAAATGAGAGACGAGCTTGTCTACTGCATAAGTGAGGTTGTTTGTTCCTATGTCCAATATATGTAAATCTGAAGATTTATAAATTTTCTAAATGTTCAGATTTAGCTCTTTTTCATCAAGTGTTGATGGTCTTATTTTGTGCACATCTGGGATGTATCTGAAATGTGATTGTTATACTTTTGTGTTTTATAAATATGTGCATAATGATTAAGTGTTAGTCATGATTAAGTGTTAATCAAAGATCATGAAAATCTCTTAACTTAATATTAAGTGTTCGGATGTCTTCCGATGGATAACACTCTTCTTGCCTCAATCAATGAATTGTGGGCTTGCCAAAACAATGTGCATTAATCGATCTTAGTAAGGGTGTGAGCGGATAATTATGATATCCCACTATCGACATCGTGTCCAACTTAATTAGGTGATCTCAAAGGTTGAGTACTTAAAGGCATAGGGTTGACATCTACCATATGATGAATGCGAATAAAAAATTATTCACCAACTATACAAGAGTTGCATGATGATGCAATTGGTAAAGGTTGCTTACCTAAATAGCCACACTATGGGTGATCAGTCAAAGCAGACTTATGATGTTGGTGAAATACAGATTTTGTCAACTAGAGAGTAGCCCGCATAAACTATCCGAATTGATATTGAGGGTTATCAATTTACATAAAATAGTGGGAGTATTTAAATAAATTCTGTATTAAAATAAAAATGTGTTTTGAAATATAGTACTAAAATAATTTTGCATAATTCTTGTAGAATATCCATGGCAAGTCGTTTGCACTCTATCTTGTCCTTTAGAGCCATTCTTGAGAAGAACAATCTCAATGAGATTAATTTCCTGGACTGGCACAAAAACTTGAGAATTGTTCTCAGGTAAGAGTGTATGCTCTTTGTCATTAAAGAAAATCACCACAAGAAGCCAGCCACATTTACCTCTCGTGTAGATAAAGATTCTTACAAGAAGTATAAAGACGATTTCTTAGATATCGAATGACTCATGCTTGCAACCATGAACTCTGAGCTTCATAAACAACATAAGAACGTGTGTAGTTATGAGATAATCGAGCATGTGAAGAAAATGTTTCAAGGTCAAGCTCGGCAAGAGAGGTTTGACATCTATAAGACATTGTTTCAGTGCAAGATGAGAGCTTGAGATCCAGTAGGAACACATGTACTCAAATGATTGGGTATATCGAGAACTTTGAGAGACTGAGTTTTCCCTTGGGCCAAGAGTTTGTCACTAATCTAATCATGCAATCGTTGTCGGACAGTTATGAGCAGTTCGTCTTAAATTATAATATGATTGAGATAGACAAGACAGTGTCTGAGCTCCTACGCATGTTGAGAACTGCCGAGACAAATATGAAGGACAAGTTTGTTAGTTGTACAACCCCGTATCCAGCGAGTGGGGTCGGCAGGAGCCAGACCGACCGGCTCACTTTTCTCAAGTCCCGGGCTAGCACTCAAGGGGGGCCAGAGCTCGACAGCCCCCAACTCGCCCAGGCGAGCCCGACTAGTGGCAGGCGAGTAGGGCCAGCCGGGCCCGCACTCGCTAGGAGGTAGGTAGAGGCGGCGAGTGCCCGCTAGTTCATACACTTGACGTCGTTCTGCCTTAGCGTTGAGTGAAGTTCAACCACTCGACGCCGTTCTGTCTTTAGCGTTGAGTGAAATCCAGACACTCAACGCCGTTATGCCTCAGCGTTGAGTGAAGTCCAGACACTCAACGCCATTCTACCTTGGCGTTGAGAGAACCCCTCCCAGTCCACTCAGTTCGTCGAATGGAGCTCGGCGTTCGTCGAACGGAGCTCGGCGTTCGTCGAACGGAGCCGACCCGCATTCGTCGAATGGATCTCGGCATTCGTCGGGCTCAATTTCTCAAGAGCCGACCTGCAAGATCATGCAGTCCAAGTCCCGGGCGAGCACTCAAGGGGCCAGAGCTCGACATCCCCCAGCTCGCCTAGGAGAGGTGGAATCATCCGGGCGAATAGAGCCAAAAGGTTCACACTCGCCCAGTGGAGCCGGCGAGTAGGGTCGGCCTGGCCCATACTCGCTGAGGCCCAACAGGACCAGCTGAGCCCGTACTCGCCGCCCTAGGCGAGCAGCGGCTTCAGGGGGCTACTCGCCAAGCGACCTATGATGTTTTTTTTACCATTTTTGCCCCTACTGGTCCACCTATATCTTGTTAGAACAGTGGAGTTACGTTGTTGGCAGACCCAGTTGAGCTGCATATAGCTGCTCAAAACTGCGGAGGTTGGCTATTTGCAGGCCGTTTTCAGAAAACTATAAATAGGACCCAAATGGCACCTCAGAAGGCATGCTGACTAGTGTTCAGATCTTCCTGCGCTTTCTGAGGTAGCCTTAGGTAAGCCTTTGGCTAAGGAGGGGAAGCGCTCTAAGATCTACCGGGTGTGTTGTGGTACCTCCACGCCGAGCCCTTGGGTCAGTTCCCATTTCTTTTTTGTTATTTGGCTTGCAGGAGAGAAGTAGGTGCGTGATCACCCCTTCCCCAAGGGTGAACTTCATGAAACAAAGTTTTCTGTTTCCACATTTTGGTGCGGTGAGCATGGATAGTGGTCAGCGCAGTAAATCTTCAGCAGGATAGATGGCAGGAGGAGAAGGATAAGGCTCAGACAGGTCCTATTCACCACCCTCGCCCCCTCTGGCCACGGTGGGGATGTTCAAAGACTTCAGACATAAGGTGATCAACCTCGTCTAGTTCGCACTCGGCGCGCGGGCTGAGTGCTCGACTCCAGCAGTTCCAGTCATAGTCGTCCCGTCTCTGGGCCAGGACGCTCCCGACAGACGAGCTGGAAGGAGGTAGCCGAGAAAGGAAGAGGCCGCGAGCTCCCTGGTCGGTTTGGCGAGATGGGTGCGCGAGACCCTCCAGCTCGCCCAGCAGGGGGAGGCAGCCCCTTCAGCGAGTTGGTTTCTTCGGCCCCAGTTCCGAAGGGTTTCAGGGAGCCCGAGATGTCTTATTATAACTAGAAAGGGGACCCGGTCCAGCACGTCCAGTGGTTTGAGGACGTAGTCTCGATCCGATAGATGTCGGATGGTTTCAAGTATCGTCTCTTCACCATCACTTTCAAGGAGAAGCCGAGAGAGTGGTTCCACCAACTACCGGCCAGCTCCATTTACTGCTTTAAGGACATGCACCCGGGGGTTCATGTTGAGGTTCACCACCTCCAAGAGGAGGAAGAAGGAGTTGGAGTCCCTGTTCCACATCAAGCAGGGGGTGAACGAGACCTTGGGGAGTTATGTTGAGCGGTTTCAGGAGAAGGTCACCCAAGTCCAGGAAATGCCCGGGCATATCCTGATGATGGTCTTTACCTTGGGGCTGCAACAAGGTTTCTTCAGGATGGAACTGAAGAGAGTGCCACCCCTTTCCTAGGAAGAGTTAATGGAGAGGGCTGCAAGAAAAGTCAACGGGGAGGCGTCGAACCCGGAGTTTGCCTGGAAGCTGACCAGGTGGGCCGCTGATGAGGAGAAGGAGCCGAGAGGCGGCAGAGGTCAGGATGAAAGAAGAGCTAAACCCCGGCAGAGGGAACAACGACAGCAGCAGCAACAACAACAGCCTAGGTGGGGGCGTCAGGAGCCGGACCGTTGGCTGGGCTGGAGGCCCAAGTGCAAGACCAGGGGCCACAGAGAGGTTACCAGGGAAGGGACAACCGCCAGGGGGGCCAAGATTAGTTCCATCCCCCAGGTTGGAGACAGGCCCAAAGACCTCCCCTCCCCGATAAAAATCAGGCTATGACTATAACCATGGGGGAGATGAGGAGAGCAGCACGGAGGAGGAGGAAGAGAGAAGTCCGGGTGGAGTTGCCCTACTGCGACTTCCACCAAGAGGAAGGGCATACCACGGCCACGTGCCCAGAGTTCCTCGAGATGAGAAGAAACATGGAACAGTATTAGCGGCAGGGTCGCTAGGAGGTGAGTATTGAGGAGATCCCACCTCGGGCGCAGGAGGATAGATGTGAAGATCAGGTGGACGTCGGGACCCGAGGAGGGATCTGAGTGATCCATGGGGGGTGGGGATTGAGGCTTCCCGGAAGGTGAGCCTCCATACTATGTACTGCCGGAGCGTTGGCTCCACATCTCAGACCCCACCCCCGGAGGAGAAGATTACTTTCTCCAGAAGTGATATGCCTGATCATGAGGATCCCTTCTGCGATGCGTTGGTCATCCAAACAGCCATCGAGAATTTCACCGTCTCCAGGATCCTCATTGACAACAGAAGCTCTGTCAACATCATCTTCCAGAAGGCGTTCAACACGATGAAGGTGGAGGCAAAGAGGGTGCTAGCCTCAGATGAGCCCCTATTTGGGTTTTCGGTGGAGAGGAAGGAGGTAGAAGGAGGTGTGGGGCTCCACGTCACTCTTGGGTGCAGTCCCAGAACTGCAGGTTTGTCATCGTGAATTCCCCCAGTAGCTACAATGCCATCTTTGGGCGGCCCCTCATCAACGCCTTCCGATGCGTCCCCTCGTCCTTCCACCAATGCCTGAAGTTCAGCACCGAGGGGATCCAGGTCCCGGTTCGGGGAGACCCCAAGATGGCAAGAGAATGCTACGTCACCGCCGTGAACTCTATTTCTTGGTGGGAGGGGGCCGAAGAGATGGAGCGGAGAATGGAGGAGGCAGAGCAGGAGTCTGCACCTAGGTGGAGACAGGAGACCAGGAGTTGGCCGAGGCAATGGCCGTGGAGGAAGAGGTGGAAGCTAAGGAGGTTCTTGTCCCGGAGGAGAGGGACGTCGGAGAATGGGGGAGCAGTCCAGGCTGGATGCTGCAGAAGAGGTCGTGGAGATGGAGGTTCTCACCCTTGGAGGCAGGGTGGAGAAGGTTCGCATCAGCGGGGGGCTGACCCCGGAGGCTCGGGGAAGGATGCTGGCATGCATTCAGAAGAACGTGGACATCTTCGCATGGAGCGCAGCGGAGATGTCGGGGATTGACGCGGACGTGGCCTGCCACTGCCTCAACCTGGACCCGGGAGCTCACCCAGTCCAACAAAGGAAGAGGTCCACCGCAGACAAGCTGGCCGAGCCCAATAGGGAGGAGGTGGCCAAACTCCTCAAGGCTGGCTTTATATCCGAAATACAGTACCCCGAATGGGTCTCTAATGTAGTTATGGTTAAAAAAAGAGACGGCTGATGGCGTATGCGTGTTGATTTTTCTTTGCTTAATAAATCATGCCCTAAGGACTGTTATCCTTTGTCTCGGATCGACACGCTGATTGACTCAGCCGTCGGTTTTCCTGTAATAAGCTTCTTAGATGCATTTTCAGGTTATCACCAGATTAGGATGCACCCCCTCAGACATCAAAGATGTCTCATTCATCACGGGAGATGGGTGCTACTGTTATAAGATGAGATGCCCTTTGGGCTAAAGAACGCAGGGGCAACATACCAGAAGATAATGGATAGGGCCTTCTGAGAACAGAGGGGCAGGAACCTGGAGGTATATGTATACGACCTCATAATCAAGAGTCGAGACGTAGACTCTCACCTCTAGGACCTGGAGGAAACCTTCACCACCCTGTGCAAATACAAGATGCGGCTGAACCCCTTAAAGTGCGTTTTCGGGGCCAGTAAGGGGAAGTTCTTGGGACATCTCCTCACCCCTGGGGGGTCAAGCCAAATCATGACAAGGTCAAAGCCATCATGGAGCTGGGGTCACCTCGGAATCCTAAAGAGGTGCAGCGGTTGACAGGGAAGCTGGCAGGATTGAGCAGGTTCCTCTCCCGGGCCAGGGAGAAGTGCTCCCCCTTCTTCAAGACATTGAGGGGGGGGGGGCAGAAGTTTGAGTGGACAAAGGAGTGTGAGGAGGCATTCCAGGCCCTAAAGAAGCAGTTGACTCAGGCTCCCCTACTCCAAGGGCCGAAGGAGGCGGAGGACCTATTTTTGTATCTCGTGGTCGGAGCAGAGGCCTTGAGCTCCGTCCTGGTTCGAGAAGAGGGGAAGAAGCAGCTCCCCATATATTATGTGAGTCGGGTCCTGAGGAAGGCCGAGCTCCGATATCCTATCTTGGAAAAGCTGGCCTTCGCTTTAGTCATCTCGGCTCGGAGGCTACGACCCTACTTCCAGGCACACTCCATCCGGGTGGTGACTGACCATCCCCTCCACAACATCTTCGAGGGGGTGGAGCATTCGGGCAGGTTGGCTAAGTGGTCGATGGAACTGAGTGAGTTTGACATCTCCTTCGTCCCCCGCCTCTCGATCAAGGACCAAACAATGACCGACTTTTTGGCTGACTATGTGGTCGAGGTGGTGTAGGAAGAGCTCGCTCATCCGGCTTCGTGGAAGGTAAAGGTAGACGGCGCTTCAGGAAAACATTCCTTGGGGGTGGGGGTAATCTTGGAAAGCCCCCAAGGGATGAGAATCGAGCAAATAGTGGTGGTGCACTTCCCCATCACTAACAACCAGGCTGCAATAGCAGGGCTGCGCCTGGCCAGGCAGCTGGGGGTGCTTAACGTGGAGGTCCTCACTGACTCCATGGTGGCGACTTCCCAAATCATTGGGGAGTTCGAGGCAACGGAGTCCACCCTCCGGTTATACTTAACAAAAGTGAAGGGAGTCATCGACACGTTCCAGACCTTCTCCATCCGACACGTACCCAGGGAGGAGAACGAGCAGGTCGATCAGCTGGCAAAAAATGGCCCCCCAGGTGGGGGGTACCATCACTGATATATTCCGCCCTTCCATTAAAGATGGTGAGTTTATGGATGGGATCAACACCCCTCGTGGATGAACCCGTTCACGACCTTACTTTCCACAAGAGAGTATCCGGAGGGGATGAACAAAAAGAAGCTCAGATACAAATCGGCATAATACCTCCTCCGGGACGGGCAATTGTATCGGAAGACTCTCTCGGGGATGCTGGCCCGTTGTGTGGCCGAGAGACAAGTGCAGAGGATCTTGGAAGAAGTCCACTCTAGGGAGTGTGGGATTCACTCCGGGAGCCGGATCCTGGAAGGGAGGATTGTCAGACAAGGGTACTTCTGGCCTATCCTGGGCCACGACGCTGCAGAGTTCACAAGAAGGTGCTACAAATGCCAGCTGTTCGCCCCCCCCCTCAAACTACAACCGGCCCAGCGTCTCAGAAGCATCACGACCCATGGCTCTTCGTCGGGGATGGATTTGGTAGGGCCGTTTCCCCAAGCCAGAGGGCAAAGGAGGTTCCTGTTAGTAATGATAGATTATTTTTCTATGTGGCTGGAGGTGAAGGCACTGGCCAAGATGACCTCCCAGGTCATCAGGAATTTCGTTTGGGGAGAGATCATCTGCCAGCACGGCCTACCCCAAGCCATCGTCACGGACAATGGGCCTCAGTTCGCTAGTGCAAAATTCATTAGCTTCTGTGAGCTGCTCTTAATCGACCTCAGGTTCGCGTCAGTCCACCACCCCAGGAGCAACGAGCAAGTGGAGTCGGCGAACAAGATTATTGTAAACCTCCTGAAGAAGAAGGTCGAAAATTTAAAGGGGAGCTGGGTGGAGTAGCTCCCCTCGGTCCTCTGGGCTCCGAGGACCACAACCAACACGGCCACATGGAAGACCCCCTTGAAGCTCTCCCATGGATGTAAGGCAGTAATCCCCATAGAATTTGAAATACAGATGCCTCGGGTGGTCGCGGCGGAGGAAGGCAGAGAAGAATGATAGGATAAAAATGAGGAGGAGCTACGGCTCTCCCTTGACATGGTGGAGGAGCTGTGTGATCTCTCCACCATCCGACAGGACGAAGTGAAGATGAGAATGACTAAGTACTTTGACAAGCACGTCAGTGTCAAATAATTCGCGGAAGGGGACTTGGTTTTGAAGAAGGTGGATGTAGCGGGAAGATCAACAACTATGGGAAAGCTCAACCCCAACTGGGAGGGTCCTTACATTGTAAAAGAAACATTGAAATCAGGAGGGTATCGACTCCAGATTGTGGAGGGCGAGACCCTAAGTCTCACCTGGAGCGGTGATGACTTGAAACGCTTTTATCCCTGAGACATGTAAGTGGTGCCTTATTTTTAATGAAGCTTCTTGATGTGCTAATACTCCTACAGTAATTCACATAAGTGGGTGAGGTTTTCATTTGATAGACCCCGGGCAGATCCCGCTGCCAGGCTCTCACCTAGCTGGCAGGGCTGGATGTCACTCGATGACGTCAACCTAGGCACCGAGCAGATCCCGCTGCCAGGTTCTCACCTAGCTGGCAGGGTTGGATGTCACTCGATGACATTAACCCAGACCCCGAGCAGATCCCACTGTCAGGCTCTCACATAGTTGGTAGGGCTGAATGTCACTCAATGGCGCCAACGCAGACCCCGAGCAGAACCTACTACCAGACTCTCACCTAGCTGGCAGGGCTGGAAGTCACTCGATGGAGTCAACCCAGACCCCAAGCAGATCCCGCTGCCAGGCTCTCACCTAGCTGGTAGGGCTAGATGTCACTCGATGGCGTCTACAAAGACCCCAAGCAGATCCCGCTGTCAGGCTCTCACTTAGCTGGCAGGGCTTGATGTCACTCGATGGCATCAACCCAGACCACTAGCAGATCCCGATGTCAGGCTCTCACCTAGCTGGCAGAGCTGGATGTCACTCGATGACATCAACCCAGACCCCAGGCAGATCCCGCTGCCAGACTCTCACCTAGTTGGCAGGGTTGGATGTCACTCGATGGCGACAACCCAGACCCCGAGCAGATCCCGCTGTCAGGCTCTCACCTAGCTGGCATGGTTGTATGTCACTCGATGACGTCAACCCATACCCCGAGCAGATATCGCTGCCTGGCTCTCACCTAGCTGGCAGGGCTGGATGTCACTTGATGGCGTCAACCCAGACCCCGAGCAGATCCCGCTGCTAGTCTCTCACCTAGCTGGCAGGGCTGGATGTCACTTGATGGCATCAACCTAGACCCCGAGTAGATCTCGCTGCTAGGATCTCACCTAGCTGGAAGGGTTGGATATCACTCGATGGCGTCTACCCGGACCCCAAGCAGATCCCGCTGTCAGGCTCTCACCTAGCTGACAGGACTGGATGTCACTCGGGGAAGCCCGACACTCTCCAGATGTTACTTGAAAAGTCTGGCCTCTCCTAAGGATAGGGGGAGAAAAGTCCTCACAAACGAGTCGAGTCTCGCGGGCTCAGCTCGGCAGAAGTATGGCCAGCCAAGTTCTCGGCATCTGGCAAAAAGGGCGAGCTCCAGCGGCGCATTCTACCCCCTTCAGGTTTTACTTGTGAAATTTTCTAGTTTTTGTTTGACATTGGCAAGAAAGGCAATGCCTGCGCGAACTGGGAGGTGACGAGTCCAATGCGACAAATGGTCCACCTCCGGATTGCCTATCGTGGGCGTGCTCTCAAGGTCTGTTCGCGGGTACGAGTCCTAACATCCGTTCTAGCGACGAGCTCTATCGTAGCGAGATCACTCAAAGGTAAAAAACTCGCAGGTGAAATGCATCACAGCAAGAAAGTGCAAGAAAAAGAAGACAAAAAAAATCTATTTTTCATTAAGCAAAATTCAGATTACATCAAGAGGAGCTCTTCTGGGCGAGGTTACAAAAAGAAGGGGGAAAAGAATTACAGTGAAAGAGAAAAAGGGTGCAGGTCAGCTCTCGCCTTCCCCCCGGACTGGCGTTCTTTGCCCACTCCTCCAGACAGGTCATCTTTGAAGCCCTTCCTGAAGAGCAGGTCAAAGCTGTCCTCCTTCTCGCTAGGCAGCGTCGGTAGGAACAGACTCGGCATGAGGTCCGGGACCGTGATCTCCTCGCATCCCTCGACCAGCACCCCCGTGTCTTTCATCATCTGAAGGGTGCACTCGACGGACTCAATCGAGTTGATCCGCAGCCTTTCAGCTACCTCGGCCTCGCCAAAGATCCTTGGGCTCTTGTACTGGAAGGGGGGCTCGCAGTTGCCTGAGGGGAAGAAGATCTCCGCTTGGCAGAGGACCTCGCCATGGAGGCCCTTGTTCTTTTCTTTCAGCGCCCCGTTCTCTTCCTCCAGCCTGGCAAGGCGAGCCTCCAGCTCGGCGGAGCGGGCCCGCAGCTGGTTGTTCTTCTCTTCCAGCCCCGTGGCGCATTCCCACAACTCATCGGCATCCTGAAAAAGAAACGGGAAACGAACTTATAATGGGGAATGCAGAAAAATCCTAAGTGAAAAGAGAAAGAAGCAACCCAGTACTTACCAACCCGCCGGCGGCTTGGGCGTGTAATTTATCGGTGATGCTGAGCTGCCTTGCCAGGTTGACGACCTTTTCCTTGGCGACATCGTATGCCTGCTCGGTTTTTTGGAGGTGGTTGTTGAGGTTGAAGCTGCGACCGATTATCATATGATGCAGCTTCATGGCCCACATATGGGCTTGCATGCCTTCGTGGCCGAGCTGACGTAGGGTCATACCTTTATAGGCCTCAGAGTCCTCGTGGCCATAGAGGCCGAAGCTGAGCGCGTAGGCATGGCCGATAGGGAGTTGGCGGTCAGTACAGTTAGGATGAAGGGTGGAGATGGAGACTCGGTGGGCCAGCTCGTCCCACTGGACCATGGGTTCGCCAGCCTAGTCTTTCCACCTTCCCCTGAAGCCAAAGAGGTGGTGGCCCTTCGACGCGCCTTGATCATTGGCCGCCTTCTTCACAACGGGGGGAGCAGAGGACTCGCCACCCCCTGCCCCTTGCCCCAAATCTCCTTCAGCGGGCTCTCCGGCGACCCATCCGGGATGGTCTCGGGTGAGCTCATGTATTTTGGCTTTTGTTGTCGTTGTTGATGTCTCGCTCGGGGAGCCACCACTGCTTTGTTCATATTCTTTGGCGGCTGTTGGCAACGGGGCAAGCTCGGTCCCGCAGGCTCAGGCCGCTTCTTGCTGGATGAGGGCTTGGAGGAAGCCAGCTCATCTCGGCAGGCCACGACCGCTGCCTTCTCGCGCGCGAGGGGTTCAGGGAATAATCCCAAGTCCGCGAATGGCGGATTCACGAGAATTAGTCGCTCCCCTGCATGAAAAAACTTAATCAGAAAATTTTTATGGTGTTCGGCGAGCTGAGCAAAAAGAAAAAAAAAGTACCTTCGCCGGGAAGAACGGGGAGGAGCGAGTTGAGGCCCCTTCGCAGGAAGGCGACCTTGAAGCCTTTACTGACCCACGTTACCACCAAATTTTTCAGGGCAACGATCACAAGCAAGAGCTAGCTCGCCGGCCAAAAAATCCTAAGCCTCATGAAGTGCTACAAGTTTTGTACTAGCTCTATTTTGTGGCATTGTATGTTTGATGCTCTAGTTTTCCGGCTTGCATGCCGAGGTAGTCTAGGGGTGCTTATGCACATTGATGTTTGTTGTTATCATTTGAGTTTGGACTCTCTATTGTTGTAAGGCCTTAAGGCTGTTTCGATACTCTTAGGTATGTGGATAACTTCGGGTCTTGTTTACTATTTCCACTTTTGTTTTATACTGAGTTTTGAGTTGGGTAGTTAATATCATATTTTAACGCTAAAGCTGAGGCGTCTGTATGTTGTGGGGCCCTGGCCGGACCCATATTATACGGTCATTACATGAGAGGTGTTACACAAGCACTCAAGGGGGGCCAGAGCTCGGCAGCCCCCAGCTCGCCTAGGCGAGCCCGGCTAGTAGCAGACAAGTAGGGCCAGCCGGGCCCGCACTTGCCAGAAGGTAGGTAGAGGCGGTGAGTGCCCGCCAGTCCAGACACTTGACGTCGCTCTGCCTTAGCGTTGAGTGAAGTCCAGACACTCGGCGCCGTTCTGCCTTTAGCGTTAAGTGAAGTCCAGACACTCAAAGCCGTTCTGCCTTTAGCATTGAGTGAAGTACAGACACTCAACGCCATTCTGCCTCAGTGTTTAGTGAAGTCCAGACATTCAACGCCATTCTACCTTGGTGTTGAGAGAAGCCCGCCCAGTCCACTCAATTCATCGAACGGAGCTCGACGTTCGTCAAACGGAGCTCGGCGTTCGTCGAACGGAGCTCGGCGTTCGTCGAGCGGAGCTCAGCATTCGTCGGGCTCAATTTTTAAAGAGCCGACCCGCAGAATCATGTAGTCCAAGTCTCGGGCGAGCACTCAAGGTGTCAGAGCTCGGCAGCCCCCAGCTCGCTCCGGCGAGGTGGAATCATCAGGGGCGAATAGAGCCAAAAGGCTCGCACTCGCCCAGTGGAGTCGACAAGTAGGGCCTGCTGGGCTCGTGCTTGCCGAGGCCCGGCAGGACCAACCGAGCCCGTACTCGCCACCCCAGGCAAGCAGAGGCTTCAGGGGGCCACTCACTCAGAGACCTATGATGTTTTTTTTTTACCATTTTTGCCCTGCTGGTCTGCCTATAGCTTGTTAGAACAACGGAGTTACGTTGTTGGCAGACCCAGTTGGGCTGCATATAACTATTCAAAACAGCAGATGCTGGCTATTTACAGACCGTTTTCAGAAAACTATAAATAAGACCCAAGGGGTACCTCAGAAGGCATGCTGACTAGTGTTCAGATCTTCCCATGCTTTCTGAGGTAGCCTAGCTCGGCCTTTGACTAAGGAGGGCAAGCGCTCTAAGATCTTCCGGGTGTGTGGGGGACCTCCACGCCGAGCCCTTGGGTCAGTTCCTATTTCTTTTTGTTATTTGGCTTGCAGGAGAGAAGTAGGTGCGCTATCACCCCTTCCCCAAGAGTGAACTCCACGAGACCGAGTTTTCGGTTTCAACACTAGCCTTATACTGATGGTGCATAAAGGCAAAGCAACACCAAGGGATTAAAGAAGACTAAGGTGAGACCTAAGTCATATCTTGATCTCATTCTTCAGCACTGAAAAGGAAAGACTTAGCTAAGAATGGGAAGTGCCACCTTTGTGATAAGATAGTGCACTGGAGGAGGAATTGTCCTCAATATCTGGAGGATCTGTAGCAAAAGAAGGGAAGTATAACTTCCACTTCATGTATTTTTGCTATAAAAACAAACCTTTCTACTCATTTATCTTCGGTATTGAATATCGGATGAGGTTCTCACATTTTTACAAATGTGCAGGAATTGGGAAGAAGAAGATTGCTCGGTAAAGGAGAGCTGGACATGCGCATTGAAAATGAAGCAAGAGTTGATGTTATTATCGTCGGAGTTTACCATCTTTCTTTGCCCACTAGGCTTGTAATATAATTAGATAAATGTTATTTTGTTCATTCATAACTAAAAATATTATATTTGTTTTATGTCTTGACATGAAATGATTTTCTTTCATTATTAAAAATAATTGTTGTTCTATATTTATGAATGATGTTTGTTATGGTGTAACCCAAATATTTAATGGTTTATATATTTTGAACTTATACCATCTGATTTATAACATATAGAATGCCAAAAGATAAAACGAATGATTCAAATCCTACGTTCATTTGACATTGCCATTTGAGTCATATAAACGAGAGTCGTATATCCAAACTCCATAAAGATGGAATGATGGACTCATTTGATTATAAATCATTTTAAGAGATGTGAATCTTATTTATTAGGAAAAATGACTGAGCCCCTTTCACTGGTCATACTGAGAGGGTTGGTGATTTCTTGGGCGTAATACATAGTGATGTATATAGGCTCATGAGTTCTATGACTAGATATGAGTTCCACTACTTTGTTATATTTATTAATGATTTCAGTAGATACAGATATGTGTATCTTATGTAGAATAAATCTAAAACTTATGAAAAGTTCAAATAGTTTAAGAATGAAGTAGAGAACGAACTGGAAAAAAGGATAAAAATACTCTGATCTAATCGAGGTGGCGAATATTTAAGTCATAAGTTTTGTGATCATCTGAAAGAGTGTGATATTGTATCACAACTCACTCCACCTAGAACACCACAGTCTAATAGTGTGTTTGAGTGGAAAAATCATACTCTGTTAGACATGGTATAGTCGATGATGAGACCTGCTGATGTTCCTGTTTCTTTTTGGGGATTCGCTTTAGAGACTATTGCTTTCACATTAAATCACGTTCCGACAAAAATGGTTTTAAAGACATCATATGGGATATGGACTCATAAGCGTCCAAGTATGTCTTTTTATGAAGATTTGGGGATGTGAAACATGCTTGCGACGTCAAATGTCTGACAAGCTAGAACTTAAGTCAAATAAATGTTATTATGTGTGGTATCCTAGGGAAACTAAATGGTACTATCTCTACCTACCGTCCGAGGGAAAAATGTTTTTTGCAAGTACTAGTGTCTTTTTAGAGAAAAAGTGTTTATCCAGAAAGACTTTAAAGGTAGCTCTCGACGAAGTTCGAGAACCACAAATAATAAATGAACATGAATGGGAACCAGAGCAAAGACTACAAGTTGTTGTGGTTAGAGAGCATGTCCAATAAACACAAGTCCTACGTAGATCTTGTAGACCAAGATTTAAGCCCGAGAGATATGGATTTCTCGTGTCTCAAATAGGTAGTGCGTTGCTTATGAATCATGATGATGAGTCTGCAACCTACCAAGAGGCTACGAATGGACCGGACTCTGAGAAGTGGCTTAAGCTATGAAATCTTAAATGGACTCAATATATGCAAACCAAGTTTGGACCTTGGTTAAACCACCTGAAGGGGTACACCCATAGGGTGCAAGTGGGTCTTCAAGAAGAAAACCGACATGGATGTGAATGTAGTCATTCAAAGGGCGATTAATGACTAAAGGTTTCAAGCAAATTCATGGTGTTCACTATGATTTGACCTTTTTTCCTATTGCTATGGTAAAGTCCATCAGAATTATTCTTGAGATCTCCAAATGAAGCCACTAAAATATGCAAGCTGCAAAGATCTATTTATGGATTGAAACAAGTTTCTCGAAGTTGGAATCTAAATTTTGATGAGAAAATCAAAGAGTTTGTTTCATCAAGAATGAAGATGAGTCTTGTGTTTACAAGAGAATTAGTGGGAGCATTATTATTTTTCTGATATTGTATGTTGATGACATACTGCTGATGAGGAATGACAATTCGACCCTACAAGCTATTAAGAATAGGCTAGAGGACTGTTTTTTATAAAAGTTTTTGGTAAAGCAACTTATATAGTTGGTATCAGTATCAATAGAGATAGATCGAAGAAGTTACTGATTTTGACCTAGAGCGTTACATTGATAAGATGTTAAATGGTTCAATATGCTTGAGTCCAAGAAGTGATTCTTACCCATGTCTCAAAGTATGAGTCTCTCTAAGGACCAATGTTCTAAATTTTTGGAAATAAGGACCGCATGAAGTTGATTCCATTTGTTTCGGTAATTGGATTAATCATGTATGTAATGTTATGTAGTCAACTCGATATTTCATATGTTTGAGCATGACTAACAAATATCAGAATGATCCTGGTGATGGTCACTGGAAGACAGTCAAGAATATCCTGAAGTACTTAAGAATGTCTAAGGATGTATTCTTGGTTTTTGGTGGAGAGGAAGAGCTCACTGAAAAGGGTTACACAGATGTTAGCTTCCAGACTGATAGAGGTTACTCAAAGACTTAGTCAGATTTTGTGTTTTGCCTGAATGGAGGAGCTGTAAACTTGTAGAGTTCTGAGCATAGGACAGTTGCTCATTCTACAACTGAGGTCGAGTATATCGCCGCTATAAATATGACGAAGGAGGCTGTGTGGATTAGAAAATTCATTGGCGAGCTTGATGTAGTTCCTAGCATTATTGATCTGGTAATTCTTTATTGTGACAACAATACTGTTATTGCACAAGCTAAGGAACCTAGATCTCATCATCGCTCCAAGCTCATATTTCGGTGGTTCCATCTCATTCGAGAGATTGTCGATCGAGTAGATGTGAGTATATGTAGAGTACCAACTAAGGAGAATATTACAGATCAATTAACGAAGCCTCTTTCACACAGAAAACATGTTTGTCATACTAGATCAATGTGTATTAAATATCTGAATGACCAACTCTAGTGAGAGTCTTGTAGATCGTATATTTATCAATTGCAATTCATATGATGAATAGAGTACTATGTATTTCATTTTATATTTATGACAAGTTCTTTTATTATGTCAATCTGTTTCTATATGATAGATTAATTAACGTAATAAATGTCCTTAGAATATTTATTTCCACATGATTTCAAGTGTGTGACTTGAATGTAAGGGTATATGTTTATAGGAAGCACCATTCTTAAATGCTCTCTGGTCAGCGTATCATCGTAGGAATCAGGGCGATGATGATACATTAAAACTAGTATGTGCGTTGACTGATGATCGATTCTCACATGTCATAATATTGAGATATTAAGTCAACACATGAGTACTTGTTAGAGAATAAGTTGTATTGGACAAACCCACCCTAAGACTATTTTGTGGATTATTATATGAACGTGTCACAAGTAGGTCTCAAGTGACAATGCTATTTGTGGTCTTTTGACATGAAGTCACAACATTCATCAAGTGAGAAAGAGCGTACTTTGATGTCATCTAAAGTCTTTCTTGAGAAAGGTTGATGATAAGGGTGGTTATTGAGTGCATTACGAATAATTTGAGTGTTTATGTGGGATAGAAATGTGATTTGTTCTCTTATATGACAGGAGTTACATCCATGAGCCCCTTGTGAAATGACACTGAGAAATACATGATCATACTTGATTGAGTCAATGTGTGATATTGAGTTCACCAATTTCTAGAAATCCATTTTAAATCACGAAACTGAGATTGAATTATTAAGAGGATGACACGGTTCATGCTTCGAGTTCAATCTGGATGTAAGGGGCAAATGGACATGACAAGACTAAAACATTGGTCATATTAAGTTCACTGAGTTACAAACTCTTATATTACATGAGTAGCAATGATACATTGCTAGATATCGCTCATTATTTGTGAGACTATAGTTGATACTTTATAGCTCAAATGAGAGACTGTTGGTGTCTTTGTGATCTAAAAGTAGTCAACAAGTTAGTCTCACTACCAACATAATATAAGCTTATGAGGTCGCACATAATAACACACAAGAAATTGGATAATTGATCGAGTTGGCTTGACTCATATAGGATATGAGTGCAGAGGCAAAATTTATCGACTGGATGCCTTAGTTGATTAGAAACTGTTTGACAGTTTGTCGACTAAATGATTTGACGGCTGGATGGTCCAACCGATGCAGTTGATATAGTCGATAAATCATGAAAGGTTGTTTGATAGTCTGTCGGCTGGATAGTTAAGTTAATGTAGTCGATATAATCGATGTAGTCGACAAACCATGCAGCCGATGTAGTTGATGCAACCGACAAATCATGCGGCTGATGTAGTCGATATAGTCGACAAATCATGCAGCTGATGTAGTCGATACAGTCGACAAATCCAAAAGACTAAGCCCAATGCCGACTGGACAAGATTGACTGCACCTGCCTTTTGCCTGTTTTAAATCGCGAACCTTGTTCAGCTTTTCTAAGGGTAATTCTCGTTAAAGCTGAACCCGGTTTACTGAACATTATATATAGTTTTTTCAGAATTGTTCTGAAATCTCGAGCGGCGAACACCCGATGATGCCCCCCCCCCCCCCCCCCCCCCCGCCCTTGTGAATCAGAGCTCTAACGCTCGCAGTCCTCTCCTGGAAGTGAACCTAGCAGTTCGTGGAGACAAAGGTCTCGATCATCCCTTCCAGCCTGCCCTCGTGCGACGACGGCGAGCTATTTCTCCCGTTAATGTGGACATCTCGTAAAGGCGTGAATTTACTTATGTGCTTTCGGACTCGAGTGAAAGAGATCTTGGAATAGGATTCCAATACAGCCAAGGACATTTTCTTGGAGCATCTTGGCCGATCCCTTTGTGAATCGTCCACACACGGGTACTTGTTTACACTTCCGTTTTTTTATTCATGAAGATCACAAGATCTTTTACTCTTTTAGGGCATTTCTTATATATTTTTTCCGCTGCACACATGTGATATGTTGTTTCACTTTTGTAAAGAAAACCCAACAGTAACAACAAGACACCTAAGTCAAATATCAGGTTGCGAATAAATATTTTTTAAAATTTCGGGTTGTTAACATTAAGCCAAAATCAGGTTGTGATTAACATTCACCTAATTCAAAAGTTTTTGTCATTTGTACCCTTCAGCATGATTTATCTCCTTTAGCATGATTTCTCTCTAATAGGATTTATCCTTTTTAGAGGGATTTATCACTATTCAAACAAGTCATTCCCTATAACTCTTTATTCTACAAGATATTCAGCATTGTAATATAAGACTAGTATTTAACATTTAGATAGCCAACAATTTTTTTAAATTTTCCAAGTTGCGATTAGTAATGAAATACTACAAGCCAAAATTAAATTACTGTTAACAATTGCAAAAAAATTCACAACCTTATTTGTCACCCTTCAAATAAAAAGAATTGCCATAAGAGCTAGGTGCAGACTAGCCCTTTATGAGTTCACAAGTATTTATGATTTTTTAGTTTGATTTGCACGTAATCTGATTTGCATATAATCGAACTTGGTTTGCACATAACAGCACCCTAAAAGAATCCACCAAAACTTAACCAACGGGTGCTCATGGGGCAACTTACAGGTCCATGCAAGAATCCACCAAAAAATAGCCCCCAAGCATTCAAAATCACTGAAAGGAGGGATTGCATTTGCACATTGAGCAGCTTTCGTGTGCTCATCGGGCAACTTACAGGTGGAAGCATACGATGATCGCGGTGGCTGATCACTTCAGGGCACCGACCAATCCATCCCTAAGAAAGATGGAGGGGAACCATAGAACCAAACAGCCCCATGAATAAACACTAAATGGTCATTAAAAAGATCAAAATCCTTAAAATAGCCCATAATATTTGGTACAGAAACAACTAGCAATAAGAAAATGCTAAGATAAGCTTATTACTTAAAAGCATTATTCCCAAGAATCAAGTCTAATGTACTCTCCCTCTCTCTCCAGCTTAATGACAACATTACCAAAATCATAAATTTAAATACCACAATGATAAAACCAGATTAAACTACAATTTTCTCTTCATTCTAGCAGCATTAAAAGAGCCATGCATCACCCACAGAGATCTATAACTCATCTTTCAGGTTGGTGTTGCCTCCTCCCACCTTATTAGCCTCGACAGCAGATTCTGTTTTCGTGGCGGCGGCGGCTGGCTTTTGGAGCTTAAAAGGGATTGAAGCGTTTTTCTTCAGGAACTTGTAGAACGCCACAACTGTCCGCTCCGTATCGAGCATGATCTGTCAAATCACCGACAAAAAATAGAAAATTTGACATAATTCAGCATCCTTTTACAGCCACTGAGCCCAACAGGAACTCAGATAATTCAATTACCGGATCGAAGCTCTTGTTTCCAGCCGAGAAGAAGAGAAGTGTGGGGAAACCATCAGCCTGAATCATTCCAGGAAACAAATTGTTATCAAAACACAATTAGTATCAGAAATGTATTGTTTAAATGCAGAACTAGACACAATTAACATCAAGTGCATATATGCGGGTGGCGAGGGTCCTGGGAAGGGTTCCACCACAAGAGTAAAATGTAGGCAAACCTCACCCTGGATTTTTTCAAGAGGGTGCTTCCAGGATTCGAACCTGTGACCTCAAGGTCACACGGCAACACCTTAACCGGTGCACTACGGCTCCCCTTCTTACATATATGTACACACTGTTAGAGGAAATAAAATAGAAATGTTTGATCTTATTATTCATCCACATATGGCATTATATAGGAGTTACAATATGACATAAAACACTGATAGACAGTGTGAGACTAAGCCACAAACACGTAAACACACTACAAGACCGACATTGACTCGATAATTCCACCTCAAACACGTAAAGACACTACAAGACCGACATTGACTCGATAATTCCAACACTCCCCCTCAAGATAAAGGGGGAACCCTTCAGCTTGGACACAATAAATAACGACAATGGAAAATTACATCAAACGAACCACCGGGACAAAACATCAAACGAACCACCGGGGAAAATTACAAACAGGGGAATCAAGTCGGGGACATAGCCACGCACGACACTGGCCCACACGACGCAGGACTCACACACGACGTGGACTCACTGGAAACCGGTCAACCAACATCACATACACACACAACATGTGAAAGAGAACAAAAGATGTGGAGCAAATCATCAAACGAGTGATCGGAGATAATCCGTCGGGGATAATCCGCAAAAAGGGGGTCCCTCACGACACAATCTCGCACGACACGGTCCCTCATGACACAACGCATACCAACATCAGTCGCATCCCAACACACGACCAATCAAAAGACAAATGGGGAGACACATACAACATAAGCCGGAAGGCCGTGTGAAACAAAGGCGAAAAAATCGGGAAAGATCATCTGAGTCGTTTTCATCCCAACACTCCCCTCACGAGGATAATACGTGCAAGAAAGCATAACACTAAGACAAAAGACAAACATTAGACATAAACACGGCGCACAGACAAAAACATAATATAAACTGGTATGGAGAATGGCTGCCGGCAAGATCACGATCCAAGATGTAGCGAGCAAAGCATGAGCACAAGCCAGCGGCGAGCGGAAGGAGCCCAGTACAAAAAGAAACATTGCCCACGAGAGCAGCAGCACGGGAAGCCATCCCG
Organism: Platanthera guangdongensis; assembly: GCA_039583875.1. Taxonomy (NCBI): domain Eukaryota; kingdom Viridiplantae; phylum Streptophyta; class Magnoliopsida; order Asparagales; family Orchidaceae; genus Platanthera; species Platanthera guangdongensis. The sequence goes on along the minus strand of CM077151.1, from coordinate 284,613,158 downwards.
GTAGCAAGCAACCAGAAGCACAGTAACAGGAAAGGAAACAATACAAAAAATAGACGGTAATGTCATCATCCAGGTCTGGTGGAGCAACATTTCTAGAGGAACAGTATAGCTAGAGGAACAGTATCTGAGAGGAGCAACAACAAGGCGGCCAACGGGAGCAGATCTGGAGCATGGAGGACGGCCCCGGATCAACAGCAAGCAACCGCCATTCCAGCAGAGGAGAAGCACGAAGAGAACAACGGCAACCGGACGGGAAGGCGTCGACGAACTGCGGCAGGAACAATGACGAAGAAAGCGGCAGACGGGATCGACGAAGCCGCAGCAGCGACAAAAAAACATCGATCGAGCCCAACGGGAGCGACGACAGCAGGATACGAACCTGCGCAGGTAACGCCCAACCAGCGAAGGGCGACCGGAACCAGCAGCGACGATGAGAACAAACAGTGGCTCGCACAATGATGAAGAGAGGAGGGAGCGATTCCTCCGTCGAGGGGAAAAGGTGCCACTCCCGTCGACGGAATCACAACATCGACGGGAGCAGGAATAGAGCGACTCTCTTGGAGGCTTGGATCCCTAGCAACGCAGGACAGCCGAGACGAAAGAGGGAAGAGGAAGCAGGAGTAAGTGGCGGCCACGGGAAAATTTTTAGGGTTTTAAATTTTTGGCTCTGATACCATGTTAGAGGAAATAAAATAGAAATGTTTGATCCTATTATTCATCCACATAGGGCATTATATAGGAGTTACAATATGACATAAAACATTGTTAGGCAGTGTCGGACTAAACCTCAAACACGTAAAGACACTACAAGACAAACAATCACTCGATAATTCCAACACATACATATACATAAAATCATTTAATGGGACCTCCCATGTAACTTTTAAAATTATAAAAACATCCTGATGGAGATCAGGATTCATGGGCGGGCTGAGTCTTATTGTAACAGGTTCGAGTTCATCCTCGCAGTAGTTAGGATCATTGTATGGACGATTCGAGTATGTAGTCACGATCATAGCGATGAAGGAATATATTTATATTATTTGTGTATTTTATATATTATATACATGTATGTTTTGTTTTGGACAACAATAGTCATTCGTGGAGGGATCCTAGCCTACAAATAGACTTTTAAGAGGTGTTTTCAAGTACTGCAGAACATGAAGAGAAATTTCAAGTTCATGTGAAGAGTCAGCGGTGTCGATTCTGCGGGTTTTAGGTGTTGAAGCTCAGGACATATCCCTCCCTTCATTTGGCTGGCTACCACCACCATCCACCATTTTCCCCTCCGACCGCCCCTCAGTCCACTCATAACTCCAACTCCGCTACTTCCCCTCATAAGTCATAACTACCCATAATTCCCACAATTACATCTATCCCAACATGAACTGCCCATTAACTTCTGGAACTGCCCATTACCAAGCCCAACTCTCCAATTCCGTGGTGAAACACCAGAATCGGAGAAAGCCCAACTCAATTCCCTTCCTAACCAGGCCGGGGCTTCTTCCAAAAACTCCATCCCGGCCACGATCAACCACACCAAGCCTGCATTGAGTCCTACCCAAGCCCTGAAAGCCTGCAGCAGACTGATTTCCTGCAACTCCCTGTTTCTGCCACCAAACAGACACGACCTGCCACTTCTCCACCCTCAACTGGTCCTATTGTCCACTCTACCTCCACCAGTAACCTAAATTCCTTTCAACCTCCATCTGTACTCCCTACTCCTTCTATGCCATTCCTCAACCGTCAACATAAATTCAGTCCAGATTCTGAGCAGATTGTTTTCCTTCCAGCACCAAATCAGCCCACATCAAGTTGCTCGTGTATGTTCTTATAAGTGTCTTATTTGTTCTTGAATATTTAGTGACCATAGATCATTGGAGATACCGATTTGAAAAAGTTTGCATAATTTTAATTATATTTGAAAGACATTTGCCGATCATCTAATCACACTCTTAACTTAAATTTAACTAAACCTTGCTCGTATTGTGTGAATGTTTGTGAACTCAATCATTAATTTTAAATTTTATTATAACTAAACATAGGACAATCACATATGCATGACATCATTTTTAAAATTCCATATCACCGCACTAACACTCATCCATTAAAACTCTGTTAGGGAAGAATCACACCACTACACCTTATCCAAGGTCGCACCTCCTCTAACTTTACATTATTAGTATACATGTACAAAAAAATAAGGTGTATGTTAAAAATGTAAACTCAGAGGGTAAGTTTTGGTAATTTTAAAAGTTACAAAGGAAGTTCTTGTAATTATGCAAAGGCACAGGGTAATTTTACATAATTACTCTCCCCTCGCCACATTCACACCACACAGTGGGCCCATGTATATACATGGCCGCACCTTATTGGGAGCATATGCAAATTTTCATATGCGTCTCATATGCAACAATTTTGCTTGGCCAAGAGCTAAGAATATGAATGCAACAACAATATCGGGCTATTGTGGGGTCGGCTGTATGAATCATTCGTTACTATTGTGCCCTATCAAAGAGCTAGGAATATAAATATGACTGTAAAATTCAATAAAGGAGCTGCAAAAATCAATAAAAGTTGGGGGAAAAACCTTGGCCCGTGGATGCTCGTTCGTGGTTCCATCCATTTTTGCGATTACAAGAGAGTCGATACTGCGCAGATGCCTGGCAAGTTTATTATATGTCGGTTCTAAGGCTTGGCAATGCCCGCACCATGGTGCATATATCTGGATTAGACTTCATTATGAGATTCAATTGAAGAAAAATTGAAAATTGAAACCATGGGTTTGAAGAATAACATTTACCTCAAGAAGAACGTCCTTCGACTCATCCAAGACGATTTCGTCAAAATTATTTCCAACCACTATCTTCACATCTCCATCATTCTGTGACACCACAAATAATAAACGCTATAGAACAAGGAGTTTAAGGCAGTAGGATTGATTCAAGAGGAAAATCAATTGCTTTCACATACAGACTCAGGTATTGGGTCTGATTTATAGAAAGGTTTGAGCTTATCTTCCAAGAAGCCTTCGGCGAAAGCCTAAAAACAGGTAAAATTTTGTTAATAAAGAGTGTACTTGAGATAAAAAATGACAGCTCTTCAAACTAAATTTCCAAATAATTTTACTACCATCAAAATAAATTATTTTATAACATCATCATTGAGGGCCTTATCTCAATTATTTGGGATCATCTTTATAAATCCTCATTTTTCATTCATGTAGGTCAGGTGATGCTTGGAGTGTTTAACCCTAAACCACACAAATCATCTGAATAAATTTTATTTATATTAAGCTCTACATTTATCCTATCTAATCTTTCAAAATTAACTCAAGTTAGCAGTCTAATTTCTGCATTTACTTAAAATTAATTGCATAAACTGCTTAAGAAAATAATTTTTATCCATGCTACCTTGTATTACAATTCCCATTTTCTTACATAATCATGTGACATCAACTCTATTTACTAAATTAAATTAGTGCATTTTCTAACCTTCATTGTCCATGCTCAACCCATTTAAGTATATTATATTATCTATTCACAATAAATGTCACTTCAATTATTTTTTATGATATAATAATTCATTAACCTTTAAAAATTAGTTTTATCGCATATTCATCTTAGCATTCTGCCATTCTCATTTTTAGCGCATTCCGACTTAGAAAATAATGATTTTTTATGTCTGGAAATGGGATTGGTGTAACGTTATAGGCCAGTAAAAAGATTAATGAGATTTTACCTACAATACTACCTGGTATCCAGTTATCTTATAGTACCTGTGCTTCCAAGGCACTTCTTCATTTTAACCTCAACCATATCTTCATCTAAGTTCTCATTCTTATGAAAATATCCAAGGTACTTACAATTATCGAAACTATCTCTTTATCCTGCATTAAGATAGACTGATAATTTTTAATAACACTCAATGTTTTAAATATCAGATGTCGGCGACATATCGGTTGAGTTATAAATGTCGGATGTTGGAAGTCGGAGACATGTCGGGAATATTTTAAAATATTGAATTTTCATGTCTTATAAATAAAATTCTATTTTTTTGTATACTAACTATAAATATATGTTATAAAAATAGAAAAATAATATGACAAATAGATAAAAAATGAATCATTTATATTACAAAATAAAATCAAATAATATTAAGATAAAATATTATTAACAAATACAAAATGATACATTGTAAAATATATTTAAAAGTATACAATAATTTTATTTTGATAACAATAAGTTTATTACAAATAAACAAGATTTAAAAGTTAAAATCCTTGATTGATAAGTTTTTTTAAACATAAAAAAAAGTTTTTTTAAACATATAAATTTATATTTAAAACTTGCAAACAATTAACTAATAAATATATCAAATGTCTTCATTTTTTTGTAATATTAAATTAAAAATTTGTGAAACAAACATAGAAAATTGATTGTAAAAATAAAACGTTAAAAAAATCAAAACAATAAGTCTAATAATACATAATATAATATATATAGTCTGCTAATATAACATAAAATAAAATAGCGGACGATAAATTTAAAAGTCGTGTCGGCCAATATATCGGAACAAATCGGACATATCGGCCTATATTTTACAAAATGACTATTTTTTTTCGAAAACATATCGTTGCCCTAAAAAATGACATGTCGGGAGACAATTGTCCTACACCTGTGCCATTCTCATTTTTAGCACATTCCCAATTAGAAATTAATGAATTTTAATGTCTAGAAATTGGATTCGTGTAACGTTACAAGCCAGTAAAAAATTAATGAGATTTTACCTACAACACTACCCGGTATCCTGTTATCTTATAGTACTTCCAAGGCATTTCTTCACTTTAATCCCTCAACCGTAAGAATCATATTTTCATCTAAGTTCTCATTCTTATGAAAATATCCAAGGTACTTAAAATTATAGCAACTATCTCTTTATCCTGCATTAAGATAGACTGATAATTTCTAATAACACCCTTGTTAAAATTACCTATAATGTATTTGATTTTGTTCTCCAAATTTATTATAAGCCGGTTCAAACCTGTTAGAAAAAGATAATGTAAAGTCTCATTTAGTGGCCCATTATAGGCATTCTTCCTCTTTATGTAATAGTCTCACATCTTAAAAAAGAGACTCTTCTCTCTTTTGTCTCCCGATATATATGTATTCATACTTGTAATTATACATTGAAGTATATACAAGGTTTCGGCACTCTTCAGCATGGTATCAGAGCTGACAGATCCGTCTACGCGGCCTGTTTTTTTAACCGCCCAACATCCTGCGGTCACCAATGTTCGGCGGATAGTTGTGTTCGGCGGATAGCTGTGTTCGGCGAATAGCAGAGTTTGCTGACCGCATCTCTCTAGCGGACTTCTTATCCTCGGACTTCAGGCAGACTGCTCGTTCTAGTCCGCAGGCCACTCGACGCGCTACCCTCCTTCGTTTTCTTGGGCCTCCTCTTGCTTTTTTAGATTTGGCTGAAGGGTCCCACCATCCCGTGTCTGGTTTCTTTTTCCACCGCGGTCTGATCAGTTTGGCGTTCTCCTTCCTACTAGCGCAATCTGATCGTGTAGTTTGTTATTTTCCCGCAGTGATCTGTGTTGAAACCGGAATCCGGTCTCTTGTGGAGTTCGACCCTTGGGGAAGGGGTGGTCTCGCGCCTACTTCGCACCTGCAAGAAAAACAACGAGAGAGGCAAGGAAAGACAGACCCAAGGGCTCGGCAGGGAGGTCCCACCACAAACCCGGAAGATCTCTGAGCGCTTCCCCTCCTTAGCCAAGAGTCGAGCTAAGGTACTCTCAGAGAACACTTGAGAATGAGAGTAAGGAGGCACTGAAAGCGTGTCCTCTGAGGTACCCCTTGAGTCTTATTTATAGATTTTCAGAATCTGAACTGCCAATAACCGAAAGGACTGACCTGGAAGTACCAAAAGACCCCTGGATGGGTCTGCCAACAGCCAAACTCCGCTGTTTTGAACAGCTATGCGCAGTCCAACCTGGTCTGCCAACAGCGAGGCTCCGCTGTTCTGAGTAGCTATTCGCACCCCCGGGCAGTCAGCTCGCCTTCAGTTCCTCTGCAGGAGGCGGGCGCGACCTGGCTCCGGGGCTCGCCCGTTCTCCTTGGGCGAGCGCGTGCCGATATGGGCGAGCTGCCGACCTCTTGCCGGGCGGATCGGCGGAAAGGTCGCATGCGGGGGGTCAGCCGGCGGGTCGCCATCCTAGGGTCCAGCTCGCTCGCCGTGGGTTGCCAGCCCGCCCGGCTCGCGGCTGCGGGTCGCCAGCTCGGGTCCGGCCTGCTTGCTGCGGGTCGCCAGTCGCGGGTCCGACTCGCTTGCGGCGGGTCGCCAGCTCGCTCGCCTGAGATGGGCAGGAGCGGGCCAGCCCTTTAGTCGTTCAGCCCGTCCTGCCGCTTGGGTGCGAGTCGCGGGGCAGGCCTGTTCGACCTCCCTGGTGGGACCCGCTCGCCGGACACAGGGTTGTACACAATCCCCGCTCTTTTTGAGCTTGAACCAAGCTCGGAAAGAACCATCCAACCCGCGTGTTCGGCGAGCCCCTGTGCTGAGCTGGCAGGGAATCTTCTGGTGGGGGCCCACTGTTCTGCTATAAATACATACCGCTGACCCCTGTAGGAGGCTCCCCACATCCCTTTGTTTTCTCTGAGCAGTTTCTTGTTCCTCGATGCCGGTTAGCGAAGAAGTGCGAGCTCGCCTGGCGGCAGCGGTCCTGCAGACTCAGGAGGAGGCCCTCGAGGCCGCCCCATGGCTAGCTCGCGGATCCTCCGGCCCCCTCTTCAGGCCGGCGAAGGGGAAGATCGTTAAGCGTTCTCTGGCGGGTGACTGCCCGGCCTCCAGCTCGGCGGCGGGTGCTGAGGTCGTCCTCGGGGTGCGTGGCCTTCCGCCGATTATCGCTATTCGTCTGACTCCCTGTTTTGCAGGTAATTCCCTGTGAGGAGGTGGAGAAACCGGGGAGAGGATCGTCCCCCGCCTCCATCGCCTGAGAAGATCGCGAGTTCCCCAGGTCCGGATCGCCCACCTCCGGAAACTCCCCGTCCGGCGGTCTCCCATGGGCTGGGGAAATCTCTTGAGACCCTCGAGGGAGGGAACTTTCAGGATCGGCCGGGCTCTTCCCGCCCATCTGTCGGTGCGGGCGATGTGCCCACCCCTGGTGAGCTGGTTTTTATCGTTGACTTTGCCTCTTGCTCGCTCATTCTGACCCCTCCCTGCTCGCAGGCTTCCGCAGGGCCTCGCCTGAGACCGAGATGAGCGAAGGGTACTCGCCTCCGCCTGACGTGGACAGTGTATCTGACTATCTGGGCGACCCGAACGATGCGGCGGGAATGAAGAGGCAGGTGACGCGGCTATTCCAGAAACACACAATGCTGTTGCAGGAGGCCATAAGGAGGATCGAAGGCGACAAGGCCGAGACCGATGCCCGGCTCGCGGCCTTGGAGGGCCCTCGGCGTGAAGCGGAAGACGACGACGTCACCTCGCCGGGCGTGCATATAACGCGAGCCGAGGGGCATCTTAAGAGCGCCGTGGAGCAGGTCGGCCGGGCTCAGCGGGAGCTGGTGGCGGTTCGCGATTACCACGATCCCCGCGTGCCGCCTCGGGCGGGAACGAAGAGGCGGCACAGGTGGAAGTGGGTCGAGTACTGACCCAGTTGTTTGCCCCTCGCTCGCGTGATACCGCGGGGTTACCGTCATCTCGAATTTATCTTGTATTTGTATTTGTAATTGCTTGCGACTCTTTTAGCCTGCCTATGGGCCTGACTATTTTGTTGCTGAGATGTATTGAAATTGTTGCGCTGCTCTTCTTTGGTCTTCTGTGTGCGGGTTAGGGGGAAAGGTCCATTCTTCTCTTCGCGCTGATCGGGGCGGGGGCGAGCCGAGGAGCTCGCTAGACGGGGAATCCCCCGTCTCGCGCGGCATGCCGTGCGGGTGCGGGTTGGGGTTGGTTCGCCGCACCGGTCTCCCGCGGCTGCAGCCGGGCGAGAACCGTGCCGGCTCGACCTTTGAGGTGTGCTCGCGCGCGGAAGTCGAACCGTCGGATTAATTTTTGCTATCCGCACCCCATCTTTTGGCGGGAAGTTTCCCGCCCTTCTTTTTTCCTATAAATAGGTCCTGCCGGCCCTTATTTCTTCACCGACTCCAAAACGTCTTCTCGCTTCCCCTTTTCTCGCGAAGTGCGATTCTAGCTCGCCTCCCGGCTTTTTGTCTCGCGTTCGGCGGCGAATCAACGGGGATGGGCGGAGGCGGCGGCGACGCGGACGGCCGAAGCAAATGCGCTTGGACCTTCTCCGAGCACGATTTCCCTCGCGCCGTCATCACAGAGCGCGAATACTTGGAAGCTCTAGGCGACCACATCCCGGCCGGGTTTTCTGCGAGGCGACCTGATGAGAGGGAGAAGATCAACGACCTATTTGGGGATGAGCTCGCCATCCCTCTCGCTCACTTCGAGGTGGGCCTGCGACTTCCCCTGTGGCCCGAGGTGCGCCAGGTGCTCAAATACTTCGGGGTCGTCCTGGGCCAGATGACCCCGAACTCCATCGCCGTCATGATGGGGTTCGCCTGCTTCTTGCGAGGGGAGCGGGTGGAGTTCAGCCTCGCGGTATTCCGGAAGCTGTTCTCCTTCAGGGCGAACCGAGACGGGACGGCCTACTTCTCCAGCGCCCACCTCAAGGTGCGGGAGACCGTCAACAAGAGCCACAACTGGCTGAAGAAGTTCCTGTTCGTCAAGGGGGACTTCGGCAACGTGCCCTTCTCGCCGGTGCAGCTCAGCGAGGCGAGCTACCGGCCACCCAACCTAGGCGGCCATGAAGCCGACCTGTTCGCGTTCTTCGTCGGGAAGAACTTCGAGGTCGCGTTCCTGCGCCGCCACCTTGACGATCTCGCGGTTGTCGCGCCGGGGGGAGGTTTGCTACTCGTCTCCATTAGTCCTTACTTTCCCACTCTTCTTTCATCTCACCTTCCCTTCTTCGCAGGCGAACGCGACATTCCCCTTCATCCTCCTTACGAAAGCGCCCGGATCCCCCCCGGGGTTCTCGCCCGCGCCCAGGCCGCGGATGCCGCTCAGCGCGACATCTCATCGGTCCCGGCCAAGAAGCGACCGGGCGGCGGGCAGCCAGCGCCTCCGCCGAAGTCGGCGAAGACCGCGGATCAACAACCATCCGCGGGCCAAAGAAAGGGTAAGGCCCCCGCGGTCTTGTCGACTGACCCCCCCTCGCCCCCGCTGGTTGTCTCGACCAGCGATTCTCCGGTCGGGGCGGCGGGCACCTCCGCGCCGCCGGGCGGGTCTGGAGCCGCTGCGGAGCCGGTGCCGAGAGGGCATCGGAACTTCGGCTACGGCGAGAGGTACTTGGACGAGCTCGGCGCCCCGCTCCTGGCTTGGGACAAGGAGTCGAATCGCGCAACGATCTCGACCCTGCTGCCGAGCTGGATGGAGCAGGATACAATCGGCGGGGAGGCGTACAGCTTCTCCTTTGGGCTGTACTCGCGCGAAGACGCCGCCATATACGACAAGGAGGAGACGCGGGTGCTGATCCACGAGAGCTCGCGGGCCCAGCTGCGCGGCCTGGAGCTGGCTCATATGGTGGGGCGGCGCTGCACCCAGGTGGAGCGGAACGCCGCGTCCATCCAAAAGATGGCGGAGGAGAAGGAAGAGGCCCGGAAGCTCGCTCGGGAGGACGCGGATCTTCAGAGAGGGCGAGCCGCCGCCGCCGAGGAGACCCTCGCGCAATATCTGGGCGGGGTGGTACGCTCTCAACCGGAGCTAGTCTCTTCTTCTTGCGAACGCGGCTCATGATAATTCCTATTCCGTTTTTCAGGACGCGGCGACTGCGAGCCAGATGGGCGCCGAGATTGCCACCCTTCGCCAGGAGAAGGCGGCGCTGGAGGCCCGGGTACGCGAGCTGGAGGCCGCTGCCGCTGTCCCTCCACCGGGCAGCGGGGTCTGCCCGCGCGAGCACCTGTCCGACTATGACCTAGAGGTGCTAATGCAGAAGAACGCGGCCAGCGCAGCGAGATACACGATGCAGACGCTGAGGCGCGCGGATCTGCTCACGAGCGAGGCAGCGGGACTCTCGGCAAAAGACGTGGTGCCGGCGCTGTTCCTCCCCGTGCCGGAGCCCGGCGACAGAAGCTTCCAGCCGCTTTAGGGTTTCCATATCTTGCGTTTTTTGTAATTTGCCCTGTAGATGAACAGTGTAAAAAATCTGGTCTGAGTTGTATGCGCGAGTTGCGCTTATACTCTATATTTCCGTCTATTGTTCCTTTTACACTGTTCTTTTTACATTTCTCGCCTGTTTTGTTTTTCTAATGATGTCACTGCCGGATGGCGCGACCCGTCCCAGCGGCCCGGCTCTGACAAGGCGAGCTGGCTTGTCCATCGAGCGAGACGAGCTGGTTCGTCCGCCGAGCGAGGCGAGCTGGTTCATCCGCCGAACGAGGCGAGCTGGTTCGTCCGCCGAGCGAGGCGAGCCGGCTCGCTCCTCGGCCGCACTCTTTAGTTTTCGGGGGACTCTCGCCCAGGCCTTTGCCTTTACTCGACCACCTCTCCCGGGACTTGAGGGTGGGGCTATGCTAGACCCTCTCCTTCTTTTCTGGCTAACTCTTGCGATTCCGTCCTGCTGCGCACGCTTTCCGGGTAGTTCCCGGCCTTGCCGGCTAGGTGGGAGTCTGACAACGCGATTCGCTCTAGGTCGCAGGCCATCGCTTTCTGAGTCATTCCATCGAGTGTCATCCGGCCCTGCCAGCTAGGGGGGGAACCTGGCAGCGGGATCTTCTCGAGGCTAGGGATGACACCGAGTGACTTCCGGCCCTGCCAGCTAGGTGAGAGCTTGGCAGCGGGATCTTCTCGGGGTCCGAACTCATTCTCCATCGAGTGACTTCCGGCCCTGCCAGCTAGGTGAGAGCCTGGCAGCGGGATCTTCTCGAGGCTAGGGATGACACCGAGTGACTTCCGGCCCTGCCAGCTAGGTGAGAGCCTGGCAGCGGGATCTTCTCGGGGTCCAAACTCATTCTCCTCGAGTGACTTCCGGCCCTGCCAGCTAGGTGAGAGCCTGGCAGCGGGATCTTCTCGAGGCTAGGGATGACACCGAGTGACTTCCGGCCCTGCCAGCTAGGTGAGAGCCTGGCAGCGGGATCTTCTCGGGGTCCGAACTCATTCTCCATCGAGTGACTTCCGGCCCTGCCAGCTAGGTGAGGGCCTGGCAGCGGGATCTTCTCGAGGCTAGGGATGACACCGAGTGACTTCCGGCCCTGCCAGCTAGGTGAGAGCTTGGCAGCGGGATCTTCTCGGGGTCCGAACTCATTCTCCATCGAGTGACTTCCGGCCCTGCCAGCTAGGTGAGAGCCTGGCAGCGGGATCTTCTCGAGGCTAGGGATGACACCGAGTGACTTCCGGCCCTGCCAGCTAGGTGAGAGCCTGGCAGCGGGATCTCCTCGGGGTCCAAACTCATTCCAACTCTCCGACCAAGCCTAGGTATGACAATCCTGGGGGGGAGGAAAAAGAAAAGCTTTATTATAATAAATCGTGTTGCTTACAGGAGATTAGGGAAAAAATCTCTTCAAGTCGTCTCCACTCCAGGTGAGACTCAGGGCCTCGCCCTCTACATTTTGGAGTCGATAGCCCCCCGACTTCAAAGCTTCCTTCACAATGAACGGCCCCTCCCAACTGGGGTTGAGTTTCCCCACGGACGCTGACCGCCCTGCCGCGTCCACCTTCTTCAGTATCAGGTCCCCTTCAGCGAACTGCTTGACCCTGACATGCTTGTCGAAGTATTTTGCCATCCTCCTTTTGACCTCTTCCTGCCGGATGGCCGAAAGGTCTCTCAACTCCTCCACCATGTCGAGGGAGAGCCTCAGTTCCTCCCCATTCTCGGCTTGCCATTCCTCCCGGCCTTCTCTGGCCGTCCCGACTCGTGGCGTTTGGACTTCAAATTCTATGGGGAGCACCGCCTCGCACCCATGGGAGAGCTTGAAGGGGGTCTCCCCGTGGCCGTGTTGGGAGTGGTTCTAAGGGCCCACAAGGACGGCGGGGAGCTGCTCCACCCAACTCCCTCTCAAGTTTTCCACCTTCTTTTTGAGGAGATTGACAATGATTTTGTTCGCCGCCTCCACCTGCCCGTTGCTCCTGGGGTGGTGGACCGAGGCGAATCTGAGGTCGATCCCAAGCTGCTCGCAAAAGCTGGTGAACTCGGCGCTGGCGAACTGAGGCCCGTTGTCTGTGACGATGGCCTGGGGCAGCCCATGGCGACAGATGATCTCCCCCCAGACGAAGTTCCTGATTACCTGGGAGGTCACCTTTGCCAACGCCTTCACCTCCATCCACTTTGAGAAGTAGTCGATCATCACCAGGAGGAACCTTCTCTGGCCGCTAGCCTGGGGAAACGGCCCAACCAAATCCATCCCCAGACTGCAAAGGGCCAGGGGGCCGTAATGCTCTTGAGTTGCTGGGCCGGCTGTAGCTGGAGGGGGGCAAATAGCTGGCACTTATGACATCTTTTTGCGAACTCCGCGGCGTCCCGTCCCAGGGTGGGCCAGAAATACCCCTGCCGGACTATCCTCCCCTCCAAGGTCCGACTCCCGGAATGACTCCCGCACTCCCCGGAGTGGACTTCTTCCAAGATCCTCTGCGTCTCGCCCTCGGTCACGCAGCGAGCCAGCATCCCGGAAAGGGTCTTTCTGTATAGTTGCCCGTCTTTGAGGAGGTAGTAGGCGGACTTGTGTCTCAGCTTCTTCTTGTCTACTCCCTCCGGATACTCTCCCGTGGAGAGGAAAACTATTACCGGGTCCATCCACGAGGGCTGCTGATCGATCTCCATGAGCTCCCCCTCTTCAATGGAGGGGCGGAACAGGTCGGTGATGGTGCCCCCCATCCGGGGGCCATGCTTCGCCAGTTGGTCGGCCTGTTCATTCTCCCCCCTTGGCACGTGTCGGATGGAGAAGGTCTGGAAGGTCCCTATGACCCCCTCACTTTGGCCAAGTATAACTTCAAAGCGGGCTCCCTCGCTTCGAACTCCCCGTTGATCTGGGAAGCCACCACCATGGAGTCGGTCAGAACTTCCACATCCAGCACCCCCAGCTCCCTGGCCAGGCGCAGCCCCGCTATCACCGCTTCGTACTCGGCCTGGTTGTTGGTAATGGGGAAATGTACCACCACCGTCTGCTCAATCCGAGTCCCTTGGGGGCTCTCCAGGACCACTCCTATTCCGAGAGAATGCCTTCCTGAGGCTCCGTCCACCCTCACCTTCCAAGGAGCCGGGCAAGTGAGCTCCTCCTCCGCTACTTCCACTACGTAGTCGGCCAAGAAGTCGGCCATCGCCTGAGCCTTAATCGAGAGCCGTGGCACGAAGGAGACATCGAACTCGCTTAGCTCCACCGACCACTTGGCCAGCCGGCCTGAATGCTCCACCCCCTCGAAGACGTTGCGGAGGGGATGGTCGGTCACCACTCGGATCGAGTGCGCCTGGAAGTATGGTCGTAGCCTCCGAGCCGAGATGATCAGTGCGAACGCAAGCTTCTCCAAGATTGGATATCGGAGCTCGGCCTTCCTCAGGACTCGGCTGACATAATAAATAGGGAGCTGCCTCCTCCCCTCTTCTCGCACCAAGACGGAGCTCAAGGCCTCTGCCCCGACCCCGAGGTATAAGAACAAATCTTCACCCTCTTTCGGCCCCTGGAGCAGCGGAGCCTGTGTCAGCTGCGCCTTGAGGGCCTGGAACGCCTCCTCGCATTCCTTAGTCCACTCGAACCTCTGGCCCCCCCTCAGTGTTTTGAAGAAGGGGGAGCACTTCTCCCCTGCCCGAGAGAGGAAGCGGCTCAGTCCCGCTAGCTTCCCTGTCAACCGTTGGACCTCCTTTGCATTCCGTGGGGATCCCAGCTCCAGGATAGCCTTGACCTTGTCGGGATTCGGCTCGACTCCCGCGGGGGTGAGGAGATGCCCCAAGAACTTTCCCGGCTGGCCCCGAAAACACACTTAAGGGGGTTCAGCCGCATCTTGTATCGGCGCAGGGTGGCGAACGTCTCCTCCAGGTCCGGAGGTGGGAGTCCACGTCTCGGCTCTTGATCATGAGGTCGTCCACGTAGACCTCCAAGTTTCTCCCCTTTGCTCCTTGAAGACCCTGTCCATCATTTTCTGGTAGGTGGCCCCGGCGTTCTTCAGCCCAAATGACATCATCTTGTAGCAGTAGCAGCCGTCCCCTGTGATGAATGAGACATCCTTTATGTCCGGGGGGTGCATCCTGATCTGATGGTAACCTGAAAATGCATCTAAAAAACTCATTACAGAAAAACCGACGGCTGAGTCAACCAGCACGTCGATCCGAGGCAAGGGGTAACAATCCTTAGGACAAGCTTTATTAAGAAGGGAAAAATCGATACACAGGCGCCAGCGGCCGTCTCCCTTTTTGACCATCACAACGTTCGAGACCCAGCCGGGGTATTGAATTTCGGACACGAAGCCCGCTTTGAGAAGTTTGGCCACCTCCTCCCTGATGGGTTCCGCTAGCTTGTCCGCCGTGGATCTCTTCTTCTGCTGGACGGGGCGTGTTCCCGGGTCCAGGTTGAGGCGGTGGCAGGCCACATCCGCGTCAACCCCCGGCATCTCCGCGGCGCTCCAGGCGAAGATGTCCACGTTCTTCTGGATGCACTCCAGCATCCTGCCCTGGTCTCCGGGGTCAGCCCCCCGCTGACGCGGATCTTCTCCACCCTGCCCCGCGGGTCAGCACCTCCAGCTCCACCACCTCCTCTGCGGCCTCCAGCCTGGACTGCTCCCCCCATCCTTCGGCGTCCCCTTCCCCCTGAGCGGGGACCTCTACCTCCATCTCCTCTGCCACGCCCCTTACTTCGACCACTTCCTCCAGACCCCCTCCTTCCGCCTTCTCTGCGCAGCCCTTCACCTCTGGCTCCACCTCTCCGGCTTCCTGCTCGTTCTCCTCCATCCTCCGTCCCATCTCCTCGGCCCCTTCCTGCCAAGAGATGGTGTTCACCGCGGTGACGTAGCATTCCCGTGCCACCTTAGGGTCTCCCCTAACCCTGACCTGCGCCCCCTCAGCGTTGAACTTCAAGCACTGATGGAAAGATGAGGGGACGCAGCGGAAGGCGCTGATCAGGGGCCTCCCGAAGATTGCGCTGTAGCTGCTGGGGGCGTCCACAATGACGAACTTGCAGTTTCGGGACTGCCCCCCCAGGGTGACATGGAGGCCGACTCCTCCCTCTACCTCCTTCCTTTCTCCCGAGAACCCGAACAAGGGCCCGTCCGAGGCTAGCACCCTCTTAGCTTCTACCTGCATCACGTCAAACGCCTTCTTGAAGACGACGTTCACGGAACTCCCATTGTCCACTAGGATCCGAGTGACCGTGAAGTTCTCGATGGCGGCCTTGATGACCAGCGCATCACAGAACGGATCCTCGTGGTCCGGCATATCACTTCTGGAGAAGGTGATCCTCTCCTCTGGCGGCGGGGTTTGGGACGTGGAGGCGACGCTCCGCCGATACATGGTGTGGAGACTTGCCTTGCGGGAAGCCTCGATCCCCACTCCCCCGTGGATCACTCCGATCGTTCCTCGGGTCCCCACATCCACCCGGTCTTCACAGCGATCCTCCTCCGTCCGAGGCAGGACCTCCTCGATCCTCACTTCCTGCCGCACCTCCCCCTGCTGCTGCTGCCGCCCCCTGTTCTCTCTCATCTCCAAAAATTCCGGGCACGTGGCCGTTGCGTGCCCCTCTTCCTGATGGAAGTCGCAGTAGGGCAGCTCCACCCTGAACTCCCTTCTCCTCCTCCTTATGACCCCTCTCCTCGCTCTCAGGGCTATGGCCATGGCCTCCTCCTGATCGGGGAGCCGCGGCCTCTGACCCTGCCTCCAGCCTGGGGGGTGGAACTGGTCCTGCCTCCCCTGATAATGACCTCTCCCGTAATATCCCCTCTGTGGCCCCTGCCCCTGCCACTCTGGTCTCCAGCCCAGCCTACGGTCGGGCTCCTGGCGCCCCCATCCCGGCTGCTGTCCTTGGAGCTGCCTCTGCTCCCTCTGCTCCCTCGGCCTGGGCTCCTCCCTCCTCTCTTCCTGTCTTCTTCCTCCCTTCGACTCCTTCTCCTCCTCAGTCGCCCACCTGGCCAACTTCCTCGCAAATTCTGGGTTCGACGCCTCCCCGTCGACCTCTCTCGCCGCCCTCTCCATCAGCTCCTCGTAGGAGAGAGGGGGAATTCTCTTCAGCTCCATGCGGAAGAAACCCTGCTGCAGGCCCAGGGTGAAGGCCATCATCAGACTGTGGCCCGGCATCTCCTGGACCTGAGTGACCTCCTCCTGGAACCGATCGACGTAGCTTCCCAACGTCTCGTTCACCCCCTGCTTTATGTGGAACAGGGACTCGGACTCCTTCTTCCTCTTCTTTGCGGTGGTGAACCTCAACATGAACCCTCGGCGCAGGTCCTCGAAGCAATAGATGGAACTGGCCGGCAGCTGGTGGAACCATTCCCTCGCCTTATCCCGGAGGGTGATGGCGAAGAGACGGCACTTGAATCCGTCCGACATCTGACGGATGGAGACCACGTCCTCGAACCACTGGACGTGCTGAACCGGGTCTCCCTTCCCGGTGTAGTAGGTCATCTCGGGCTCTCTGAACCCGTCTGGTACTGGAGCTGAGGAGACCAGCTCGCTGAAGGGGCTGCCTCCCCCCACCTGGCGGGCCGGCGAGTCACGCGGACCCAGCTCGCCGAATCGGCCTCGGCCTGCCGAGCCGGGGAAGAGCTCGCGCCCCGAGAGCTCGCTCCCCCGACCTTCCTCGGCCACTTCCTTCCCGGCTCGCCTGCCCGGAGCGTCCTCGCCCAGAGAGGGGGCGGCCGCGATCTGGGCTGCCGGAGTCGAACACTCGGCCCGCACGCCGAGTGCGATCTTGACGAGATCCAGCACCTCGTTCCTGAAGTCTTCAAACATCCCCACTGTCGCGAGAGCTGGGTTGGGCGGCGAGTTCTGCCTGTCAGATCCTTGACCTCCCGTCATTGAGCTCGCCGAAGCTTTTCTGCACTGACCACTCTCCACGCTCACCGCACCAAGATGTTGAAACCGGAATCCGGTCTCTTGTGGAGTTCGACCCTTGGGGAAGGGGTGGTCTCGCGCCTACTTCGCACCTGCAAGAAAAACAACGAGAGAGGCAAGGAAAGACAGACCCAAGGGCTCGGCAGGGAGGTCCCACCACAAACCCGGAAGATCTCTGAGCGCTTCCCCTCCTTAGCCAAGAGCCGAGCTAAGGTACTCTCAGAGAACACTTGAGAATGAGAGTAAGGAGGCACTGAAAGCGTGTCCTCTGAGGTACCCCTTGGGTCTTATTTATAGATTTTCAGAATCTGAACTGCCAATAACCGAAAGGACTGACCTGGAAGTACCAAAAGACCCCTGGATGGGTCTGCCAACAGCCAAACTCCGCTGTTTTGAACAGCTATGCGCAGTCCAACCTGGTCTGCCAACAGCGAGGCTCCGCTGTTCTGAGTAGCTATTCGCACCCCCGGGCAGTCAGCTCGCCTTCAGTTCCTCTGCAGGAGGCGGGCGCGACCTGGCTCCGGGGCTCGCCCGTTCTCCTTGGGCGAGCGCGTGCCGATATGGGCGAGCTGCCGACCTCTTGCCGGGCGGATCGGCGGAAAGGTCGCATGCGGGGGGTCAGCCGGCGGGTCGCCATCCTAGGGTCCAGCTCGCTCGCCGTGGGTTGCCAGCCCGCCCGGCTCGCGGCTGCGGGTCGCCAGCTCGGGTCCGGCCTGCTTGCTGCGGGTCGCCAGTCGCGGGTCCGACTCGCTTGCGGCGGGTCGCCAGCTCGCTCGCCTGAGATGGGCAGGAGCGGGCCAGCCCTTTAGTCGTTCAGCCCGTCCTGCCGCTTGGGTGCGAGTCGCGGGGCAGGCCTGTTCGACCTCCCTGGTGGGACCCGCTCGCCGGACACAGGGTTGTACAATCTGCTTCATTCGGCTGCGGTCTGTTCGCAACCACATGCGGTCTACTCGCGCGATCTGGTCTGTTCGCCCATCTGCGATTTCTTTTATCTGCTGCGGTCTTCTCATTGCTTGGTGCAGTTTTACCTCTTGCCGTCGTGGTTATTCTCTCTAGCCGTTGCTCTCTCAGCGCGGTCTCCTTGCTCCAGGCCCCTCTGGCGCTGGTCTCTCTAGCCGTTGTTCTATCTACCCATTGTTCTCTCTAGCCGCTGCTCTCTTAGCGCGGTCTCTCTTGTCGCTGCTCTCTCAACACATTCTCTCTTGTCGCTGCTCTCTCAACACATTCTCTCTTGTCGCTGCTCTCTCAGTGCGGTCTGCTTGCCCCTGCAAGTTGCGTCCTGCTTCAATTGTCCGCGCGGGTTTGCCTTCGTGATCTCTTGCGATCTATCCACAAAGTTGTTTGTCGCGGACTGCCGATCTTCTTCTCCTCTAACCGCAGCTTGCTCTTGCTACGGCCTCATCTCTAGTTTGCAGCTTGCTCTTGTTGTTGTCGGCCTCTGCTCTTACCGAGCGGTCTCAACTCTGTGTTCGCCAGTAGTCTCCTGCTTGATCCCTTGACGGCTTCTACCACTGCTGTGCGGACTACCTCTCTCCTTAACTATTGCTTTTTGTCTGCAGTCTTCTTGGCATGTCTGCCTGCCCACATTGACATGGATTCTTCTACTGCCTCCTCTCTTCCAACAAGGGTCGTTGTCCATGTTCCTGAACTTCGTAACAAATTGAGAATCACCATCATTTTTCTTACTAGGAAAAAGACCTTTGTTAAGTCGGTGCATTTCGTTCGTCGTGTTCTTCAGTCAAACGGGCTTTTGCATCATTTAAATTAGGCGGTTCCTTCTGCACCCATTGATGGCTGCGCAACGATGGTCGTGTTCAGATGTGGCTCCTCAACTCTCTTAACGGCGAAGTTTACTGCATGGTCATGTATCACGAGACGGCCAAGGCGAAGTGGGATGAGCTACATTCTATTTACTCCAGTAAGGACAGTCTCCAGTACCTGTATGACATTATCACCGATCTTCAGTCCCTTGACTTTGGCAGTGCTACTGACTTAACATCCTTTGTTACTCGGTCCAAGACGCTGGTTGAACCCTGGATTCAGCATCAGCCCCCGACTACGGATCTCGTTGCCCAACATGCTCAAAAGGAAGGAGTTGGCATTGTCATGATGATGGCTCGTGTTCCGCCTTATCTACGTAGTATTTGGGCCCAGATCCTCTCATCCGCTATTATTCCTTTCTTATCTGATGTGTGCTCCATGCTTTTAAAGGTTTCACCGCCTCCGGATGCTATCGGCCCTCCTTCACCGGCCCTTCTCCAGCAATCTCTTGCACCATTACTATCTCTCCCTACCCCTACCCGTGGAGGACGTACAGGCTCCCAGGGTAGGGGTTGCGATGGTCGGCCCCGACCTAAGTGTTTCTTCTATGGTAAGGATGACCACCTTGAGGCGACCTGCTATCGTAAACATGGTCTTCCTCCTCGTCCAACTGCTACTGCTGCTACGCACAACCCTTTTGCCACTCGTGCTGATCTTGATGAAGTCCACCTCCAGCTCCAACAACTTCAAGGGTTGCTCCACAACTCGTCTGCTTCTGTTGCCTTCATCTCTCATGAAGGTATCGCTTGTCTCTCCACTAGTCTGCACTGGATAGTGGATTCCGATGCTACTCACCATATCACCTCTCTGAAGCCACCTCGATACTTGGATTCTTTGCATCAAAAGTTTATCACTGTATTCAATGGAACACCGCTCCCGTCTCCAACCTTGTCGATATACCCCTTAATCTCTCTAGTTCTCTTCGCTCGATTCTCCATGTCCTGGACTCTCCCTTTAATTTACTTTCTGTTAGTCGTCTCACTGCCGATTTGGATTGCTCACATTCACCTCTTCTTTTCTGATGCAGGATCGCAGGACGTAGAGTATCATTGGTAAAGGACGACTGCAAAGCGGGCTCTACCTTCTTGATGTTTCTCCTACCATTCTCTCATCTGTCTCATCGGTTGACTGGCATCGACGTCTTAGGCATGCTCCTCTTCCAGTTCTCAAGAAGGCTCTTCCTGATGTTTCGTTTCTTGCTTTTAAATGTGATTCTTGTATTTTGAGGAAACAACATCGTTCATTTTTTCCTCCTCATTGTACATGGAGTTCTGCTTCTTCTATGTCAGTTCATTCTGATGTTTGGGGCCCGTATAAAATAGCAAATGTGTCTGGTTATCGTTATTTTATCACATTTATTGATGATTATTCTTGAATAAACTGGTTGTACTTACTTTGTGATCGCTCCAAGTTTTCTCGTGTGTTTCGTGCTTTCGTGCTTGAGACTCGCACACAGTTTGCAGATAAATTCAAAACACTATGGACGGATAATGCTCGAGAATACACTAGTCATGAGTTCGATAATATCTGCTCTGAACTTGGAATTATTCATCAAACTTCGTGTGCTTACTTCTCAACAAAACGATGTAGCTAAGCAAAAAAATAGACATCGCCTTGATGTTGCTCACTGCCTCATGATTTAAATGCATGTTGTTCCCAAGACGTATTGGCATTTTGCGTTTTCGATGTCAAACTATCTCATTAACCGTCTCTCCTTCTCTGTCCTTAATAACGCCACTCCACTCAGTCTCCTCTTTCCTTCCACACCACCATTCTCTCTCACCCCTCACATAATTGGTTATATTTGTTATGTTCATCATCTTGGTCCCTCCACCGGCAAGCTCAATCCTCGGGCAGCCAAACATATGCTCGTTGGTTATTCCCGTACTCAAAAAGGGTATGTTTGTTACTGTCCCACTACACGCAAAGTGATTGTTTCGACGGATGTTGCCTTTCTGGAAGATCAACCATTTTTCTCCACTTCATGACCACCTCTTTCACCACCATCATTACCACAGTATGTCGTCCCAGTTACAACCCCTCCACCACCTCCACTTCCCACCAATACTCATGTTCTCCACAAACCTCCTCTTCTTCGTGTATACACGCGTCGACCTCCTCGTTCTGCCTCCCCACTACAGTCGGCTTCAACCTCTGGCACTCTGCGACTTGTTGACCCAACCCCTGCCTCCACAACCCATCCCATGGCGAATTACGTCTCCTTACATCGCCTGTCCCTGGTGCTTCAAAACTTTGCCACTACAATATCCTCTATTTCTGTCTCTAACTCTGTACAGGAAGCTCTCTGAAATCCGGGCTGGCGGGCGGCCATGGAAGAAAAAATGGCAGCCCTCTGGGGTAATCACATATGGGATCTGGTCTCTCTTCCGCCAGGACAAACTCTTGTTGGTTGTAAATGGATCTTTGTCATCAAGCATGCTCCTGATGAGACAATTGACCTTCTTAAAGCCCGTCTAGTGGCTCACGGCTTTACTCAACAACAGAGCCTTGATTATGAGGAAACGTTCTCTTCGGTGGTCAAGCTCAATACGGTTCGTGTCCTTCTCTTTGTGGTTGTGCATCGTCAGTGGTCCTTACATCAACTGAATATCAAAAATGCCTTTTTAAATAGCGATCTTCAAGAGACTGTCTACATTCAGCAGCCTCTCAGGTTTGTCACCTCAAGAAGTCGATCTATGATCTCAAACAATCTACTTGGACATGGTTCGATAAGTTCAGTATGGTTGTTCGGGAAGTTGGCTTTACTCGGAGTTCGACAGATTTTCCTCTGTTCACTTGACATAAGACAACATGAACAATTCTCCTTATAGTATATATATGTTGATGACATCCTAATCACAGAAGATGATGCAAGGGGAATACAAGCGGTCAGACAGCATCTTAGTTCTGTGTTTCAAACAAAAGAACTGAGAAACCTTCGATATTTCCTTGGCCTTGAGATTGCAAGAAGTTCTGATGGTCTTGCCCTATCCTAACGGAAGTACTGTCCCGACCTTCAAGATGCTGACTGTTGAAACCAAAAAACGGTCTCCTGTGGAGTTCACCCTTGGGGAATGGGTGGTCTCGCGCCTACTTCACTCCTGCAAGCAAAACAACAAAGAAAACAAGGAAAGACCGACCCAAGGGCTCGGCGGGGAGGACCCACCACACACCCGGAAGATCTGAGAGCGCTTCCCCTCCTTAGCCAGAGGCCGAGCTAAGGTACCCTCAGAAAGCACTTGAAAACTGGAGCAGGAGAGCACATGAAGCATGCCGTCTGAGGTACCCCTTGGGTCCTATTTATAGTTTTTGGAATTTGAACTGTCAATAACCAAATGAACTGACCTGAAGTTACCAAAAAACCCTTGGCTGAGTCTGCCAACAACCAAACTCCGCTGTTTCGAAGGGCTATAGGCAGACCAGCGGGGGCAAAACAGTAAAAAGTACCTCACACATCTAGGCGAGCTGGGGAGCTTGATCACCTCGGCAGGTCCTGCTCGCCTGCTGTTGCCGAGCTCCGTTGCGAGGGCGCGAGCTGGGACGGTGAGCCCGCCCATCCATTGGTCGCCATCAGTTGACCCGAGCTTGACAATTCTCGAACTAGCTCGGCGAATGACGAGCTCGAGGTCGACGAATGCTGATCTTCGTTCGACGAATGTCGATCTCCGGTCGACGAATGCCGATCTCCGGTCGACGAATGCCGATCTCCGGTCGACGAATGCCGAGCTCGGGCTCGACTTCTCTACTGTCGAGCTCGCCCGCTATCTTCAGCCTGATCCGTCTGGTTCCTGGAGACCTTGCTCGCCGGACACGGGGTTGTACATAATCCCGACTTTTTTTGAGTTTGGCAAATCTCAGAAAGAAACATCCAACCCCAAGTGTGCGGCGAGCGCGGGGTGGCGAGTTGGAGGGAATCTTTGGGTGGGGTCCACCTGCGGCTATATATATGCACCTGCTCACATGCCTGACTCTTGCCATTCCATTTGCTCTAACCCTGCCAAGATGCCGCTCCCCAAGGAGATTCAAGAGCGTCTAGACCGAGCTCGCCAGGCTTCTGCAGCTCGCGTAGCCGCCCTGACGGCGGTCCCTGCCGCTGTGCCGCAGGGTGGCTCTGCCGAGCCTAGTTCCAAGAAGATGAAACCATTCCCTCAGGCGGCCGAGCCCATCTACAACGACATGAGGGCCACCTTGGAGCATGAGACCGGCTCCTCCACTCTGCATGCCTCTGAAAGAGGGAGGAACGTCGTCGAGGTCTGCGACGGCCGAGACCGCCGCCCTGATGGTGCAGAAGACACCGCGCCGCGAGACGCCACCCCGCGAGCCAAGACCACTCTTGGGGACTCGTGGTTCATGACTCCGGAAAACCGCCACCGGGAGTCGTCCCCTCCCTTTGGGACCTTGGGGTTGAGCTCGCAGAGGCCGAGTTCGCCGGTGCGCGCCCCCTCTCCTCGGCGAACTGACGTGGCCGCGGGGGCGGGTCTGGGGACCATGCCCACCCCGGGATTCGAGCTTCTCACCGAGGACTCACGACCCAGGTCGCGGGAAGGATCTGAGGTTCATCCCTCCCCGCATCTCCTTCGAGCTGCCAAGCTCGTCAGGTCAATTTTGCTTGGATTCTTGCCCCATGAGCTTTTCCTGCATTCCTCTTCTTGCTGACGTTTGTCTTCACAGCTCCCCCCAGCCAATCCGCTGCCAAGGAATCTTCGCGGGCAGCCCACTACTCTCCCCTCCCTTCCCCAAGCTCGCTGGACTCTTACCTGGGCCTTGAAGTGGATCAAGGCGAGCTGACGAGGAGGGAGGCCAAGCTTCTCAAGAAGCTGGTGTGCGGGCTGCGCAAGGTGCAGGGGGTCAACGAGACGCTACAACGCGACGACGCGCGTCTCGCCGATGAGGTGCGAAGCGGCCGGGCTGGCGATCTGATGTCCCCCTCCCGGCTTCTGGACGAGATAAATGAAGGCCTCTCAGTGGCGCAGAGGAATTCGGGGAGGATCCGCGAGCTGCTCCGCGTGCGACAGTCTGGGGGGCGGGAGTCGCGAGGCCCGGGTAGGTAAGAGGGCGGCTCCTTTGCCGAGCCGACCGGTACTCGCATCCTGATGCTCCCCCTGCTCGCGCGCCCCGCTTTTTTATTCCTGAACTTGATCTCTGTAATAAGTAGTTTTTAGAATATTCTTGGACATGCGTTATTCAAATAATATACTGCGATGTTTGACTTAGCATTGGTTGGGACGCGCCGGAAGTAGGCGAGCTGGGGTGGCGAGCTGGGGTGGCGAGCTGGGGCGGCGAGCTGAGCTGATTGGACGGCCTGACCCCAAATTTCTCTTTCTATAAATAGCCCCCCCCCCCACCACCAACCCCCGTACTGTGCATTTATTGCTCTCTTTCTCTCTCTTCTTGCGCTTTTCTCCTTTTCTGCTCGCGCTCTGCTTCTTCCTCTGTGAACATGGGCAAGGCCAACCCTGATGCCGACGGCCGCTCGAAGTGCGCGCAACACTTCACTGACTATTGCTTCTTCGAGGGGCATACCAGCGAGGAGGAGCTCGCGGAGTTCAAGGCTGAGTACGTGCCGCCGGGCTTCGAGGCCCGTAGGCCGAGGCAGGGGGAGGCCATCAACACCTTCTACGAGGATGAGCTCGCCTTCCTCATCTCACATTTCGAGGTGGGGTTGCGCCTCCCCCTCTGGCCGGAGATCCGACAAATTCTGAAGTACTATGGCGCAGTACCCGCGCAGTTAAACTCCAACGCCATCGCGATGATGGTGGCGTTCGCGAGCTACCTCCGGCGGGAGAGGATTGAGTTCAATCTGACAGTGTTCAGGAAGCTCTTTTCTTACAAGGCGACGCCGGATGGGGTCGCCTACTTCGGCGGCTTGCTGATCAAGGTTCGCGAGATCGCGAATAAGCACTATAACTGGATGACCAAGATCGCCTTCATCAAGGGCGACCTCGGCAACATCCCGTACTCGCCACAGCAAAAAGGCGAGGAGGTGTACCGCCCGCCGGCCGTATCCAGCAATGATGCCGAGCTCCACAAATACTTCCTCCACAGGGATTTCGAGGTCGCCTTCCTGCGAAGGGGCCTCGACGCGCTCCTCCCCGTTCCACCCGACGAAGGTATTGTTCTCTCCTCATCTTGCCGAGCTCACCCGATTGCCGAGCTCGCCATGTTTCTGCTGAATTTCTTCGAACTTTCTCCAAGTATTTTCTTGCAGGGGAGCGGATAATTCCCACGAACCCGCCATTTGCGGACTCGGGGTCGCACCCGGACCCCCTTGCTCGCGAGAAGGCGGCGGCAGCCTGCCGAGACGAGGCGGCCTCCTCGCAACCCTCTTCCAGCAAGAGGCGGCCTGAGGATGCGGGGTCGAACCCGCCACACCGCCAGCGACTGCCGAAAAAGATGAGGAGAGCCTTGTTGGCATCGCGGGGGCAACAACAACAACATCAATCCAGCCCCAAGTACATAAGCTCGTCTGAGACCCCCCTGACGCGTCGCCGGAGAGCCCGCTGAAGGAGATCACCAGCAAAAGCCAGAAGGGCGGCGAGGCTCCTTCTTCTGCGGCGGCGATCTCCCCACCTCCTTCGGCGAAGAGGGCGGCTCGCGAGCGCGGGGCGCCGAAACAACATCCCCTTTTCAACTTCGGGGGGCGGTGGAGGGACTCGGCGGGCGAGCCCATGGTGCTGTGGGATGAGCTGGTCCATCGGGTCTCCATCTCCACTCTGCATCCGTCCTGGCATGACCGCGAGCCCGCCACCGGCCATGCTTACGCCCTCGGCTTCGGCCTCTATGGCCGCGAGGATGCCGAGGCCTACAAGAACATGACCCTCAGGCAGCTCGACCATGAGGGTCTGCAGGCCCACCTGCGGACCATGGAGCTCCACCACATGCTGACCCGCCGCAGCTTTGCCCTCAGCAACCAACTCCTAAAAGCCTAGCAGGCCCGCGATGTCGCCAAGGACAAGGTTGCTGATCAGGCGAAGCAGCTCGGCATCGCTGAGGGCCTCTTCGCCCAGGTCGCCGGCGGACTGGTAAGTGTCAAGCTCTCCTCCTCTTTTTTACTTGGGATATTTTGTGCTGCTGCTAACCGGATTTTCTCTTTACCAGGATGCCAAGGCTGCAGGGGAGCTTCGGGCTCGCAATGCCGAGCATGGGGAGGAGATTAGCCAGCTGCGCGCCCGCCTTGCCGAGCTGGAGGGGGCGAACGTGAAGCTGAAAGAGGAGAATCAGCACCTCAACCGCGAGGTACGCCGCCAGGCGGAGATCTTCTTCCCGGCCAGCGGCTCCGATCCTTCCCTCCCTTACAAGAGGCCGCGGATCTTTGGCGAGGCCGATCTCGCCGAGAGGCTGCGAATTAACTCCATCCAGGCCGCCGAATGCACCCTCCAAATGACGAAGGGCACGAGGGTGCTGGTGCAGGGGTGCGAGGAGATCTCCGCCAAGGCCCTGATGTCGAGCTTGTTCCCAGCGACGCCGCCCAGTGAGAATGAGGACAGCCTGAACGCGATGTTCGGGAAGGGCTTCCAGGATCAATCAGGCGAAGGGGGGTACCGGTCCGAAGGAGGGGGGGGGGAGGCCTGAATTTGTATATTCTTCTTTTTGGTTTACTCGCCGAGGCGAGCCCCTATAAACATCTTTTGTAAACACCTTTACTTAATGAAAAAAAGGTTTTTGATCATACCCGTGCCATTTTTTTTTATTTTCTATTTGCTGTGCTCTGTATGTCCGCGAGTGTTTCCCCAGGCGACCTCGCATAGGCAGGTACTGTGAGTAGGATAGTCATTAGTACGCGCCCGCGAGAGGGTATGTTTTGAGTGCTTGCCGAGCTTCAGGCGCTTCGGGAGCGGGCTGCTCTCCGCCCTTGTCACGCCAACTCAGCTCGCCCGCGAGCTATCCAGGTCGAACTCAGAAAAAATTCTTCTAACAGACAAAGGGGGGAAGTGCCCTGGCCTGGCTCGCCTTCCTTCAGCGAGGTCCTGAGACCTGGCTCGCCACTCCTTTGCCGATGCCGAGCTGGGTTTGGCGAGTCCAAACTCGCCTGTGCAGAACCTTTCCCCCCTTATTCCTTGACATTCGAAGCTTCTTGGTCTTTACCTGGCGAATTCAAGGCCGACATCATCGAGGTGACTTCCAGCCCTGCCAGCTAGGTGAGAGCCTGACAGCGGGATCTGCTCGGGGTCCACTATCAATACCATCGAGTGACTTCCAGCCCTGTCAGCTAGGTGAGAGCCTGACAGTGGGATCTGCTTGAGGCCCAAGGATGACACCGAGTGACTTCCAGCCCTGCCAGCTAGGTGAGAGCCTGACAGCAGGATCTGCTCGGGGTCCACTATCAATACCATCGGGTGACTTCCATCCCTGTCAGCTAGGTGAGAGCCTGACAGCGGGATCTGCTCGAGGCCCAAGGATGACACCGAGTGACTTCCAGCCCTGCCAGCTAGGTGAGGGCCTGACAGCGGGATCTGCTCGGGGTCCACTATCAATACCATCGAGTGACTTCCAGCCCTGTCAGCTAGGTGAGAGCCTGACAGCGGGATCTGCTCGAGGCCCAAGGATGACACCGAGTGACTTCCAGCCCTGCCAGCTAGGTGAGAGCCTGACAGCAGGATCTGCTCGGGGTCCACTATCAATACCATCGGGTGACTTCCATCCCTGTCAGCTAGGTGAGAGCCTGACAGCGGGATCTGCTCGAGGCCCAAGGATGACACCGAGTGACTTCCAACCCTGCCAGCTAGGTGAGGGCCTGACAACGGGATCTGCTCGGGGTCCACTATCAATACCATCGAGTGACTTCCAGCCCTGTCAGCTAGGTGAGAGCCTGACAGCGGGATCTGCTCGAGGCCCAAGGATGACACCGAGTGACTTCCAGCCCTGCCAGCTAGGTGAGAGCCTGACAGCGGGATCTGCTCGGGATCCACTATCAATACCATCGAGTGACGTCCAGCCCTGTCAGCTAGGTGAGAGTCTGACAGCGGGATCTGCTCGAGGCCCAAGGATGACACCGAGTGACTTCCAGCCCTGCCAGCTAGGTGAGAGCCTGACAGCGGGATCTGCTCGGGGTCCAAACATATTTCATTTCTTCATGCAAGCTAGCTGTGACAGTATTGAAGCGTTAAAGAATTTTATTAGAATCAAGGTATCACTTACATGTTTCAGGGGAAAAAAACGTTTTAAGTCGTCACCACTCTAGGTGAGACTCAGGGTCTCGCCCTCCACATTTTGGAGTCGATAACCTCCCGATTTTAAAGCCTCCTTTACAATAAACGGTCCTTCCCAGCTGGGGTTGAGCTTCCCTACGGATGCCGACCTCCCTGCTGCATCCACCTTCTTTAGTACCAAGTCCCCTTCCACAAACTGTTTGACTCTGACATGCTTGTCAAAGTACTTGGTCATTCTCCTTTTCACCTCTTCCTGTCGGATGGCGGAAAGGTCCCTCAGCTCTTCCATCATGTCAAGGGAGAGCCTCAGCTCTTCCTCGTTCTCGGCTTGCCATTCTTCCCTGCCTTCCCCTGATGCGACAACCCGAGGCGTTTGAATTTCAAATTCCACGGGGAGCACTGCCTCGCACCCATGGGAGAGCTTAAAGGGGGTCTCTCCTGTAGCTGTGTTAGGGGTGGTTCTTAGAGCCCAGAGAACCGCGGGAAGCTGCTTCACCCAGCTCCCCTTCAAATTCTCCACTTTCTTCTTGAGGAGGTTGACGATGATTTTGTTCGCGGCCTCCACCTGCCCGTTGCTCCTAGGGTGATGGACCGAGGCGAACCTGAGGTCGATCCCGAGCTGCCCGCAGGAACTGGTAAACTCTGCGCTGGCGAACAGAGGCCCATTGTCCGTGACGATCGCCTGGGGCAGCCCGTGGCAGCAGATGATCTCCCCCCAGACGAAGTTTCTGATAACCTGGGAGGTCACCTTGGTCAGCGCCTTCACTTCCAACAACTTGGAGAAGTAATCGATCATTACTAGGAGGAACCTCCTCTGCCCACTGGCCTGGGGGAATGGCTCAACCAAATCCTTTCCCAAATGGCGAAGGGCCAGGGGGCCGTGATACTTTTGAGTCGCTGGGCCGGCTGTAGCTGGAGGGGGGCAAACAACTGGCATTTATGACACCTTCTTGTGAACTCCGTTGCATCATGGCCCAGGGTGGGCCAGAAGTACTCATGCCTGACAATTCTTCCTTCCAGGGTCCGACTCCCGGAGTGGCTCCCACACTCTCCGGAGTGGACTTCCTCCAAGATTTTTTGTACCTCCCCCTCGGCCACGCAACGAGCCAACATCCCCAAGAGTGTCTTCCTGTACAGCTGCCCGTCCTGGACGAGGTGGTACACTGACGTATGCCTTAGCTTCTTCTTATCTGCCCCCTCTGGATACTCTCCTGTAGAAAGGAAAGTTACAACTGGGTCCATTCATGAAGTCCGTTGATCTATCTCCATGAGCTCCCCCTCTTCGATGGAGGGGCGGAATAGGTCGGTGATGGTACCTCCCACCCGAGGACCGTGCTTTGCGAGCTGATCGACCTGCTCACTTTCCTCCCGGGGCACGTGCTGGATGGAGAAAGTTTGGAACGTGCCGATGACCCCCTTTACTTTGGCTAAGTACAATCGCAGGGTAGGCTCCCTTGCCTCAAACTCCCCGTTGACCTGGGAAGCTACCACCATGGAGTCGGTAAGGACCTCCACGTCCAACACCCCCAGCTCACTGGCCAGGCGCAGCCCTGCTATCACGGCTTCATACTCGGCTTGATTGTTGGTGATGGGAAAGTTTAACACCACCGTTTGCTCAATTTTAGTCCCCTGAGGGCTCTCCAAGATCACCCCCACTCCTAGGGAATGCCTCCCCGAGGCGTCGTCCACCTTTACCTTCCAAGGAGTCGGACGAGTGAGCTCTTCCTCTGCCACCTCAATCACATAATCAGCCAAGAACTCGGTCATTGCTTGAGCTTTGATCGAGAGGCGGGGGACAAAGGAAACGTCAAACTCACTCAACTCTACCGACCATTTGGCCAGCCTGCCAAAATGCTCCACCCCCCCCCCCCCCAAAGATGTTGCGGAGGGGATGATCAGTCACCACTCGGATTGAGTGTGCCTGGAAATAAGGTCGCAACCTACGGACTGAGATGATCAGGGCGAAAGCCGACTTCTCCAAAATTAGATATCGGAGCTCGGCCTTTCTCAGGACCCGACTCACGTAGTAAATAGGGAGCTGCTTCTTCCCCTCCTCCCGAACTAGGACGGAGCTCAAGGCCTCTGCCCCGACCCCGAGATACAAAAACAGGTCTTCCCCCTCCTTGGGCCCTTGGAGCAGCGGAGCCTGGGTCAACTGCATGTTGAGGGCATGGAGTGCCTCCTCGCACTCCTTGGTCCATTCGAACCTTTGACCGCCCCTTAGCGTTTTGAAGAAGGGGGAGCACTTCTCTCCAGCCCGGGAGAGGAACCTGCTTAGCCCTGCCAACTTTCCTGTCAGGCGTTGCACCTCCTTGGTATTATGTGGCGACCCTAGCTCCATGATAGCCTTGACCTTGTCAGGATTAGGCTCGACCCCCGCAGGGGTGAGGAGATGCCCCAAGAACTTTCCCCTGCTAGCCCCGAAGACACATCTCAGGGGGTTCAACCGCATATTGTACTTGCGCAGGGTGACAAAGGTCTCCGCTAGGTCTTGGAGCTGGGAGTCCACATCCTGACTCTTAATCATAAGGTCATCCGCATACACCTCCAGGTTTCTCCCCTTTTGCTCTTTGAAGACCATATCCATCATCTTCAGGTAGGTCGCCCCTGCGTTCTTTAGCCCGAAGGGCATCATCTTGTAACAGTAGCATCCATCCCCCGTGATGAACGAGACATCCTTGATGTCCGGGGGGTGCATCCTGATTTGATGATAACCTGAAAAAGCATCTAGAAAACTCATTACAGAAAAACCAACGGGTGAGTCAACCAACGCGTCGATCCGAGGCAAATGATAACAGTCCTTAGGACAAGCTTTATTAAGTAAAGAGAAATCAATACACATTCGCCACCGGCCGTCTCCCTTTTTGACCATGACCACATTGGAGACCCAGCCGGGGTATTGGATTTCGGACACGAAGCCGGCCTTGAGAAGTTTTGCCACCTCCTCTCTGATGGGCTCTGCCAGCTTGTCTGCAGTGGACCTCTTCTTTTGTTGGGCGGGGCGTGTTCCCGGGTCCAGGTTGAGGCGGTGGCAGGCCACATTCGCGTCAACCCCCGGCATCTCCGCGGCGTTTCATGCGAAGATGTCCACATTCTTCTGGATGCACTCCAGCATCCTGCCTTGGTCTTCCGGGATCATCCCTCCGCTGACGCGGACCTTCTCCACCCTGCCTCCACAGGTGAGAACCTCCAACTCCACCACTTCCTCTGCAGCCTCCAACCTGGACTGCTCCCCCCATCCTTCAGCATCCCTTTCCCCCGGAATGGGGACCTCCACCTCCACCTCTTCCTCCACGGTTGTCACTTCGGCCATCTCCTCCTGGTCTCTTCCTGCTGTCTCCTCTGCGTAGCTCTCTACCTCCGGCTCCTCCATGCCAACTTCCTGCTCAGCCTCCTCCATTCTTCACCCCATCTCCTCGGCTCCCTCCTGCCAAGAGATGGAGTTCACGGCGGTGACATAGCATTCCCGCGCCACCTTGGGGTCCCCCTTGACCCTGACCTGAATCCCCTCAACGTTGAACTTTAAGCATTGATGGAATGATGAGGGGACGCAGCGGAAGGCGCTGATAAGGGGTCTCCCGAAGATGGCGTTGTAGCTGCTGGGGCATCCATAATGACGAACCTGCAGTTTCTGGACTGCCCCCCCCCCCAGGGTGACATGGAGGCCGACTCCTCCCTCCACTTCCTTCCTCTCCCCCGAAAACCCGAACAAGGGTCCGTCCGAGGCCAGCACCCTCTTTGCCTCCACCTTTATCGCGTCAAACGCCTTCTTGAAGACGACGTTGACGGAGCTCCCGTTGTCAACGAGGATCCGAGAGACGGTAAAATTCTCGATGGCTGTCTTGATGACCAGCGCATCGCAGAATGGATCCTCGTGACTTGGCATGTCGCTTCTGGAGAAGGTGATCCTTTCTTCTGGGGGTGGGGTCTGGGATGTGGAGGCAACGCTCCGACGGTACATGGTCTGGAGGTTCGCCTTTCGGGAAGCCTCGACCCCCCCCCCCCCCCCCCCCGTGGATCACTCTGATCCCTCCTCGGGTACCAACATCCACCCGGTCTTCACAACGGTCCTCCTCTGCCCGAGGCAGGACCTCCTCGATCCTTACTTCCTGGCGCCCCTGCTGCTGCTCCCTGTTCCCTCTTATTTCAAGGAACTCCGGGCACGTGGCCGTGCCGTGCCCCTCCTCCTGATGGAAGTCGCAATAGGGCAACTCCACCCTAACTTCTCTCCTCCACCGCCTTGCTACTCTCCTCCTCTCCCCCAAGGCTATGACCATAGCCTCTTCTTGATCGGGGAGTCGGGGCCTCCGGGCCTGCCTCCAGCCCGGTGGGTGGAATTGATCTTGCCCCCCTTGATAGCGATCTCTTTCTTGGTATCCTCTTTGTGGCCCCTGCCCTTGCCACTCAGGTCTCCAGCCCAGCCGACGGTCGGGCTCCTGACGCCCCCACCTCGGCTGCTGCTGCACCTGGAGCTGCCTCTGCTCTCTCTGCCAGGGCTCTCCTCTCCTCTCCTCCTGTCCTCTTCCTCCTCTCGACTCCTCCTCCTCCGTGGCCCACCTGGACAGCTTCCGCGCAAACTCCGGGTTTGATGCCTCCCCGTCAACTTCTCTTGCCGCCCTCTCCATCAGCTCCTCGTACGAGGGGGGGGGGGGAACTCTCTTCAGCTCCATCCTGAAGAACCTCTGCTGCAGGCCCAGGGTAAAGACCATCATCAAACTATGGTCCGACATCTCCTGGACCTGAGTAACCTCCTCCTGGAACCGATCCACGTAGCTCCTCAGGGTCTCATTAACCTCCTGCTTGATGTGGAACAGGGATTCTGACTCCTTCCTCCTCTTCGAGGTAGTGAACCGCGGTATGAACCCCCGGCGCAGGTCCTCGAAGCAATAGATGGAGCTGGCCGGTAGCTGATGGAACCACTTCTTTGCCTTCTCCTTGAGGGTTATAACGAAGAGTCGACACTTGAACCCGTCCGACATCTGCCGGATGGAGACCACATCCTCGAACCATTGAACGTGCTGGACCGGGTCTCCCTTCCCGGTGTAGTAGGACATCTCGGGTTCCCTGAACCCATCTGAAACTGGAGCTGAATAGACCAACTCGCTGAAGGGGCTGCCTCCCCCTGCTGGGCGAGCTGGCGAATCTCGCGAGCCTAGCTCACCGAACCGGCCTCGACCTGCCGAGCCGGGGAAGAGCTCGCGCCCGGGGAGCTCGCACCCCCGGCCTTCCTCGGCCATTTCCTTCCCAGCTCGCCTGCCGGGGGCGTCCTCGCCCAAAGAGGGGGCGACCGCGATCTGGACTGCTGGAGTCGAGCACTCGGCCCGCGTGCCGAGTGCGTACTTGACGAGGTTCAGCACCTCATTCCTGAAATCCTCGAACATCCCCACCGTGGCGAGAGGCGGGGGGGGGGGGGGGGGGGGGGGGGGTGGGGGGGGGGTGCGGGGGCGGCGAGTCCGGCCTGTCAGATCCATGTCCTCCCGTCATCGAACTCGCTGAAGCTATTCTGCACTGACCACGCTCCACGCTCACCGCACCAAAATGTTGAAACCGAAAAACGGTCTCCTGTGGAGTTCACCCTTGGGGAAGGGGTGGTCTCGCGCCTACTTCACTCCTGCAAGCAAAACAATAAAGAAAACAAGGAAAGACCGACCCAAGGGCTCGGCGGGGAGGACCCACCACACACCCGGAAGATCTGAGAGCGCTTCCCCTCCTTAGCCAGAGGCCGAGCTAAGGTACCCTCAGAAAGCACTTGAAAACTGGAGCAGGAGAGCACATGAAGCATGCGTTCTGAGGTACCCCTTGGGTCCTATTTATAGTTTTTGGAATCTGAACTGCCAATAACCAAATGAACTGACCTGAAGTTACCAAAAAACCCTTGGCTGGGTCTGCCAACAGCCAAACTCCGCTGTTTCGAAGGGCTATAGGCAGGCCAGCGGGGGCAAAACAGTAAAAAGTACCTCACACATCCAAGTGAGCTGGGGAGCTTGATCACCTCGGCAGGTCCTACTCGCCTGCTGTTGCCGAGCTCCATTGCGAGGGCGCGAGCTGGGACGGTGAGCCGCCCATCCATTGGTCGCCATCAGTTGACCCGAGCTTGACGATTCTTGGACTAGCTCGGCGAATGCCGAGCTCGGGGTCGACGAAGGCTGATCTTCGTTTGACGAATACCGATCTCCGGTCGACGAATGCCGATCTCCGGTCGATGAATGTCGATCTCCGGTCGACGAATACCGATCTCCGGTCGACGAATGCCGAGCTCGGGCTCGGCTTCTCTACTGCCGAGCTCGCCCGCTATCTTCAGCCCGATCCGTCTGGTTCTTGGCGACCTTGCTCGCCGGACACGGTGTTGTACACTGGCTACTCTGAATGCAAGCCGATTAATAATCATATGGATGTCAATCACAAGCTTTGTATACATGCCTCTGACGAAGATCTTCTCCTTCCAAATTCAGCATACTATCGACGTCTGGTTGGAAAACTGATTTATCTAACAGTCACAAGACCAGACATATCGTTTGTTGTTTGGGTTGTCACCCGATTTATGCATTCTCCTCGGATGTCTCATCTACAAGCTGTCAAACGAATTCTGAGATACCTAAAAATAGCCTCTGGTCAAGTGATGATATACAAAACTTCTTCCTCTACTAGTCTACAATTAGTTTCATATTTGGATGCGGATTATGTTGGTTTCCTGGATGATTGGCGTTGCACCCGCGGATTCTGTACATATTTTGGAGGTCATCTTGTTATCTGGCACAATAAGTAACAATATGTGGTTGCTCGATCTTCGACCGAAGCTGAGTACCGTTCGATGACATTTGTTGTATCTGAGCTCACATGGCTTGAGTGTCTTCTACGAGATATGAAGTAAAACTTTCCTCACCGGCTACCTTAATATGTGATAGTCAAGCAGTTATACACATAGCTAAGAATCTTGTCTTCCATGAAAGGACAAAATGCATTGAAGTTGACTGCCACTTCATTCGGGAATAGGTTCAAATGAAGAAGATGAAGTTGAAACATGTTTCAGGTACTGACCAAGTTGCTGATATTTTCACTAAGGCTCCGTTCGTTTCGATGGAATCGGAGCTTTGGAATTGACATTCAATTGCCAATTCCAATTGTAACTGTTCGGCGGCCATAATATTACATCGGAATTGGAATTCATTTCAATTCCCATGAGAATTGATTATAGAAGAAACACGACTCCCTTAATTCTTACATCAAGAGGTCTTCATTCGTGATTCTCACCCCTACTATCGAGTCCCTGACTCTATCAAAAAAATATCAGCGCAAATTCTGTTTTTCACCCAGGACCTCTTTTTCGCCGAAGAGCGAATTTTTCAACAGGGGGCACATTTTTCTGCACGGGATCGCATTTTTCGCCCGGGTGCGCATTTTTCACCGGAGCCCGCATTTTTCGACCGAACGCACATTTTTTCGCCCGGGAGAGCATTTATTGCACCGGCATGCATTTTTCGCCCGGCCATTCATTTTTCGCCTGAGAGCGTATTTTTCGTCCAGAGGAGCATGTTTCTCCAAGGCGCGCATTTTTCGCCTGAGCGCGAATTTTTCGCCCGGACATGAATTTTTCGACTGGGCACTCATTTTTAGGCCCGTGTGTGTATTTTTCCCCCGAGCGCGAATTGTTTTGCCCGGTCGCACACTTTTTGCCCGGAAGCGCATCTTTCACCCATGATCGCATTTTTCAGTCAGGGAGTATTTTTCGGTCGGGGTGTATTTTCACCCGGGAGCATTTTTTTTTGTCCGGACGCGCATTTTTCACCCGAGCGTGTATTTTTTTGCCCGGACATGAATTTTTCGATCGAAGCACATTTTTCGGCACGTGCATGTATTTTTTGCCCGGGAGCGAAATTTTTGCCCGACCGCAAATTTTTTGCCGGGACACGAATTTTTCGCCAGGAGGCAATTTTATTTGTCCGGGTGCCCATTTTTCGCTCGGATGCGATTTTGTTTGCCCGGGTACCAATTTTTCGCACGACCCCAAATTTTTCGCACTGGCTCAATTTTTTTGGCCGAGAGTGAATTTTTCGGCCGGGCGCGCATTTTTCCCCAGGATGCGCATTTTCCGCCCGAGCGCGCATTTTTCGCCCAGGTGCGCATTTTTCGTCCGTGCGCTCATTTTTTGCCCGGGCGCGCATTTTCGCCCCGGCGCGCATTTTCGCCCTAGCGCGAATTTTTTGTCAGGGAGTGAATTTTTTGCCCCGGCGCGAATATTTCTTTGCACAAATTTTTCGCCCGGGTGCACATTTTCCGACCGGCGGCGCATTTTCCGGTCGAGTGCGATTTTTTCACCCAATCCCGAATTTTTCGCGCGGACGCGCATTTTTCACTTGGGTGCGCTTTTTTTGCCCGCAAAAAATTCGCGTCTGGGCAAAAAATATGCTGTCAGGCGAAAACTGCGCCCTACAAAAAATGCGCCCTCAGGCAAAAAATGAGCGATCGGGGGGAAAAATATGCGCCCGGGCAAAAAAATGCACGGCCGGGCAAAAAAAGCGCGCTCAGACGGAAAAATTCTAATATTGAGCGGAACATTAGAATTAATAATTCCAATTCTCATGACAGAATTCCTGCATTTAGCCGAACGGCAGAATTGGAATTGACTTCAATTCCAATTTCTGCGGGAATTGAAATTGAAGTCAATTCCAATTCCTGCATTTCAATTCCTACGAAACGAACGGAGCCTAAGACACTACCGAGTATCTATTTTATTAGTTCTTGTCCAAGTTAGATGCCTACGACTTATACGCTCCAGCTTGTAGGGGAGTGTTACAAAAGGATAATGTAAAGGCCCATTAAGTGGCCCATTATAGGTCTTCTTCCTCTTTATGTAATAGTCTCACATCTTGAAAAAGGGACTATTCTCTCTTTTCTCTCCCCATATATATGTATTCATACTTGTAATTATACATTGAAGAAGTACATACAAGGTTTCAGCACTCTTCTACAAAACCAAATTTTGCTTAAACCATCATTTATTCTAAGCCATTTCAAAATGATTTTTTAGCCTGATACCCTTGCGCAAAACTTGACACAAACATGTTCAAAATGAATTCAATTTACTAAAAAATGAATGAATTATTATATTAGTGTTTTAATGGAGAAAAGTGGCGCAAATTAACTTTAGTGAGCCTTAATTAAATGGACTTAAATAAGTTTGGGTTAGCCAACATCAATACAAGTTTTCTAGAGTTGCTTTTCTCCTTCCATGCCCCCTTCATACCAATTAAAGCTACATATCTCATTGATACACATATTCCTTATTTCCCAAAAACATGCCTATTTTATACAACTGTACCTTCAACAAGCTATATTCCCATCATTTCCAAAATCATTTCAAATCATTCATTCTTAAGTTTACCATAACTAACATTCTCATTTATCATAACTAAATTATTTCTGATCTGTTTGTTACCATACAATTGTACCAAGAAGCTAAACAACACTCCTTTTGGCTCAAAAAAGATAAACCTTATGATGGTCAATAACATCTTCTCCCCATCATATGACACATGTGCCCTAGTGTAAGGTAGAGTGTCAAGGGTTCCCGAATTCTGCTGAGATGAACTCACTTCTTCTTCTAACAAGCTTCTGTTGGACCCCTCTCATGCTTTTCATCTTCCACGAGAGAGATTGATGTTCTTGTGGACAATTGTGCTCTCAAGCCTTACGGCAACTTGATAGACTCCTCATCAAATGATTCTGGTCGCAGGCTACCTCCCCATCTATTTTTCTAATATCTTATCACCCAACGTTCATGCCTTCCTCAAAATACAAATGCTTATTGCTTTGGTGAACCTCCATGCAACCCTTCCCTACATCATTACCTAGATAGATATTTGGTAATTTTCAACTCACAACTTCAAACAGGTCTCATATAACCCATCTTTCCTTCTGTTCAATCATTTACTTCATGTTGCTAATTTTTTTTTTATTAGCATTTGAACTAATATATATAAAGTATTTCATAATGTTGAATTGCAGAGAAATTACAGATAGTGAGATAACTGTGCAATCTATCATGTGACTTGTGCACATAGGCTCATGAGGGGTTTCACACTTTGAAGCATAAAACCTTCTATGTGCACCTTGTTGTGCTTTTGGGAGTGGTTTGTTTTGACCCAAAAGGGACATGCAAGATTGCTGTTGTCATACCTTAACACTGTCTAGTATAAGTTCACTATCAAGTATATACTTTCTACCATCTTCATTTCCCGAGTAGGCCAACACCTGCAAATGAGAACTTGAGTTCAAATTTGGATAAAAAAACTTGCTATGTAAAACTACAAAACTTGAGAAAGAGGATCAACAAGAACATAATCTTGAGACTAGAAGTTACTTTTGGAGTATCTCCTGTCACTCCAAAGTAATCAGAAACTGGTTTGCCTACATCCTCATTATCCAATGGCACATAAACAAAAACAAGCTGCGAGAAAAAAATGAAGTCAGACAAATAATGGAAAACCTTTTGGAGTTCTATAGGAACTGTCCAGTAAGGTTATACAGCAAGTACTGCACAAGTTCCAAAAATGGTAAATACCAAAAATTAGAAAATTACCTTCCCCTTGAACAATTTTGCAGCTTCTTCAAAAATGGGCAAAATCTTATCCGCATCTTTGGATTGAGCAAATAGTAAAAGCTACACGAAAAATTAACGTGAGTAATATTATTTTTTATGATTGAAGTTAAAAAATAGACAAGAAGACAAACACTTTACTAAAAGATTATGACTTGCCTGTTTTTTAATTGGGCTCTCAAAGATAACAGAAGCACTTTCCCTAGTAAAGGTGGTAACTAGAGGAAGCTTGTTGGCAAATAAGAAATCAACTATGGCAGACTTAGTGAACTGTCCATCTAAACTCAATAGTATCAGTACAACTTTTGTTAGACTTCGTTAGAAAAAAATACAGAAGGAGAGAAGGTAATTAAGAGGATACCAAATTTTGTCAGCTTTTCAGCCTCCTTCTTCAGTAAAACCAAAGCAGGACGTTTTGCTTTTGGGTCGATGTGGAAAAGCTCAGCAACAGCAGGATTGACAGTCTGGTAGAAATTCATATCATCTTCAAGTTTTGATGCAGCAGATAGCTCCAAATTATCAGCACCCTAAAATAAACCAATAGTGTACAGTTAAAGTTCATTAGCAAAAGCAAAATCAAAATAAACAGGTTGGTAGTCAGAAAACAACAAATATCATGCATTGACCCACACATACAAATGCCAGTTATGTTTTGGAATCTGCGGCAAAGTTAAACTGAAAATGAATAGTTTGCTTGAATCTTAAGGAGGTATTTTATGCCCAGTCATAAGCAAAAATAATTTAGGAGGTTACGAGAGGTGGGTGGGTGGGTGGGTGGGTGGGGGGGGGGGTGGCATAGTAAGGTGAAGATGAGAGAAGCTGCAATTAAGGAGTATCTTGAATCCCACAAAGAAAGGGTGTGTGTTTGCTGTTGTTGAAATAGTGTCGGGAGTGTGGGGTTGCAGTCCATGGCACATGATATAGATAGCAGTGTTCATCTTTCACCATGATCAATCTTATATAGGCAACTCCTGTAATAGATATCAAGTTGACAAACTAAACCTCCCAAATATAGGCAACTCCTGTAATAGATATCAAGTTGACAAACTAAACCGCCTCTTAAGACATCCAGCCTCATAAATATTCTTATCCAGTGGCCAACAAAACACGGAGGCATTCCACACTTTCGCCTAATCCACACAGCGCGATTTTCACCCCACCAAACAAGGTTTGAATCACAGTCAAGATTTACTAGAAGGAATCAGGAAAGGTTAGGAAATATATCACCAAATCAAATTATTTAAAGCAATCACTTTGGGTAGATATGCAATGCAAACCAAGAAGGTTCCTCTGGTGATCTTGTTAGCCAGAAATGAGTAAGAAATTACCACTAAAGAGTCAAAAAAACCCAATACAAGTTTACTTTCAGAAGTAAGTATTTTTTCAGCCTCCTCGGTGGTTGTAATATTCTGAACAGCGGGCCCAACCTTCTTCTTAATCCAGGTAACAATAGCATCCCTGAAATACAAAGTTCATGAAACTGAATGAAGGTAAAATGTCACACACTCACACGAATGATAAATTCAGACGAGTTAGGACCAAGGAAAATAGGTAGATACTAACAATAAACTGAGATAGTGAGATGGTAATAAACCAATTTAAAGTCCAATATATGAATCACATGTCTTCCAACTAAATAAAGATTTGCATCAAATTGAACAATTTAATGTTCATTAATAAATAAATGAAAAAAAAAAGTAAAATGAGGCTTTATAAATAATAGGCTTCTCTACATGGGAGCTAAACTAGGATTATATATGGCGTAGAAGCCGTGTCCTTCATCAATATATGCGAAATTAAAATGCTCCAGTATATAGTCAATCTATCGATGTGGAAATTATGGAGAAAGGAACTTTTTCAGTTTTTCCCCTTTCACCAAACACCAAAGAAGCTATGTTTAGAATAAATTTAGCTGATATGGCTTTAAGAAGGATTGAGCTAGATGCCAAAGTTCAATTCAGTTATTTACTGCTAAGATATGTGTCAAATATGTGTTTGCATTTTATGTAAAATATTAAAAAATTGTGTCAATAGCCTAAGCATTAAATCTGTCTGAAGGTATTTCTACAAATGACTCCACACAGAAAATTCCATAATAAAAAAAACACTAAAAAAGTGCTGCCGTGTTGTTACGGGCTCGGGATTGAGAGCGGGTGCACCGTGGAATAGCGGGAAAATCCTCAAGGGAAGAAGAGGAAGCCTTCTTGGACTTCCGGTGATCTATGGTTGCAGTGGGGAGGAGGGGCGCTGGAGCGAGTCGGCGGATGGTGTGGCTAGGGCGTCCGTCGGGTTGGGTATCGGAAGAAAAGGGAGAGAGATAGAGAGAAATTAGAGAGAGAGAGAGAGAGACTTAACTTTACTCCTTGCTTGCTTTCCAAAACACAACAGCCCATAAAAGGGAAACCGGTCCAACATCTAAGTACCCAAAATGCCCTCCTTATTAGGGCTTAATACATGAGGATAAAAACTGTTTGAGCAAAAATAAGAAATACGAGCGGTAAATTAAAGATGAGTTAGGCGGATACTACGCGCAGCTCGCGGCACTTGTACGTCTTGCCCCAACAAGGATCTGTAACATTTCCACTCTGCTCAACATCAAGCTTGTCCTCAAGCTTGTCCTGCGGTGGTGGAGGCAGTGAGACAAAGGTTGCGGTGGGCGGCTCGCCGATGAAGGGCTTCAGCTGGGACACATGGAAGACGTCAAGAATCTGGGCGTCGGCGGGAAGGAGGAGGAGATAAGCTACTTCTCCGATGCGGTGGGAAATCTCGAACGGGCCGAAGAACTTGGGCCCCAACTTCTGATAGGCTCCCTTGGAGACAGTAGATTGACGGTAGGGGCAGCGTTTCAGCCAGACCCAATCGCCCGGGGCAAAGAACAGCTCGCGGTAGCCCCGACTGTGGGGGGTCTCCATGCGTGCCTGAGCCTGGAGGAGGCGGTCACGCGCCAGGCGCAAAAGCTCGTCGCGCGAGCGCAACTCTGTGTCGACGGCGGTGGTACGGGCGGAGACACTACGATAGGTAAGGAGGCTGGATCACGTCCATAGATGAGGCTGAAGGGAGTAGTCTGGAGGACCGTATGATAGGAAGTGTTGTAACAGTACTCGACCCATGGGAGCCAACAAGCTCAGTCTTTGAGGTGATCCCCTATAATGCAGCGGAGGTACATCTCGAGCGTCCGATTGACCACTTCGGTCTGGCCGTCCGACTGAGGGTGATAGGCGGAAGAGAGGGGCGGCTTTGTGCCGCAAAGGGCAAAGAGCTCCTGCCAAAACTGGGAAGTGAAAACCTTATCCTTGTCCGATACAATACTCTCGGGAATACCATGGAGGAAAAACACACGATCAAAGAAGCCGCGGGCCACCGTGGGTCCGGTGATGGGACGGTGCATGGCAATGAAGTGCGCTCCCTTGGAGAACCAGTCGACGACGACGAAGATGATGGTGTGGCCCCGAGAAGGAGGCAAGCCCTCGATGAAGTCCATCGATATGTCCGCCCAAATCTGCGTGGGGACTGGAAGGGGCTGCAGGAGGCCCGCAGGAGAAAGGGACTCGGATTTGCTGCGCTGGCAAATAACTGAATGAGGCAGGTGGAAATGAATGTTTGGATGCTCCGTTTGAGATCGTGCCAAAAGAACTCGGCACACACGCGCTGATGGGTCTTTTGGACCTCATGTGTGTGACCATGGACGACCGCTAAGATGTCAGGAATCAGCGGAGAAGAGTCAGGCACGAAGAAGCGATCCTGGTACAGGATCAGACCGTCATGTACTGTCCAGTGTGGCAGAAGGCAGCCCTCCTGAATGTGGTGTAGGAGTTCGCCTAGGGCCGGTGTGTCGAGGATTGTCTGACGGAGGCGCGGCAGAACAAGAGACGACGGTGTGGAGACGGCAAAGAGAAGTGCGCCAGAAGAGTCGCGACGGGAGAACGTGTCGGCCGCACGATTCAAGTGCCCCGCCTTGAATTCCACCCGAAAATCATAGCCCAACAGCTGGTTCACCCAGCGCTGCTGTGGGACTGTCGTCAGGCGCTTCTCCAACAAGTACTTGAGACTGAAATGATCGGTACGGATGACGAAAGCTCGGCCCCACAAGTACGGTCGTCAATGGTGAACGGTCTTGGCTCGGCCGATGAGCTCCTGCTCATATGTCGGAAGTTTTCGATGGTGGAGGGCTGTCGTGCGGTTGAAATAAGCGATCGGGCGTCCCTCTTATTGAAGGGCTGCTCCACACCCGAGTTCGTAAGCGTCGCACTCCACCTGAAAATCTTTCTCAAACTCTGGAAGCTGAAGGACCAGTGTCGCGACCAAAGCCAGCTGCAATGCCCGGAAGGCCGTCGTGGCAGTGTCATCCCAAACAAAACACCAGCGACGCAGGAGAGAGAGTAAGGGAACGACGATCACTGTATAGCCCTGGATAAAGCGGCGGTAATACCCCGCTAAGCCGAGGAACTCGCGGAGCTCCCGCTGAGTCCGAGGAAGTGGCCAGTCGAGAACGCCTTGAATCTTGACTGGATCGGCGGAGATGCCCGAATGGTCGACGATGTGACCCAGATATGCCACTCTGTACGTGTCGAAGGAACATTTGGCCGGCTTGAGAGAGAAACGATGAGAGCGGACCAGTTGGAGAACAGTGCGGAGGTGATCGAGATGGGCGTCCCACTTCTTGTTGTATATCAAAATATCATCGAAAAAAACAAGTACACATCGACGAAGGAGAGTGTGGAATACCTCATTCATGAGCGTCTGGAATGTAGATGGGGCATTTGTGAGCCCAAAGAGCACCACGAGGAACTCAAAATGCCCATGGTGCGTGCGAAACGCCGTCTTCTCCACGTCGGCGGGGAACATACGGACCCGGTGGTAACCTGAGCAAAGATCGAGCTTGGAGAACAAACGGGCCCCATGTAACTCGTACAACAATTCTTTGACCACTGGAATGGGAAATTTGTCATTCACCGTGACCGCGTTCTGGGCGCGGTAGTCCACACAAAAACGCCATGAGTCGTCCTTTTTGTGCACCAAAAGGACGGGAGGAGAATGGAGAAACATTGTGACGGATGATGCCCTGACGAAGCATGTCGGCGCACGGCCGCTCAATCTCGTCCTTCTGCAGGAAGGGGTAACGGTAGG
Source organism: Platanthera guangdongensis (assembly GCA_039583875.1). Taxonomy (NCBI): domain Eukaryota; kingdom Viridiplantae; phylum Streptophyta; class Magnoliopsida; order Asparagales; family Orchidaceae; genus Platanthera; species Platanthera guangdongensis. The sequence continues at coordinate 284,569,432 of CM077151.1, read as the reverse complement.
GCGGACGACCACTGGTGCTGTATTTGGAAGAAGACAGATACGGTAGTCCTGGTGGCGGGAAGGGGGAAACCCGATGGGTGGAAGCATAGTGTCACCAAACTCGGCGAGATGGGACGAAAGGTCATGCTGCACTGTTGGCTCGAGCCGAAGGGAGGAGACGCGGCTCGAATCTACTGTCGGACGGCCCTGCCAAACCGTAGGTCATGGTCCTGAACCCCACAACATTGTCATGCCCTCCAAATCCCACATAATAGGGCCGAAAGTGCGCAGCCAGCGTGTGCCTAGAACCACATTGAATCCCCATAAGGCGATGACGAAGAAGTCGACATGAGACTGATAGTCCTGCACGATGATGGGAACTGCTCGGCACACCGCGGTACAAGCCATGGCGGCGCCATTTGGCACGGCCACGCTCAAACGACTGCGGCTGGTGATGGGGAGCTGAAGCCGCTGGGCGGCGAGATCGCTGAGGAAGTTGTGTGTACTGTCGGTGTCCATGAGGGCTAAAAGGCGGTGTCCCGCGACGGTAATGGGCATCTGGATTGTGTCGGAGGTGTGAGGGCCGTCCATGGCATTTATGGAGATCGCGGGGTCCCCTGACCCGTCATCCCCAAACTCCTCGTTTGAGGGGTCATCAACCTCAAGCCAAAAAAGGCGCTTACAACGGTGTCCTTTTTCATAGTGCTTATCACAGTTGAAGCAAAGTCCCTTGGCACGTCGTTTCGCCATCTCCTGGGGGGACAAGCGTCGGATGGTGGAGGACCGTGCCCCCTCCATAGGCCTGTGGGGGCTGCTGCTGACTGTTGTGAGGGCCTAGCTGGAACTCCGAAAAGAGCTGTCACCGGTACGACGGCCCAGATACGGTCGGTCCATGAGAATGCGCTTCTCGCAGAGGCGAGCCAAACTCATCGATGTAGTGAGATCGGACGGGTTCTGAAATTCCACATTCATGTGCAGCCGCTCGTGGAGTCCGGCGGTAAAGAAAGCCACTTGGTGAACCGGGGGAACGGATGGGGCACGCGACAGGAGCACCTGGAATTGCTCCAAGTAGTCATCAATGGTACCAGACTGCTTAAGAGAGATCAGATTGCCGATGGGGTTGCTATGGAGCGGTGGTCCAAAGCGGAGAGTACACTGAGCCATGAAGTCGTCACAAGCGAGGTCGGGCCTCTCCCGATGAAGGTGTGAGAACCATAATTGGGCCGAGCCCATGAGGTGGAAGGAGGCTACGCCAAGCCAGTCCTCCCATGGGGTGTGTTGCGTGGCGAATGCTACGCGCGGCTCGCAGCGCTTGTACGTTTTTCCCCAACGAGGATTCGTAATAGGTGCATTTAGATTATATTAAAGCCATTAATAATCAACACCTGTGTACTCAAATCAAATTAGTCTGCCTAATCCGCCTATAACTCTAAAGTTAGAACTTCAAAAGTGAAAAACATTTCACATTCTTTTTGACCAACCATCTTCATTCATCATCTTCCTTGATTAAAGTTTCTTTTTTAACCATCATAACTTCCCACTTTTTATCAAGAAGTAAATAGGAAAAATAAAAACACCAACATGCCTCCCTCAAGATTTCATTTTTGGAAGGAGGGAAAACTTGGATAGTGATAAATCCCACAAGATACAAGTAACATACGCAGTGTTATAGATGTCAGCCGACATATCCGGCATGTCCGACATGTCGGTCAACATAAAAATTTTGGGGGATAAAACGCTACGACAACGAGATTTTAAGTAAAAAATATTATTTTTGAAAATATCGCCTGATATATTCGTTTAACCTGTTATATCGGGCGATATTTCGCGACTATCAGTCGAGAGTATTAAATTTTTTTCATTTTTTGAAGAGATCAAACAAAAATATTTTATTTTGTGCTTCATTTCGTGCATCTCTCGAAGTCTAGCGCCGACGAATTTTTCATCTCGCTCTCATTTGGTGATTTTTATCTCGTTTATTGCAGTCGACGTCTGTTTCTTGTGTAATTTATAAACATACATTATATATATATATGACTATATGTTTATTGTGTAATTTATAAACATGCATTATGCATACAATTATACATTATATACAAATACAGTGACAAGGGTGAGGACATCTGGAGGATTTAACACAGGAATTCCCTATCATTGTTGGCTTACATCAAGGTTCGGATTTAAGCCTTTGTCTCTTTACCCTTATCTTAGATGAGCTCACCAGACATATCCAACAAGCAATACCTTGGTGTTTATTGTTTGTGGATGATATCGTTTTGATTGATGAGACGCGCGAGGGTGTAAACGCAAAACTTGAATCTTGGCGAGATACTTTAGAAAAAAAAAAGGTTTTAGGTTGAGCAGGGCAAAGACGGAGTATATGGAGCATAAATTTAGCAAAACAAGAAGGACAGATGACTTCGTTATTAAGTTGGGTGATCAAGATATTTCCCGTAGTGAGTGTTTTAAATATCTTGGATCGATAGTTCAAAACGACAGAGGTAATGATAGAGATGTGACACAGAATCCAAGCGGGTTGGTTGAAGTGGAGAGGCGCGTCAGGGATCCTATGTGATTGTAAAGTACCACTAAAACTTAAGGGTAAGTTTTACTGTACTGCAATTAGACCCGCGATGCTCTATGGTTCTGAGTGTTGGGCAGTGAATTGTGTACATGAGCAAAAAATGAGAGTTGCGGAGATGAGAATGCTTAGGTGGATGTGTGGACGCACGAGATTGGATAAAACTAAGAATGAAAGTATTAGGGATAAGAAAGGGGTAGCACCAATTGCAGAGAAGATGCGAGAAACTCGTCTAAGATGGTTTGAACACGTACAAAGGAGACAATTAGAGACACTTGTTAGGCGTTGTGAGAGTCTAGTCACTAGGCATGTTAAACAAGGGAGGGATAGACCAATAAAGACTTGAAATGAAACTGTAAGAAAAGACATGATGTATGTTGAAGTCAGGAAAAATCTCAACCTCAGAATTCGGACCAATGTCGCCTAAGGTTACCGGCTCAGGGGCAAGATCAGACGGCTAGGGTGACTGGGATGAAGAACCAAGTCAAACAGGACCCCAGATGTTGCGGCAGGAAGGTCCCACCACGTACCCGAATGCTCAAAAGGAGCAGCCTCTTCTCAACCAAAGATGGCCGAACTGGGTATGAGGGAGACTAGTTGACGAGGTCGCAAGGTCGCGACTTGATCTCTAAGGAAAAGGAATCCAAAGGCTTGGCTAATATCCCGAAAGTGAAGCTCGTGAGTATCCTGCAGAGAATTTCAAGTGCCTCACCTCGTACCCCTGGGGTCCTATTTATAGGCAAATCCAAGAAGGGGGGGTCATATTTATACCCCACCCCCCGGCGACCAGGCGACTTCCTGGAGAACTCGCACGGGCTGGGCGAGTATCTCGCCTAGTCGCCTACCTGGCGAGTATGCGAGGGAAGCTCGTCATACTCGCCTAGGCCTTCCGCGATCTTGTATGCTGACTTTAAATCTTGTCTTGACTTGTTGACCTTGACTTCTGCTGAACTGCACGTGGTAGGACCCATCCTCGACGAATATGGGTTGTACAATGTACTTAGGCATTAGTGAGATTATGAAAAAAGATAGGGCACAATGGCGACAAAGGATCCATGTAGCCAACCCCGCTATAGTGGGATAAAGGCTTGAATGTTGTTGTTGTATAAAAAATGTGTATATATATGAATAAATTTATTTAAATGTAAAATATCTTTGATATATCCCCGCAATCCGACATTTCAAACTCAAATCGACAAATAACATTCATCATCTGTAACCTTGAACATACGCATAAAACGTCAAACACTTAATGCAATATCACAATATATTTAAAAAAATAGTATTTTCAACTTCGCTCTACTTCTAAATCATCAAAGTCCACAAGAAAAGAAGGCTTTCAATATAAAAATTTGAATATATTGGTTGATATATAAAATTTATTTTATTTAGTGCATATGATTAAATAGACAACGAAACGACACGTCTGGGTTGTTTTGTTCCCTAGATCTTGACCCTCTTTCTTCATCCTCAAGCTTTCTTCCCTCCGCCCGTCCATCGTCGACATAGATTTTGTTCAGCTTTAAATTTTGGACTTAGGTTTCTTGTCTTCTATCATCATCATCATCGACTTTATAGCTTTCCATTTCCTTTGACTTTTTTTCATGCATTATACAGTTATTATTTGTGTAGCATAAAAAAAACATAAAACTTGAGCTAGAAAGCTTGCCCCCAATATCCAACATTTACAGTTTGACCTGAAGCGTTCATATTAAAAATACAAAACAAAATCATGCATGCATATCCTGTAGCATTTTATCAACCTATTTACAACAGACTCTTCACTGCAGTAAAAAATAGAAAATTTGAGATAGAAATTGTAACAGAAGGAAGAGGGGTCTGAGGGATCTATTCAACAAAACAATCCCGCCTTCTTATTAGTTATTAGTCAACCGTGCAAAAAAGAAATCCCACAGAAATTTCAACCCAAGTTTTTTTTAAAAAAAATGGAACTACTTTAATCCTGGAATTGCAAATTCATGCAACACGATTAAAAGGAACTCTTCGCGGGAACAAAGTAAAACAGATCGGTTGAAATAAAAACAGATCAAGAACATAGAGTACTGGATCTTAAGTAAAAGTCAACTTACTTGTTTCGTTGACCAGTGTAGGGTTTGTGATCTCCGTCGACGAAGAAGTAGATGGTGGGGAAACCGTGCACGTCGTACTTATGTGAGAGCTCGATCTCGTCCGTGGCCTGGACCTTAGCCAGCGCCACCCCATCTGATACGAGCTCCGTCGCAGCTGCAGCGTACTCTGGCGCTAGGGCTTGACAATGCCCGCACCACGGCGCGTAGAACTCAACCATGACATGCGTATTATTCTGTATGAATTCGCTGAAGTTACCTCCCGTGAGCACGAAGACGTCTTTCTCATCGATGGTCTGTAGCGGCGCCTCCAAATCGACGAAATCGCCTTGATCCAGGTCTTCTCCGTCGTATTGGTCGTCGTCGAACGGCACGGTATGGTCGGGACTAGGAAACCCTTCGGAGTTGTCATCTCCCTCGTCGAGGAAGCTGAGGTCTTCATCAGTGTCGTCGGCGGCGGGCTTGTCATCAGAGGCGACGTAGCATTGGAAGAGGAGGGCGGAGATGAGGAAGGCGAGGAGGACAGCTCGAGTTGCCATTGCCGCTTTCACGAGCACTGGCGATGGAGAACCGATTACTGCTCTCTTTATGATGGGGGGGTTTGATCGTCGGTCTCGGCGGGTGGGAGAAAAAGTCGTCGATGTTTTCAATTTCTTCTCTAGGGTTTGGGAGGGCTTATTTGTTTTTACGTATAATGGAGGTTTGTTTGTTAAAATTTGATCATGTTATTTGCAAATTGTAATTGATTATTAATGTCCAGTTTTTTTAACCTTTTGTATATCTGAATTATCTTATATTTATATGAGTGCCCGATACGGGGCTTCGCCCTCCTGTCAATCGTGACAGTGTCCGGCCCGTCCCTACGGCCCCGCGCGACTGTACCCGGCCCGCTACTACGATCTCGCGCAACTGTACCCGACCCATCCTCCGCGGGCTTTCCCCGCCCACGACAATAAATTAAGAAAAGGATAAAGTAAATATATTTTTATAAATAACAAAAATTATAATTATAATTATAAATGTGTATATATTATAATATATATAATGAATAATATATATATTTATTATTATATATAGTATATATATATATATATATAATAATGAAATATATTATATCTATATTTATATTTTTTTATATATATAAATACATAAAATATAATAATATAAATATAAATTATTTGAATTGTTATCATAATTGCCTCCGCGTTTGAATTTAAATATAATTTTAAAAGTTAGTTGTCCGATTTTTTAAGAGTTACAAGGGCAAAATCGTAATTTCACATAGAGTTATGACATCCTAGTAGTAGATTTACGAGACCTACTAAAATGTGGAGAGATAGAGTGATTTTATTGTGCTCGATCAGACGGTTGTTGAATTATGAAGTCATGATCTGACGACTTGTGAAATTTTAAACTCATGATATTCAGATCACAGTATTTCTTTATATGCAGTAAAGATTTTGCCACACAAACTCTTAAAATTGTCATTTCATACCTCATAATTATATATTTTTTTGCACTTTGCACGTCATGACCGAATTTTCAAGTGTATTTAGGTGTGAGCATCACCCATAATATTCATTTTGGCGATTTGCACTCCGAACTATCTTATTTTGAGCTATTTGTAAAGTGTCAAGATAAGCATTTTGGGTGATGCACGTACCTAAATATTCCTAAAATTTCAGCCTTGAGGTGCAACGTGCCAAAATCTATAATTATGAGGGTGCAAAATACCAAATTTTAAAATTCAAGATGCAGAATATCAAAATAGGATAATTCGATAGTACAAACTGCAAAGTGCCAAAAAATCATTAATATATGATTGATTAAAAAATTCCATTGCAATAGATTTTACATCGTTGGATTGCAGATAGATGTATGAATTTACACTCACACCTAAATATCACGAATCCGGATCCTCTGAAGTTTGTGCAGGAACTTCAGGGTGGATTTCGAATAATCTCGCTTGTCCGATTGAAATCCAACGGACGAGTATTTCACATTTTTTAATATTGTAACTTTTCTTTTTTTATCTTTTAGCGCGCGAGAAGTCCAGTCGTTAAATTGATAGAGTGGAGGGTTTTCGCGCCGTTGGATTGAACTACGCCCTGGAGTTCCCGCACGAAGTTCAGAGATCCGGATCCAAATATCGCCGTGTGTTAGTTGCACGTGCATATTTCTCATTTGAGAGAGAATCTCCGGCGAAGAATCGAAATGAAGAACTTCCAATTTAAGAAAATATTGAACTTCCAATTTAAATCCTAATGACCACTGTTTCACCCAGTTCATTAAGTGATGTCCCATAACATGGTAATAAGTTTAAATTATTAATAATTTAACTATTTATATAATTATTTATTGATATATTTATCTATTTATATAATAATTTATTGATAAGTTATAGAATGTAACGCTCTTTGTAATTAATAAGGATGAGACTTCGTTTTATAAAAAGATGTAGTGTGGATAGCCCACTCCTCATTAGAGCTGTCACGGTTCCGGTTCGGTTTCGGTTCTGCTAAAATCATGAACCGAACCACTAAGGTAACGGTTTTTCAAATTATAACCAAAACCTTATTTGATCTGACCGGTTGTGGTTCTGGTTCCGGTTCCAGCTTAATTTTTAAAACCGTCGTGTCAACGGTTCCGGCTACGGTTCAACAAGAACCGAAATCAAATAAGGTTTTGGTTATAATAATTAAGCTGGAACCGGTTCGGTCAGATTCCATGCGGTTCGGTCCGGTTTCAATCAGTTCCAACTAAAATCAAAATCAAACTTGGCGAAATGAAGTAAAAGCGGGCTGCAAATAGTAAACTCAAAACAACATCAAAATATAAATAATTATGTCGCGCACTTCTTAACGGTTTTTTCAACGATCAGTGAGATAGTATCAATCGCCTTCCTACGCGTGTACACTTGCCTCGACTTCTAGTTGGTCTGCGTATGTCTCGTCGGCATGCTCAACTGTAACAACCACCTATAATTAGTGATCTTTCATGATTACTAATAAATAGTAGTTGTATATCTTTATATTTTTTAAATAAAATATTTAAGTAAAATTGAAAATATACTATATAATTGTATAAAAATCAAAAGTGCACCGCAAAAATTGACTTCAAACTGCAACAATGTCAAACCATATCATACGGTTTTTATGCGGTGAAGTTTTGTTCGGTCCAAAATCGACCATCTTTAGTGCGATTGCGGTTTTGGTTCAAACTGCACCAGATTCACTCGTGATAGTAAGTATAAATATTATAGATAAATTATAAAATAATAATAATAAACGGGTTACGGTTTGGTTCTACTTCGGTCCGGTTCGAATCGGGTCTAAAAATCTTGAAAGCGCTTGAGACTTGTATGTTGCGGTTCCGGTTCCGGTTCTAGTTCCGGTCCGGATAATAAAATGTAAAAACCACACCCGGACCAATGTTGTTCACGGTTCCAAAATTTAAACCGGAACTTGAATAATTTGCGAACGGTTCAGTCTGTTTCTTTGCGGTTCTGATTCGGTTCCGATTCGCTTCCGATTCGGTTTGCGGTTTTCGGTTTTAAGTGACACATCTACTCCTTATGTCTCTACTATCTTAAGTGGGGACATGAGTTTGATCGTCGCACGATCTGCGCACGTGATCGTGCGCGATCCGCATGTGGGGGATCCCACTACAAGTAACGAACCGACCTCCCTGCTCTCTCCAAATCGGTGGGCCGACCGAGTGCCAACTCGGCCCCCGACCGCCGCGGCGGTCGCGCCTTGCGGCCGCGCCGTTGCGAGCGCACAGCGCGGCCACCGCGCCGGACACCACGACTAGCGGGGGCACTGCCTTTCCACGGCGACCATTCCGGCCGTGGAAAGGCGTGGATGGCGGCCGGCGGCCCCCGGCCTTCCGGCCGGGCATGCTTAGCCGACTGCTCCGTGCGCGCCCCGGCTCGGGCCTGCCGCACCTTGCGGACGGTCGGTGTCGGGTCATTGGTCGGTCGGACATGCAACCGGTGGCCGCCTCGCCAGCTGAGGCTGGCCGCTTACCCCGACCGCCTAGCATTGCGCCGGTAGTTGGTGATCGGCAGGCTCCTCGTCGGCGGGGAAGTGGCCGTCATGAGAGTCGGCCGCCTCCCTCACCATCTCTCCCGTTGGCCATAATGTCGACCCCTTCCTCCGTCATCTGATCAACTCGTCGCGGTCAAGACCGTCCGCTCCGGGGATAAACCACTCGCGTAACTTCGACAGTTAGTGGGGGCGTCATGATCTTAATGACAACTTGCATTTAGCGAAAATGATACACCCTAAACACTATGGTAAGATATTTATATGTGTGGTTACGGTTTGCGAGTAGCCGCATAACTACCGTAACCACCATCTGAAGGCTATAAAATGAGCTTCAGGCCTTATAATTTCTCACATTTTTCCCTTTGGGCTTTCCTCTTTCTCAGGTCAGACCTCTGCCAGAATTCTTCTGCGAGCCACCGTCCCGCCACCAGAATCCTCTAGCGTGCTATCGCTGCTTCAATAGAGACTCAGCAAAGTCCGCAACATCACCACGGAAAGGACACTCTGCCCATTGGAGGAATAAAGCCTCATTCGTGCTCAACCTCCAGAAAGGTCGCTTCAAGTCTCATTCCGAGTGCTACGCGCCCGTCCACGCACCAAGATTGTGAAAGCTAAATCTCGTGTGAAGCAGCTTGTTGCCCGCCGAGCGCCTTAGATTCTCTCTTATCTTCCAAGTGTAATGAGGAGCGGTCTGTCGCACTTGATTCTACAAACAAGTTGTAACATGAGCCGATAGTGGAGTTTGACCGGCACAGATCCGGTCACGTGGTTTTTTTACCCGGTTGAAAGATTTTTCCACGTAAAAATCGTCTTGTGCATTTACTTCTTACTCTGAGACTGATTGCGCGCTCGACCGCTTCCGAACTAAGACGGTCACGTCCAAACCAAATTAGGAGCACCGAGTTGTACAGCAACAATATTTATTATATTTCTCATATTAGCTCATGTGTATTTATTTATTTTAAAAAAAATGGACATTTGGAATGGCTTAATGACTAGAATATTAAAATTTCTGATAATGTATTTGGCTGATAGCCTATGGTCTCTATTGGAATCATTCAAACGGAATCTAGTTATTTGATTTGCAAATTTTCCTCGTAAAGCGTATTGAAATTTCTTAACCCACTGAATTTTTCTTTGTTTCAATTAGGGGTGTTCACGAATCGAAATTTGGATCTATATACATTATGGTCGAGGGAAACTAGATTCCTCACACACAAAATACCCCAAGACAAACCCTCTTCTAAGGCTATGTTTGACGCGGATACAGCGACTGAAAAAGCAATGGTGTGAAACAATGGTAAAATAATTAGTTGTTTTACAAAGTGATGGCAGAATCTGTAAATCTATTTGTAAGAACAACATTTATAGTGCTCTTTAATAACAATATTTTATAAATATTATTTAAATAATACTATATTTATTAATTATATATTATTTTATAAATATTATATAAATAAAACATTATAAATACATAATAATAAAACATTATAAATATATAATTTATATAAAATTCATATAAATTAATTAATAATATATAACTTATAATATTAACTTCTTATAATAATTATTAACTTATAATAATTATTATTAACTTATTATAACATAAAGTTTTAATTATAATAATTATTTTATTAATATATAATTATTATTATTAATAAAATGAACTGCACCTTTTTGGCCACAACGCTGATGTCACTATTGTTTTTTAAAATATTGTTTGACAGGGTTTTTTGAAAATTCACGACTCCTCGCTCTTAAAACTCACTGCCAAGTATGCTGATGTCCAGGGGCGGACCCACTTTGAGACGAGTGTGAGCGGCCGCCCACGCTCATTTTTTTTTAAAAAAATTTAATAATATTTGTCACGCTTTAAACGCGAATACTTTATTTTTAAATAAATTAAAAAAAATTAATCACGATTTAAACTATCGCTAATATCTTATTTTTTTAAAAAAATACCTTTATTAGCCACGGATTAAACTATAAACCGTAGCTAATACCCTATTTTTTTTAAAAAAAAATAATTGTATTAGTCACGGTTTACCAACGTGGCTAATACCATATTCTTAAAAAAATTATAGTATTAGTCACGGTTTAAATCGTGGCTAATATCATATTATTCAAAAAATAATAATAATATGTGATTTAATAGAATGAATCAAACAATTTTTAAGTCCGTTTACACTGAAAAAAAATTTTGCGCCCGTCACTGCTGATGTCGCACAATCAACTTCAGATATCATCGGAAAAAAATTGTGTTACTCTCACCTAAAAATATGTGTTCAGTTAAATATTGACCGCGTTGACCTAATATCCTACGGCTCATGTACTATTAAATACTGACCGTTGATCAATATTTCGATCAATCATACTATTTCTGTAGGAAATCGACGAAATACTGCACCTATTTTAAAGTGAGAGTAATTCACCTAAATTTTTTTTGGTGATTGTTATTAGCACTACAGTTTTGGATATTCACACTACGTTTTCTCCTAATTTCTCACGTCTTTTGAAAATATGTCTTCTACATACATTTTTAGGAAAAGTGTTCATCACGAAAATTATAGATGTTAACGAGATCTACAACTTTCGTGTTGAACACTTTTCCTAAAAAAGCATTTGCAAGACGTACTTTGAAAATGCACTCAGATTTTGCGTCTTTTAGAAATACGCCTTGTACATGCATTATTAAGAAAAATGTTCAAAACGAAAGTTGTAGATATCGACGATATCTACAACTTTCATGTTGAACACTTTTCCTAAAAATATATATACAAGGCATATTTCTAAAAAGCGTGAAAAAGTAGGAGAAAATGTAGTACGATTAGCCAAAACTTTTGTGCTAATAACAATCACTTGTTTTTTTGGTTAAACACGCACGGTCGTGCACTGCCGTTACAGTCGGTTACTCGAAATCACTGCAAAGTTCAAGTAACATTTTCCTTCAATAATAATATTAATAAAATTTGATTTAAAAATAATTAAATATGGAATATAACATAAGTTCCCCACAAGCCATTGGCTCATATAGCATGAAATACCGCCACCGGAAAGGCTGAAAGCATAAAATATCATTTTTCTTGCCACTCGCCAACAAGAAAATATATAATCTAATTATTTAGGTAATTTACTTATAATATATTGTGATTATATTGATATAGTGATAATGTACTCATAATATAAACTAAGGCTCATTTTAGGGGAATTTATTTTCACTAGTCAAGCGATTATGACCGCCTGAACCAACCTTTAAATACGATCTAATTCATGCGGTCGTAACCGTTTGACCGGTGAAAATAAATAAAAAAGTTAAAAACAATGGCAACCATGTGCACAAAGCATCCCGCGCAACGAGGGTCCGAGAAAAGGGCCCACCAGAAGAGTGAAATATAGACAAAAGTTACTCTCCATTTTTGCAAGAGACGAATCTGCTGTTTCGAGGACTCAAATCCTATGACCACAAGATCACACAACATCTCAACAGGCGCACCGAAGCTCGGCCTCTATATATCAACTCTGGAGAACACATTAAAAATTTTCAAACAAAATTTTATACCAAAGCTTTAGATCAAAGTTCTATATCAATGTTGGAGAATACGATAATTTTGAGGTAGATGGATTTAAGTTTGTTACGGACCGTGCAGGGTTTTATTTTTGAACAGGCCTGTAAGCCGTACACACAGAGCGTGGTTCATATGCAACGGGTTCCTAAGTCCCTTTATCTAGGAGGTCATGGGTTCAAATCCCTGCCTCAACAACCCACTGCATACGGACCACACTCCGTGTGCAGAGATGGATTAGGGTGTACGGCCTACATGCATGTTCAAAAATGAAACCTTGCACGGTCCGTAACAAAGTTAATCAATTTATTATAATTATAATTCAAAAACAACTGTTTAAAAAATTTATTTATATAATATTATCAAAAATAATTATTCGAACTTAAATGAGGTGCCTAGCCAGGCCAGAAGGAAACATACAAACGGCCAAGAGGAAGAAAATAATGTTGACCAAAACATAAAAGTATTTTTTATTAATTTTTTTAATTATTTTAATCTCATCATGCATTAGCTTAATGCCCTACAGCTATTTAGTATTCATGACTCCTTCAATAAGATTTGACGCAGTTGGCTAAACTCAGGCCCATGACATGCAAGTCATGGGTTCAAGCCTTTGCCTATTTATATAGCAATTTGTTGATTATTTTAGATATTGATTAATGCTTCATCTTCTAAATATAATTCTCTAATTAATACTTAATATATCAATAACTCCACGTTCTACATGGACTTGCTCAAAACCACTTTAAGGGTTATTTTTTACTTCCAAGACTAAGGCTCCGTTTGGGAGGACTTGTTTTCACCGGTCAAACGGTCACCACCGCATGAACCTGGACTTAATTAAGGTCCGGTTCATGCGGTCGTGACCGCCTGACCGGTGAAAATAAGTCCTCCCAAACGGAGCCTAAGGCTCCGTTTGGCATGATGGTGGTGGTCATGAACATGAGGGTTAAATTGTCATTCGTTAACGCCCACCTAAAAAACTTCATCCACTTTTATGTTCAAGTGGATGATGTTTGTTAGATGATCCTTAACGAACGACGGTTTAACCAAAGCCACCACCGTGCCAAACAGAGCCTTAGGCTCCGTTGGACAAGGTGGGACAAGGTGGTGGAGGTCGTAAACACATGGATTAAACCGTCATTCGTTAAGAATCACCTAACAAACATCATTCGTTTGAAGTTTGAACATAAACGATTATTTCCTGAACAAACACTAACCTCTGTGGGAAGGTGGCACAGAGCAGCTGCTATCACGCGCTTCTTCTGGACAGAAGGGCCAGCACGTAAAAAAGAAATGAGTCGACCGAGGCGAGTGAAACTATTAGCACGGCTACGAGCACAAGGGTGAGGGCGGCAGTCTTCGCCTGCAAAAACCCAAATAAATTGTAAAATAAGGCCCGAAAGAAATTTCAACTTCTGATGGCAACTCAATTGCGTGACGAACATAAGCAAGTCTCGGTAACCCATTGCTCTAGTTAGTTGTATGTTTTCAGATATTTAGGTCCTGTTTGGGACAGCTCAAACGGCTGGAAAAGCTGATTTTACACTGTTTGTTTAGACAACTTTTGGAACATAGTTTTTCTCAAAAAAGTGTTTTAGGGCCCTTTCCAAAAGCTGGCCCCGCATTGCGTCTGCCGCTTGTAATGTGCTCCTTTCCAACCCTCGCTCATGTCAGTGCTCCTTCCCCGAAAATTTTTTCCTTCATCTGCGGCTCGTAAAAGCCATATTCTGGGAGAATCTCTATGCACGGAATTGTATATAAAACTCGTGTGCTAGGGTTAGCACATGAGAGTGATAACTGAGTGGTGCCGCCGCTTGTAAATCTGCGTACTTCCAACAGGAGAATCCATCTCATGCAGACTATGAACGCAACCCATCTTGTGGTGAATCAAATTAAAACTTAGTTTTTTTCATGTTTGGTTGCTGAATTTTTTGTTTGATATTGGTAGCAGATCTAGTAAGTCAATTGAGTTGCAAGAAGAGGCAACCAACCTCTCTCCATATCCCCTTTATTTTGAATCTAAGGGAAAATTTAACATACAAGAAATTTGAGGTTCTCTTTTACAACGCAATTTTGAGGTTCTCGCACAGCGGTATTTTTGATCTAATAAAGTGAGTTGAGATTTGAGAATAGTCTGTTACAGGCCTACAAGTAACAAGATCGAAGATGATGGTGGAGGAGATATAAGTGAGCTCAACCCATGGAGAATACAAATATAAGGCAGAAGGGGAGTCTTACTTAACCCTAACCCTAGAATGAGGATGAAGAGAAGAGAACTAAAGAGAGAGGAAGAGAAATTTCAAAACTTATTAATAACCTCATAGTCATACATGCCCCAAGGGGTCATTTATGTCTCAAGGGGTCTATTTATAGACTACGACGACATGGGCGCAAACAAACCCAATATGAAGAAGATGCGCATAACACTAAAACATTAAGACTCTAATGACTCAACTTGACTTGATATGACTCAACTCATACAACTCGAACTCAAATACATAAAGTCTCGTAATATAAGTGGCAGCAAATAGTGGGGACCCATATCATTGAACCCGTCTTTTTTTCGAGCTCGAATGAAATTTGGATGGTGCGATCATATGGTTCCTTATTTTATCACCAGAACAACTCCTTTTAGCGTGTTGCATCATGTATTTTATGGGGGTGACGGTTGTGTTGGTGGATGCAAGACCTTGATGTGTCCTGACATCACAAATCGACTGATGCTGGTAGTGAATCACGACCTTGAGGCATGATATGAAATCACTGTCGTCAGCATCATCACACAGAGGATAACCTGATCAACGACGCTTGTCTTCGGGTCAAAAGAAGTAATTAACTATTTAATTCAAAAGAAATTAACTAGTTAATTAAGAAGGGCGTGGGCTCGAGGCAGCGGAGGAGGGCTTGAGAGTTAAAGGCGTGCGGCTCCAAATTGATTGATTGATACGGTTCACAGGGAGGATCGAAAGATCGCATCCAAAGTGGGTTGTGACACTCAATTTTATAATGATGTGTTAAAATTTTATTATCAAAAAATAAGCTCTTAAATGCTAATTCACCTTAATAATAGTGTTGTATCATCATATAATTGATATGAATTTATAACAAACTAATTTTAAAATTTGAAGAATATTTGCTAATTTTTAATAATCCTATTTTTTATTAAAATGAGCTAAAACAAATTATTTAGAAAATTTATGAAATATTTTTCTTAGATCTACAATATCTTTCTAAGATTTATTAAAAAAAATCAATTTCTTTGAATTTTATTTAGCCTTGTGGGCCAATCATTACATTTCACAAGCTTTGTTTTCATTTCATTTTAATAGTAGGCTCCATCTTTTACTATGAAAAGATCCTAGCAATCAAAACCCCTCTTCTAATCCAATGGGTGAGATAATGTAAGGATCAAACCCCTCCCAACCCCTTTAAAGAGCAGCCAGTCCACGTGAAATTCCATAGCCAAACCCGTCCTCCTTTTGATTCACGCATGAAGAGGCTGTCGTAGCTTCTCTTCCCCCAATGCACGCGTGGAGCAGTTCCTTCATGCATTTCGTCGCCCGTAGCCTCGTGGAGCTCCTCCTTCGTGAAGACCGACACCCCCTTGCCACATGGAGTCCCTCCCATAGTAGGTAGTCGGCCCACCAAAATAATCCCCTCTTTTTTAGCTTCTTTTTGCTAGATATGTTGTATATTATGAGTAGTAGTAGCTTAGAGTTACCTCGGGTGTTAGGATCACCATCTCTTGTACATCATATATATTACCAGTGTTTCAATTGTGAAAATACAGAAAACTCTTTTCTCCTATCATGGTATCAGAGTTACGAAAACCCTAGCCGCTCTTGCCGAACTCCATCCCGTCCGTCTCTGCTTCCGAACGAATTGATATCGTTCGGCGCAACTCCAGCAGCGATCGATCGTCGGCCCTGTTTCCGTCGGCCAGTTTCCCATCTCTGCAGTGATCGATAGTCGGCCCGCAGCGATCGATCTCATTTGATGCAACCCATGCAGCGATCGATCGATCGTTCCCTTTTTTTGCCCGGCCGACGACGCCCCTTTCCGCCTCTGGTTCCCGCTCAGGTTAGGTTTCCGCCGATCCTCTGCCACCACCGTCCTATCGCATCCGGCCCTGTCCAATTGCTTCCGATAAGCACCTGCTCCAGCTGATTACTGGTTCTGCACATAGATCCAGTTTGACGACTTAGCGGAAGAATCGATTCCACCGTCGGCCGCCACTCGGCGCTCTTCGAGCTCTCGACCGTCTCCGGCTGCATCATCGGAAGAATCTTGGACTCGATCTCGATCTCATCGTCTCTTGTTGCCCCTGCTCGTCTCACCGGGCCCGTTCGCAGCCCCCGCTCGTCTCGCCAAGCTGGTTTGCTGTTCCTGCAGCCAGCTGGACCCCTCTGTCCACCATTTTGTTTTGATGGCATCATCTCACTCCTCTTTCGTCTTCCTCCAGAAGGCCATGGTGATTGTTGGGGGGATTCCTCGTTTAGTGCCCTCTGCTGCTCAGTCTGGTGCTCCTCGTCACCTGCATGTCTGGTGCTCCTCGTCACCTGCATGTCCGCTGTCATTACTGTCGGTGTCATGGCCATGTCACATATGTGTGCCGCAAACTTCAGAGGGCCTAACAGTCTGGTCAGCAGTGTGCTCCTGGTGTATCTTGCGCTCACTTTTCGGCTGTTGTGGAGCCTCTCTAGGTATCTGAGCTTGCACAGCTGATTGCCTAGCAGTTCTCACTGCCCCGCTCTTCTGCCTCTGTCACTCAACCGACTGCCTCCGCCTCTGCAGGTATCTCCACCTCTGACTGATTACTTGACTCTGGAGCATCCTTTCACATGACCTATGATGTTACACAACTTTTGTCCTGTCAGCCCATCTCCCCTGCCCTTAGTATCATGATAGCAGATGGAACCATTCACCCCATCACCAGTCGTGGCCTCCCTCATACCACTCATTTTCATATTCCCGATGTTGCCTACATACCTAAGTTATTCATGAACCTTATATCCGTCATCCAGCTCACCTCACATGGTTGTCTGGTTACTTTTGACGAGTCTACATGTCATATGCAGGATCGTCTAACTGGGGCACCCCTTGGGGTTGGTCGTCGTCGTTGCGGGGTGTACGTCCTTGATAGTCTTCACCTTCCATCCACTTCACCGTCACCTGCAACTTCCTCCCTCTGTCTTCCTTCAGTGGGTTTCTCTCAGTTGCATCACCGTCTTGGTCATCCCAGTGGTTCGCGTCTAGCTTCTCTCATTAGTCATGATTTCGTTGGTCGTGTTTCTATTGATCGGTCTCACTCATGTTCGGGTTGTAAGCTCGGTAAACAACTACAACTCTCTTATCCGTCTAGTGAGTCCAGGTCTTAGCGTCCCTTTGATTTAGTTCATTTTGATGTCTGGGGACCCGACCTTTTGTATCCAAGGGTGGACACCGGTACTATGTTCTTTTCGTTGATAATTACTCTCGTTACTGTTGGGTCTGTTTTTTGCATTCTCGATCTGAATTTTTCCAGATCTATGTTACTTTTTATGCTATGGTGCACACACTGTTTTCTACTTCCATATGCATTTTTCGTTCTGACTCAGGGGGAGTATCTCTCTTATGCTTTCGAACTATTCTAGCTACTCATGGCACTCTCCCTCAGCTTACCTATCTCGGTGGTGCACACGCTCAGAATGGCACCGCTGAAAGGAAATATTGTCATATTATTGAGACAGCTCGCACCCCTCTTATCTCCTCTCACGTTTCTCCTCACTTCTGGGCTGAGGCTGTTTCCACTGTTGTCTATCTTATTAATCTGTAGCCCTCCACTTTTCTTCAGGGTCAATATCTCGGTGAGTGTTTGTACTCTCGTGTACAACCCCATATCCAGCGAGCGGGATTGACAGGAGCCGGCCCCGTCGCGTGGCCAGGGGGTGCGAGTGCATCGGTGCAGTTCGGCTCGCTCAGATTGGGGTAAGGCGGGCGCGAGGCGAGTGGGGCAGGCCAGGCCCACACTCGCTCCAGGTCATATAGAGGCGGCGAGTGCTAGCCTCATCGAGCATTCGTCGCCCCAGGCGAGTGGAAACTTCAAGGACCACTCGCCCAGTAACATGTGCAATCCAGTGTTCATCGAGCAAGCTGCGCATGCCTGTCGCTTGGCGTTGAGTGAGGCGCGCTCTGTCGACGCCTTCAGCTCGCTTGGCGTTGAGCGAGGAGCGATCTGTCGACGCCTTTAGTTCCTTGACGTTGAGTGAGGCTAATGCTATCAATGCCTTCTGCTTTTGGCATTGAGTGAGACGAGTGTTGTCGACGCCTTCAGCTCGCTTGGCGTTGAGTGAGGCGAGTGTTGTCGATGTCTTCAGTTCCTTGGCGTTGAGTGAGGCGAGTGTTGTCAATGCCTTCTGTTCTTAGCGTTGAGTGAGGCTGGTTCTGTCAACGCCTTCTGCTCTTGGCGTTGAGTGAGGCAAGTGTTGTCGACGCCTTCAGTTCCTTGGCGTTGAGTGAGGCGAGTGTTGTCGACGCCTTCAACTCGCTTGGCGTTGAGTGAGGCGAGTGTTATCGACGCCTTCAGTTCCTTGGCGTTGAGTGAGGATTGTTCTGTCAACGCCTTCAGTTCCTTGGCGTTGATTGAGACTGGTTCTGTCAACGCCTTCAGTTCATTGGCGTTGAGTGAAGCGAGTGACCTTAGATCTCGCATTTGCCCATGATGGGATGCCGCGGGCGAGTGCCCGGTTTACCCTAGCACTGTTCGCTTCCCCCTTATTTATCATTGTAAGCAGTTTGTGGCGAATCTTCGATCCGTTTCCTTGCATGATTTTAATGAAAGCTCGATGACATGTTGTGTTTGTTGTTGACGCAAGAATTTGGTGGTCCGTACGAAGAGCGTTGAGTTCATTCCTTTCCACCTATCGCTTGCGACTTTCTTGATGAGCATCTCATTCTTAGCATATGGTATGCTAGTGGATGACTTCTTCATATATGTAAGTAGTTTTTTTATAAAGAATTTGGGTTCAAATTTAGCATTTTGTTGGTTTATTATTGATTTGGGGAATCATAACTGCGAATTATAGTTGCCCAATGGAATTGGATCAGTGTTGGGAGTCATACAATTACTATTGTATGCCTACTACAGTAAGAGATCAAGAGAAGAGTCCATGCTGCCATTGCCCATATCATGATGAAGGACCTTCATGGCAAGTTCAGATTCTCATTTTCTTCTTTTCTCGTGTTATTCATTGCTTCTTTTGGCTAGTTTGTGTATGGTCAGTATTTGAAAATGGGAAAATGTCTGGTTTTCTACATTGTGTCATGCTGCAAATCCTGTATGTTGGAAAAACCCACTTAATATTAGGCCCATTTGTATAGCATTTATTGTTTTTCTCTCCTCTCTTTAGTCCCACATTGTGTATAGGCCTTTCTCTCTCTTTCTCTCATCTATATATATGTACTCATTCTTTGTATTTGTACCAAGTGGACATATATACAAGGTTGGCTTTCTCCATTTCTACATGGTATCAGAGCCAGGTTACTGACTCCTGCGGACTCCCCTCTCTGTCCGCTCTGCGGCCTGCGACCTCTGCGGCCTGCGAAAGTGTGTCCGCACCTTCTAGCCGCTTCACTCCTGCGGCCTCCCTTGTCCAGTCCGCCGCCTCTCCTCCCGTGGAACCACCTCTCCTCCCGCCTTCTCCTTCCTCCTCTGGCTCCCTATTTATAGCCATCCTGTGGGGTCCACTGCTTCCCTTTTTCCACTGCGGCCTCCTCTTGTCCGGTGCGACCTCGGCGACCTCAACCTCTTGGTCTCCTTCGTCCGCCGTAAGCGCAGCGTCCTCCTCTGTCCGCAGTCCGCCTGCTTGTGGCTGCTCTCCTTCCTCTTCCCAACCTTTTTTCTGTCCGCCGCGGGTTAGACCCTCTGCGTTCTTTCAGTCTTGCGGACTGGTCCAGCCCGCCGCGGTCGCTCTCTTGCTTCCCCGGCTTGTCCACTCTTCTCAGCTCGCTCCTGTCCGCCGCGGTCTGATCCAGACCGCCGCGATCTGATCCAGTCCGCCTCGCCCTCTTCCATCCGGTGCGGCCTCTCTTGGCCCACTCCTTGCTGAGCGTCTGTGCTCACCGCGGTCTCCTACTAGCTCGCCGCGACCTCATCCAGGTCGCCGCGTCCTCACCCAGTCCGCAACCTCATCCAGCTCGCCGCGACCTCATCCAGGTCGCCGCAACCTCATCCAGGTCGCCGCGACCTCACCCAGTCCGCAACCTCATCCAGCTCGCCGCGACCTCATTCAGGTCGCCGCGTCCTCACCCAGTCCGCTCTCTGTCCGCTTCCTCTAGCTGCTGCCTCCAGCCCGCCGCGGTCTCCTTCAGCTCGCTGCGACCTCATCTAGGTCGCCCTCATGTCTACATTTGCAGACTCCGTCGGCACGGCAGTTCCTCCTGAACGCCCGGCCTCTATCCAGGAAGTCCGCGACGAGCTCCGGATCACTACAATTTCGCTCACTGGCAAGAAGAACTTTGTGGAATGGGCACACTAGGTTCGCCGCGTCCTTCAGTCAAAGGGATTCCTTCATCACCTGACTCAGACCGTTATTGGTGTCCCTACTGAGGAATGGTTACGCAATGATGGGCGTGTGCAGACTTGGCTTCTCAACTCTCTTGATGGCGAATCTTATCGCCTGGCCATGTATCATGAGACGGCCAAAGGCATGTGGGACGAGCTCCACACCCTCTACTCTGGCAAAGATAGTCTCCACCATCTATATGATATCATCACCGCTCTCCAGGCCCTTGACAGCAGTGGCGCAACCGACCTGACGTCCTTTGTTGCTCAAGCCCGGTCTCTGGTTGAGGCTTGGATCCACCATCAGCCTCCCACTCTAGATCTCGCTGCTCAACGTACCCAAAAGGAAGCTGTGGGTATCGCCATGATGATGGCCCGGGTACCCCCTCATCTTCACAGTGTCCGGGCTCACATCCTCTCCTCTACTGTTACACCGTCCTTTTCCGATGTGTGTTCAATGCTTCTCAAAGTCTCCCCGCCTCCGGATGTTCCCGGACTTCCTTCTCCGGCCCTTGTTCAACAGGCACCAGCTCCCTTATTGCCTCTTCCCCCCTCTGCCCGTGGTGGCCGCTCTGACTCTCGCGGCTGGGGTCGCGGTGGCCGGTCTAGGCCTAAATGCTCGTTCTGTGGTAAAGATGGTCATCTTGAGGCCACTTGCTATCGCAAACATGGCCGACCTCCTCGTCCACATGCCTCTGCTGCTACTACCGACTCTGCCTCCTCTCGTACTGAGCTCGACGAGGTTCGTCTTCAGCTCCAGCATCTTCATGGCTTGCTCAGCCGTCCGCCTGCCTCGGTTGCTTCTGCTGCCTCTCTCTCCAATGAAGGTATCACCTGCCTATCCTCTGGCACGCGCTGGATCCTTGATTCTGGTGCCACTCATCATATCACCTCTGTTAGGCCACCGCAGTACTTGTCTTCACCTCACCCGAAGTACATTACTGTCGCTAATGGGGCATCGGTTCCCGTCTCTGGATGTGCTGATATTTCTCTCACCTCTTCTCTCCTCCTGCGCTCGGCTCTACATGTTCCGGGCTCTCCTTTCAATTTACTCTATGTTGGTCGCCTTACTACTGATTCTAATTACTCTGTGACATT
Source organism: Platanthera guangdongensis (assembly GCA_039583875.1). NCBI lineage: Eukaryota > Viridiplantae > Streptophyta > Magnoliopsida > Asparagales > Orchidaceae > Platanthera > Platanthera guangdongensis. Next base: position 284,547,530 of record CM077151.1, on the reverse strand, counting down.
TACTTCTTCTTCTTTTCTCATACAGGATCAGCAGACGCAGACTATCATTGGTAGAGGACGGCTGCAGAATGGGCTCTATCTTCTTGACGACTCTCCAACTGTCCTCGCATCTATCTCCTCTTCGGATTGGCATCGCCGTCTGGGACATGCTCCTCTTCCAGTCCTCCGGAAGGCTCTTCCTGATGTTACTCTCCCTGCTTTTCGCTGCGACACATGTATTTTGGGCAAACAGCCCCGTTCTTCTTTCCCCCCTCATTGTACTCGGAGCTCCGCTCCTTTTATTTTAGTACACTCCGATATATGGGATCCGTACAAATTTACTAGTATTTCTGGCTATCGCTATTTTCTTACGTTTATTGATGATTACTCTCGCATGACGTGGTTATATCTCCTTCGGGATCGCTCTGAACTTCCCCGCGTATTCCGGGCTTTCATACTTGAGACTCGCACTCAGTTCTCTGCGCCTATTCGCACTATTCGTACTGACAATGCGCGGGAGTACACCAGCCATACTTTTGCCACTCTCTGCTCTGAATTCGGCATTCTTCACCAAACATCATGTCCGTACACTCCACAACAGAATGGTGTCGCCGAGCGCAAGAATCGTCACCTTCTTGATGTCGCTCGCTCGCTTATGCTTCAAATGCAGGTCCCCAAACCGTACTGGAACTACGCTCTCTCCACGGCTTGCTTTCTCATCAATCGCCTCCCGTCTTCCGTCCTCCAGTATGCTACTCCCTTCAGCCTCCTATTTCTCACAACTCCGCCTTTTCCCATTCCGCCACGGGTGTTTGGGTGTACCTGCTACGTTCACCACCTCGGTCTCTCCACGGACAAATTGGACCCTCGTGCCACCAAGCAAATCTTTGTCGGGTACTCGCGCACTCAGAAGGGTTATGTATGTTATTCGCCTACTACCCGCAAGGTTACTATCTCGGCTGACGTAACTTTTCGTGAAGATCTTCCATTCTTCCCCGCTCCGGATATCGCTCTGAGTCCAGCTCCCGTCGTTCGTCCTGTCATTCCTGCTCCTCACTCCTCATCCTCTCTCCCTTCCATACCTCCGGTCCGTCCACCACCACCGGTTATCCGGGTCTATTCTCGTCGCTCTCCTAATCCCGTGGCTCCTCTGCAGTCGGCTTCGCCCTCTGGTGCTCTGCTCCCTGCTGCTCCGGCTCCCGTCTCTACCGCTCATCCGATGGCGAACTACGTCTCTCTCCATCGCCTCTCCCCCTCTCTTCTTCACTTTGCCACATCATTATCCTCTGTTTCGGTCCCTAACTCTTTGCAGGAGGCACTTCAACATCCTGGCTGGCGAGCTGCCATGGACGAAGAAATGACGGCCCTTTGGGCCAACCAGACCTGGGTCTTGGTTCCCTTACCTCCCGGTCAGCACCCTGTTGGATGTAAATGGGTATTCGTCATCTAGCATGCTCCGGATGACACTATTGCCCGACTGAAGGCCCGTCTTGTGGCCCGTGGCTTCACACAACAGGAGGGCCTCGACTATGAGGAAACCTTCTCTCCGGTGGCCAAGCTTAACACTGTCCGGGTTCTTCTCTCCGTCGCGGTGCACCGCCGCTGGCCCCTTCATCAGCTTGATATCAAGAACGCCTTTTTGAATGGCGACCTTCAGGAAACTGTCTACATGCGCCAACCGCCCGGGTTTGAGACCACGGGGGAGTCTCGGGTCTGTCTTCTCAAAAAGTCAATTTATGGTCTCAAACAGTCCCCACGGGCGTGGTTTGACAAGTTTAGCAAGGTGGTTCGGGACATGGGGTTCACTCGGAGTTATGCAGATTTCTCCCTTTTTACCCGACACCGGGGCACTGGCACTATTCTTCTGTTGGTTTATGTTGACGACATCCTTCTCACTGGGGATGACTCAAAGGGGATTCAAGACGTCAAACAACATCTGAGCACTGTTTTTCAGACTAAAGACCTGGGGAAACTTCGCTACTTCCTTGGTCTCGAGATCGTCCGGCGGTCGGACGGGTTGGTACTCTCCCAACGAAAGTACTGTCTCGATCTTCTCAAAGATGCTGGCCAGTCGGGTTGCAAGCCAGCGTGTACCCCGATGGAGGCAAATCACAAGTTATGCGCTCATGCTTCGGATGACGATTTGCTACTTCCGAACCCGGAATACTATCGACGTCTTGTGGGCAAGTTGATCTATCTAACAGTCACAAGGCCGGATATATCATTTGCAGTTGGGGTTGTCAGTCGGTTCATGCATGCCCCCCGGGCTTCTCATCTCCAAGCGGTTGAACGGGTTCTTCGATACCTTAAGGGAGCTCCAGGTCAAGGGCTGGTTTACAAAACCTCCGACTCTGCTCCCGCATTGGTTGTCTATTCTGATGTCGACTATGCGGGTTCACTGGACGATCGAAGGTCAACTAGTGGGTTCTGTACTTATTTTGGTGGGCATCTTATTACTTGGAAGAGTAAGAAACAAGCTGTGGTAGCCCGTTCCTCTGCAGAGACTGAATACAGATCGATGGCCTCAGTTGTCTCAGAACTCACATGGCTTGAAAGTCTCCTTACTGACCTGGGAGTAAAACTCCCCTCCTCTGCTGTTCTATTTTGTGATAGTCAAGCCGCCATACACATCGCAAAGAATCCGGTCTTTCATGAGCGCACAAAACATATCGAGGTTGACTGTCACTTTGTTCGTGAGAAGGTTCAATTGAAGAAACTTGAATTAAAGCATGTTCCAGGAACTGATCAAGTTGCCGACATCCTCACAAAGGCCTTATCAAGCACTCTGTTCTACCAATGTTTGTCCAAGCTGGGTGCATATGACCTATACTCTCCAGCTTGCGGGGGAGTGTTGGAAAAGCCCACTTAATATTAGGCCCATTTGTATAGCATTTATTGCTTTTCTCTCCTCTCTTTAGTCCCACATTGTGTATAGGCCTTTCTCTCTCTTTCTCTCATCTATATATATGTACTCATTCTTTGTATTTGTACCAAGTGGACATATATACAAGGTTGGCTTTCTCCATTTCTACACTGTGTAATGTCCCGGTTCTTTTTTTCTTTCTAATCTGTTATAAATTGATTGTTCTTGATGACATTTCTAGTATAATTCTACCATTAGGGCGTCATTAGTGCATGCATTCCCTTGTTGTGAAGCAAGTATTTCTCCTCATGTTTTTTTCTTGTGCTCTATTTGGAGGGGTGTTTTTGCTCCTGTGAGTTTAGACAAAATGTCATCATCATAGAATGTATGTTTGACATGACCGTGGTTATGACCGCTATGAAGAGAAGAAAATTAGTTTTGAACATAAAAATGAATGAAGTTCTTTAGGTGAGGTCGGGCGTTCACGAACGATGTTTGATAACCACCGCATTCACGGCTACCATCATGCCAAAGAGAGCCTTAGTTTGTTTATTGTGTTGTCCTATACATTAGCCATGTTATAGTATTTATTAAAAGAACTCATAATATTAGAGAAATCTTCTCTCCCAATGCCTATATGTTTGATCTCCAATGTTCTTCTCATGACGGCCAAGGTTCATTGCCTAGTAGTCTAGTACACTATGCCCTTCATATGCTCTCATCCTTTTTTGGCTACAGGGAGCACTGTCACTTTAATTATTTTATCCGTCTTTGTTCCTTGGCAATGTCTTCTCTGTATTCTCCAGTCTTGTAGGAGTTGCCGCTTTACTCCATTCTCGGTCTCCAGTCACTCCAAAACCTCTCAAGTACTGTTTTGCCTGAATTTGCTTCCCCAGTGAGGCTACAGGGAAGAATGTATCTAACCTCTTTCGTTTTCTTTGCATAGCCCTAAAACTCTTAAAATCATGAGAGAGATTAAAGGGAAGAATGCATCTAATTTCTTTCTTTTTCATATCTAACCTCTTTCGTTTTCTTTGCATAGCCCTAAAACTCTTAAAATCATGAGGGAGATTAAAGGGAAGAATGCATCTAATTTCTTTCTTTTTCATTCCATTGCCCTAAAACCTTTCAAATAAGATCACATTTCACGGTCGGGACGATAAGAAGCTTCTCCAAAAATTTGAGGATGATTCAATGACATTCATTTTTATACGAAATGGCCACAAATTTAAGATCAAAATGAATCCCACAGAAGTCATATTGAATTTCAATTCTACCTTTCAAGTGCTTAACCGAATAACAGAATTGCAAGTAATCATCCAATTCCAAATCCAAATAACCATTTCCAATTGATATATTAACACTTCTTTTAATTGCATTAATTATCCTCTCATTCAGCTTGTGTTTCTCCAGAACAATCAACCTCCAAAATTGAAGGCCTTGAATAACGAGGCTGTCCTTGTGTGCCTGCCGCGACAGTGGATTCAATTAGATGCCTTGACTGGAGAATTTGTGTGTGGACTCATTTCATGGCTAACATAACTGTGTATAGACTCCTCTCTTCGGGAGGGAATTTAGGTTTTCGGCATAGCCATCCATGGAGCGAGCGGCGCCTTCATGAGGCACTCGCCCAGTAGGGTCCAGAGGTAAAATTACCTGGATGCCCTTGCAGGGCTGCGAATAGCCATCCAGAACATCGGATTGTGGCTGTTGGCAGACCGCTTTTGGCTGCATATAACCATTCAGAACAGCGGAGTTACGCTATTTGCAGGTCAGGTTTTAAAACTATAAATAGGCCCAAGGGGTACCTCAAAAGGCAAACTTTCCAGTTCTCTTATTCTCTTGTCTTATAACGCTTTCTGAGGTGCTCTTAGCTCAGCTGCCTCAGCACAGGCTAAGGAGGGGAAGCGCTTTAAGATCTTCCGGGTGTGTGGTGGGACCTCCGTGCTGGAGCTTTTGGTCAGTTTCAAGTTCTAAGTCTTCGGTCAGCCAAGCTTGCGAGGCAAAGTAAGTGTGCGGTCACCCCTTCCCCAAAGGTTCAGACTCCACCAGAAGGCGATTTCCGGTTTCAACACTCGGCCTCCACGTTACACTCATCTTCGTGTTTTTGGTTGTCGATGTTATGCTCTACTCTCTCCACATAAGCGTACTAAGCTCTCTGCTCAGTCTGTTCTTTGTGTCTTTCTTGGGTACAGTACTGAGCACAAGGACTATCAATGCTATGACTTTGTTGCTCGTTGACTTCGCATCTCACGTGATGTCATTTTTTATGAGTCTCACCCTTTCTTTGTGTCCTCTGTTTCCTCGACCTCACACTTATATGTTACTCCCTCTGACGTGCAGTTTCTTACTCTTTCCATCTCTACGCCTCACGTATCCTCCCCTCTGGTATGTCCACCTCTTATTCCCTTGTCATAGTCTACTATGTCACCTCATTCTCCCTTGCCGCAGCCTACTTCGTCTCCTCCTCTTTCCCTACCGCATTCTACTCTTTTACCTACACACTCCTCTCCTCCGTCTCACACTTCTCCCTCTGATGAGCTGTCCAGTTGGGACTGTGTCCCTCCTATTCCTTATCACTATACTCGTCGTCCTCTTCCTATCTCCTCGCCTCCAGTGCCCCCAGACTCAGTGCCTACCTCCTCTAGCGAGTGCCCTGTGGATGATCCTCCTATGCGCGCAACCCACCTTGTGAGAGGCGTCCTCCCGACCGCCTTAGCCTTGTTACCCTACTGCTGGACCTACCTGCCCTTCCTGCTACTGCCTGCAGTACTCCAGAGTCGACTTCCTACTGTGAGGCTGCCCAGATACCTAAGTGGCAGGTTGCTATGTCTGCTGAGTTGGAGGCGCTTGAGCACACTCGTACATGAAAGCTTGTTCCTCTTCCACCTGGTGTTGTTCCTATTACTTTCAAGTGAGTCTTTAAGGTCAAGACTCGCTCCGATGATTCTGTGGAGAGATACAAGACTCGACTAGTTGCTCGTGGTTTTCAGCAGGAGCGGGGGAGAGACTATGACGAGACCTTTGCTCCAGTTGCTCACATGACTACAGTCCGGACTCTTATTATTGTTGTCGATGCTCGCCACCGGTCCCTATCACAGCTCGACATGAAGAATGTCTTTCTTCATGGTGATCTTTAGCGTGAGGTATACATGCTTCCTCCTCCGGGTCTATCCTCTCATCCAGGTATTGTCTGTCGCTAAAGGCAAGCTCTTTATGGGCTCAAGCAGGCACACCGCGCGTGGTTTGCACGTTTCAGTTCAGCCATTACAGACGTTGGGTTCCAGCCATGTCCACATGATCCAGCTCTGTTTGTGCACTCCTCCTTCCATGGTTGGACCATTTTGTTACTGTACGTGGATGATATGATTATTATTGGTGATGATCTTTCTCATGTGACCTTCATCAAGCTTCACCTTCCACAGCAATTTCAGATGAATGACCTTGGACAGCTGAGCTATTTCTTGCGTCTTGAGGCCAGCTCTACAGATCGCGGGTTTCAGCTCTCTCAGCAGTGCTACACATCAGATCTCCTTGCTCGGGCTGCTCTCTCTGACTCTCGTACAGTGGACACCCCTATAGAGCTCCACCTTCAGCTACGTCCGGATGATGAGGTTCCACTCTCTGACCCTACTCGATATCGCCACCTCGTGAGGAGTCTCGTCTACCTCAACATTCCTCGACCCGACATTGCACATGTTGTTCATGTGTTGAGTCAATTTGTTAGTACGCCCACCTCTGTGCATTATGGTCATTGTTGCGGCTCCTGCGCTATCTCCGGGCGACGACCTCTTGGGGTCTCTTCTTCTTCAGCAATAGTTCTCTACAGTTACGTGTTTACTCCCTCCACCTGGGCTAATGATCTTGTTAACCGTCGTTCTGTCACTGGTTTCTGTCTGTTCTTGGGTTCTTCACTTATTTCATGGAAGTCCAAAAAACAGATTGGTGGTTCTCGTTCCAGCACTGAGGCTGAGCTTTGAATCATGGCTACCACCGCTGAGGATATTATTTGGTTTTGTTGGCTTCTTGAGGATTTTGGCGTCTCTTCTCCAGATCTCACTCCCCTCTACTGTGATGACACCGGTGTCATTCAGATTACTCTAAACCCGATGAAACATTCTCTCTCCAAGCATATCGGGGCGGCTGCTTTTTTCCTGCGTGAGCATTATGGTCGGGGCATTCTTGTCCCTTTCTTTATTCCTTCCGAGTAACAGATTGTAGATTTGATGACAAAGCCGCAGACGAGGACCCAACATGCAAATTTACTGTCCAAACTCTCAGTGCATGATCCCCCGTGAGTTTGCGGGGGGAGGGGGGGTGTTAAATATGTTGTATATTATGAGTAGTACTGAAAGCTTAGAGTTACCTTGTGTGTTAGGATCATCCTCTCTTGTACATCATATATATTACAAGTGTTTCAATTGTGAAAATACAGAATATTCTTTTCTCCTACCACTTTTTACCTTTCCCATGAGGTTTCTTTGCACAAACTGGGAGAGATCTTCAAACGTAGTTTCCATTCCGAAGTTTTGATGTCCCCTCTTGCCCCCAAGGTGCATCATATGGCTCCCAAGAGTAATGCTTTGAAGGGAATGCCCCATTCATCAACTATGTGAGTATTCTTCTTGCCCTAATTTTTTAGGTGCTTTAGAATATCGATTTTTATCCATTCATATGAAGTAAGAGAGATAAATTAGCTAGAATTGCCTTAGATTTTTTTTTAGAAAATGATTTCACTATGTCATGCCGTCATGGTATGAACCCTTTTTATGACCATAAATTTGTATGTGCTAAGAAGTTTTATGTTATGGTTCATGGATTATGAAAAGAAATTGGTAGGATTTATTCTTTCCTTAATTTATTAAATACAAGATTGATTAAGACCCTCAATCACATGCAAACTTCTCTTAATCTTATGCAAAGTGCCATCTTAAAATTGTTAAAAGGTATTGATTAATTTTATTGTTCTTATTTTTATATAAGCTCTTGTGAGAAGAATGAATGATCTAATTTAGGTTCGATGAATATCCTAAACTCTTGACGATGATGTACACTATATGTTCTTGTGGTGATGAATGACTTTAATAAAATTCACTCCACATCAACGAATCTATTAAGTTAAAGCTCTGACTACGAGAGACACTAGAGATCTTAAAAGAATAGTAGTAGCTTATATCCATATTAACTTTTCAGATTGATTATATGATCTCATATCATTAATGATGATATGCTTGCATGCACATAGATTCCATTTCATATGCTAACTCTAGATGATAGATGTGCTTGAATGTTTCAAAGGCGTGAAGGTTAGATTTGAGTAATTTCATAAAAATATGGACAACATGAATGTAGAAATACTTGAATATTTTCACGGGTAAGTTGATTTTAGAGTATGATCATTGTATAATTCATATTCGTCGAGGAGGGTCCCACCAAGGCCAGGTCAGCACAAATCAAAGTCAACAAGTCAAGATGGAGGTCAGGGTCAACACGCCAACATACCGAAGGCTTGGGCGAGTATGACGAGCTTCCCTCGCATACTCATCAATAGGCGATGAGGCGAGTTGCTCGCCCAGCCATGCGAGCTCCTCCAGGAAGTCGCCTAGTCCCCGAGGGGTGGTGGGGTATAAATACCCCCCCCCCTCTCAGGATTTTCTTATAAATAGGACCTCATGGGTACGAGGTGAGACACGAAAAAACCAGGCAAGGATCTCGCGAGCTCTACCTTTTTGATACTGGCTGAGCCTTTGGATTCTTTTTCCTTAGAGACCAGGTCGCGACCTCGCGACTTTGTTACCAGCTAGTCTCCCTCGTACCCAGCTCGGCCAATATTGATTGTGGAGGGGGTGCTTCTTTCAAGCATCCGGGTACGTGGCGGGATCTTCCTGCCGCAGAATCTGAGGTCTTGTTTGTTGTTTTTTTTCATCGAAGTCACTTAGGCTATCTAGCCTTGCTGCTAGGCCTGTAACTTTAGGCTGCCTTGATTCCAATTTCTGAGGTAGGAAATTTTCCTGACTTCAACACTTGGTGCGGTGAGCATGGATAGCAGCCAAGGAGGAAAGTTTTGTGATTTGGCGAGATGGTGAATAGTGGCGAGCATGAAGAGTTAGTCGGCAACTCGGCGGGTGCTGGTAACCCCGCGCGAGGTAGCGAGTTCGTGACTGTAGCGGCATTTGAGGACTTCTCCAAGAGGATTGAGATGACATTACTCGTCGAACTTTCTCACCGCCCCGATGTCACGGCGACCTCCCCTCGACGCGTGACACCGCCGGATGATGAAGTTCCGCCGAGGCGAGCTGGGAAGGAGCCCGCATGGGCGGGGGAAGAGCGACCTATGCAGTCGCGGCATTATCCGACGGGTAATCAGGGTATCAGATTCCAAGATCCAGAGCCGCCAAGATACCGCGATACTCACCGTTGGAGCGAGTATGATGACTCTAGCGAGGATGAAACTCGTCATCGTCAAGGGAAGAGTAGCTCCTTTTCTGACGAGATCCTCGCGGCCCCAGTCCCTGAGGGGTTCATAGAGTCCGTCCTCACCTACTACTCCGGCAGAGATGACCCGGTCAGGCATCTCCAATGGTTTGAGGACGTGGTATCGATCCGCAACATGTCTGACGCCTTCAAATGTAGATTCTTCTTCATCACCTTCAAGGGCAACGCAAGGGATTGGTTCCACCAGTTGTCAGTCGGATCCATTTACTGCTTCGTCGATCTGCGTCGGGGCCTCATGGCGAGGTTCGCGACATCCAAGAAGAGGAAGAATGAGGCAACGTCCCACTTCAAGATTACCCAAGGACAGCATGAGAGCCTAGGTCATTACAACGATCGCTTCCAAGAAGAGATCTTGGGGGTGGAGGAGGTAGACAACTTCACCTTAATGGTAGCCCTAAAGTTCGGTCTCAAGCAGGGGCTCTTCAGCATGGAGATGGGGTCCAAACCCCCGAGGTCCTTCGAAGAGATGGTGGAGAGGGCGAATACGTTCGTCCAGGGAGAGGAGAAGAATAAGGATTTCTTAGCACGACTGGGCGGGGATGAGCCACTGGGGAAAGGGAGAGAGGGACCTTCAGAAGCAAGAGGTGGAAGGCCGTCAGAGAAGCGGATCGAGAGGAAAAAGGAGGAACCAAGGAGAAGGAAGTCGAGGAGAGAGGAACTGAGGAGGGAAGAGCCCGGGAGAGCAGAGGAGCGAAGGAGGCAGGAAAGGTCTCGGAGAGATGAAGAAAGGAGGCCCGCGGAGGCTTCGGTAAGAAGAAGAGAAAAAAGGCGATTCCAATATCCCAAGAATCGTCCCCAGTGGAGGCCACCGGTTCGGCCACGTTTCCAGTCAGAAGAGAGGATGAACGACAACCGGCAAGAGGGAGGCCGAGGAGGAGGGAGGAGAGAAGCGATGGTCATCGCCCGTCAGGGGAACAAGCGTCACCAGAGGGAGCAACGGGCGATGCGTCAGGAGGTGGAGATTCCCCTCTACTGCGATATTCATCGGGTAGAGGGGCATGGGACATTAGCCTGTCCAGAGTTCTGGGAAGCGAGGAGGAGGTTGGAGGCTGGAGTAGCAGAGAGGGATCAGCAGAGGCAGGAGGCCCCGGTGGGGCAAGTGGTGTATCAGGCTCCAGCAAGGAGGAGGCATGAGGATCGTGTCGACCTGGGAGGTCGAGGAGAGGTGATTCACGGCCCAGGAGGTGGGCAGGTCGGCGTGATCAACGGCGGGGCCGGACTCGGAGCTTCCTGCAAGGGTAGTCTCCACCAGATTTATCGGAAGAGTGTCGCCCCTCAGAGCGTCGCCTCGACCTCGCAGAATCCGCCGCCGTTGGAAGAGATCACCTTCTCTGAGAAGGACATGCTAGGGAATGAGAATCTCTTCCATGATGCCCGGGTCATTCAAGCTTCCATAGAGGACTTCACCGTCGACCGAATTCTGGTGGACAACGGGAGTTCGGTGAATGTGATATTCAAAAGGAGCTTCGTCGGGCTTCAGGTGGAAACTTCCAGAGTCCAAGCCGCGAACGGACCCCACTTTGGCTTCTCGAGAGAGAAGAAGGAGGTGGAAGGAGGGGTGGACGTTCTGGTCACCCTGGGCGGAACCTCAATCCGATGTCGCTTCGTCATCGTCGACGCGCCAAGCTGCTATAGCGTCATCTTTGGGCGTCCTCTCATCAACTACTTCAAAGTCGTTCCTTCTTCCTACCATCAATGCCTGAAATACTGCCGTGGAGATGTCCAAGTAAGGATCAGGGGCGATCCGAGGGCCGCCAGGGAATGCTACCTGAATGTTGTCAGCACCATCAGCTGGATGGAGGATGCGGAGAGATTGGAGAAGACACTGGAGAAGAAGAGGGTCTGCGTGTTGCTGAGGAGTTAGAGGAACTGGAGGTAATCTCCCGGAAAGGGGAGCCGGGTTTGTTGAAGGTTGGAGGGTCCTTGCCGCTGGAAGGAAAGATCGAGATGGCTGATTGCCTGCAAGAGAACGTCGACATCTTTGCTTGGAGCGCTGCGGAAATGCCAGGAATCGATGTTGATGTTGTCTGCCATCGCCTCAACCAGGATCGAGCAGGCCGTCGAGATCCTGGTTCCGACATCAACATCGGCCTCAACCAGGGTCCTTTCCGATGTTGATGTTGATGTTGTCATGCTAGTAAGCCTTCAGGGAACCAGGATCGAGCAGGCCGTCGAGATTCTCTTCTCAGTCACAAACAATCAAACAGAGTACGAAGCCATGGTGGCCGGCTTACGACTCGCCAAGGAGTTGACAATCAAAGATGTCAGGGCCTTCACCGATTCGATGGTAGTTGCCTCACAAACTAGAGGGGAGTTCGAAGTGCACGACCCTGCCCTGCAAAAATATTTAGTCAAGGTTAAAGGTCTGATCGAGGGTTTCCATCCTTTCTTTGTCGAACATGTACCCAGCGAGGATAATTCAGAGGCCGACTATCTCGCAAAGTATGGTCCCTGGGTCGGGAGAATAGTGACCGAGTTATTTTGATCGTCCGTCGAGGAATGAGAGATGATGAAGATCGAGCAGAGAGCCTTGTGGAAGGATCCGTTCGTTACGTTCTTAACGACGGGTCAGCTCCCTACCAGTGAAGGAGATCAAATGAAGTTCTGATACAAGACTGCTTATTACTTGCTGCAGGAAGGGGAGCTTTACCGCAGAACCATTTCAGGCCCATTGACCAGGTACTTGTCAGAGATCGAGATCCCCCGTGTTCTAGAAGAGATCCATTCGGGAGAGCATGGCAGTCATTCAGGGACTCGTACATTGGAGCAGAGGATCTTAAGGCATGGTTACTTCTGGCAAACCATTCGGGCAGACGCAGAAGCCTTCTCAAAAAAATGTTCTAAGTGTCAGCTCTTCGCACCGCTTCAATTGCAACCTGCGCGACATCTTCGCTAGATCACCGCTCCCTGGCCTTTCGGTATCTGGGGAATGGATTTGATCGACTCTTTTCCTCAGGCTAGCGGACAGAGGAAGTTTGTCCTTGTCATGATTGACTACTTCTCCAAGTGGATCGAGGCCAAGGCACTCGCTAAGACCACTTCGCAAATCATAAAGAACTTCATCTGGGGGGAGATCGCCTGCAGGTTCGGAATTCCCCAGGCCATCATCACTGATAACGGTCCGTAGTTTGCCAGCCTGGAGTTGGAAGACTTCTGTAAGCAGCTAGGGACGGATCTTCGATTCGCCTCTGTGCATCATCCTCGCAGCAACGGACAGGTAGAAGCCGCCAACAAGCTAGTCATCAACCTACTAAAGAAGGTCACCAACTTGAAGGGAAACTGGGCAGAGCAGCTCCCCTCGGTCCTATGGGCTCTGAGAACAACTTCAAACTCGGCCACGAGGGAAACGCCCTTCAAGTTATTCCACGGGTCCGAGGCACTCATCCCTATGGAATTCGAGGTTCGGAATCCAAGGGTGATTGCCGCGGAAGATGGCAACGAAGAGTGGCGTTTGGAGAATAAAGATGCTCAGAGGCTCTCACTAGATTACATTGAAGAACTTCGTGACTTAGCCTCTATCCGCCAGGAGGAAATCAAGCAGCGCATGGCAAAGCACTTCGACAAAAACGTCCGCCTCAACATTTCCTCGCGAGAGATCTAGTCTTGAAAAAGGTGGACGCCGCGGGAAGGGGAGCAACAGTTGGCAAGCTACACCCTAACTGAGAGGGCCCCTACATCATCTAAGAAGCTTTAGCCACTGGAGGCTATTATTTCCAAGATCAAGTAGGAGAGCAGCTGGAAGGTACTTGGAGCGGGGATGACCTGAAAAAATTCTATCCCTAGCGGCAACCTGTACTAAATCCTTGTAATCATATTATATATATAAAACTCAGTGACGGCCAAATTATTTCTTTTCATGTTAATCCATCCCGAGATATATGAAGGCTTTGAGATCCAGCCCCACGATCGACTCCGGAAACCAGCGGTCGACCTGTTCCTCGTAAAAAGCCCAGTGCAGATGATGGGATGATGCATCGGGAAGCGCTCTTGTAAGACCGAGTCTCTGCATTGATGGCCGAGATCAGCTCCCCCCTTGCATGTCGGTCTAGGTCCCCCCGATTGCATCTCTCCTCCGACTGGAGGAACTATCAGGAACAAGTCTGTACGCTAACCTCCTGGACTCGATGGAAGGCTGGTCTCACCCAACAATCATTAGTGGAAACATCCCCACTACCCCCAAGGCAGGATAACCTGCCGAAGAAGGGGCAAGAACAAGCCCAAGGGAAGATGTTGGCCTCGAGTGCGTCCTACACGACCCTCGGAGGAACATTACCCTTCGCTCACGCACTGGCACTCGTAACGAAATGGCATGGCCGAAAGCGACCTTCACTATTGGATCGAGATACGAGTCTTCGACCTGTTACTCCCAATGTTTAAAATATCGGATGTCGGACACATATCGGATTGTGTTTTTAAATGTCGGATGTCGGAAGTCGGAGACATGTCGAGAATAATTTAAAATATCGGATTTCCATATATTATAAATAAAATTGTTATTTAATGTATACTAACTATAATTATATGTTATATAAATAGAAAAATAATATAACACATAGATAAATAATGACATTTATATTATGAAATAAATTTAAATAGTATTTAAGAAAAAATATTATTAACAAATACAAAATGATACATTGTAAAATATATTAAATATTATACACTAATTTTATTTTGATAACAATAAGTTTATTGCAAATTTAAAGATTTAAAAGTTAAAAATACTTGATTTATTATTAGTTTTTTCAAACTTATAAATTTATATTAAAAATATGAAACAATCACTAATAAATGTATTAAATATTTTCATATTTTTTTTAATATGAAATTAAATATTTGTGAAACAATTATATAAAATTGATTGTAAAAATAAAACGTAAAAAAATTGAAATAATAAGTTTAATCGATTTAAGCGTACATAATATAGTATCCATATGTGATTTAAATATATGATGTTTGTCTGCAAATATAACATAAAATAAAATAACGGGTGATATATTTAAAAGTCGTATCTGCTGATATATCAGAAAAGATCGGACATGTCGGCCTATATTTTACAAAAGTACATAATCTATTATTTTGAGAAAAACATATCGTTTTCCTCTAAAAAATGGCATGCCGGGAGACATGTCGGACACGTCGGAGGACATTTAAAACAATGGTTCCTCCTAGATAGCCCAGAGCGGATGATGGGACGATGCCTTGGGAAGCGCTCTTGTAAGACCGAGCCTCTGCATTGACGGCCGAGATTAGCTTCCCCCTTGCATATCGGCTTAGGTCCCCACTATTGCATCTCTCCTCCGACTGGAGGAATTATTAGGAACAGGTCTGGACGTCAACTTCCCGATTTGACGGGTTCAAGGTCGTTTCTTTTAAAAAGTATTCTTCATTTGCAAAACGTTGGTGTCATTAACTCATCTGCCGGCTCTCAAGTAACAGGATGAAATCACCTCAACTCCGATTGAAGTCCTCGAGTTGTAGCGTCATCATAAGTCTGAGGCTCCGTTTGGGAGGACTTATTTTCACCGGTCAAGCGGTCACGACCGCATGAACCGGGACTTAATTAAGTCGCGGTTCATGCGGTCGTGACCGCTTGACCGGTGAAAATAAGTCCTCCCAAACGGAGCCTGATTCCCTGCACGAGCTCCTCTCCTGCATATCGGTCAACGACCTCCTCGGGTGAGAACTCCGATTGAAGTCCTCGAGTTGTAGCGTCATCATAAGTCTGAGTCCCTGCACGAGCTCCTCTCCTGCATATCAGCCAAACGACCTCCTCGGGTGAGAATTCCGATTAAAGTCCTCGAGTTGTAGCGTTGTCATAAGTTTGAGTCCCTGCATGAGCTTCTCTCCTGCATATCGGCCAACGACCTCCTTGAGTGAGACCAGGTTCCTCATTGGAGTGATGTCGTAATCCGTGAACTTTGTACGGGCTTCTCCCCTGCAGACCGACTACTAGCCACCCGAGTCAACTTATTCCCACCCCCAGTTGAGTTTGGCTCATGTTGGGTGTCGATTGATTCTCACCTCTGATTGAGCTTGGATCCTGTTGGGTGTCGATTGATTCCCACCCCCGGTTGAGCTTGGCTCCTGCTGAGTGTCGACTGATTCTCACCCCCAGTTAAGCTTGGCTCCTGCTGGGTGTCGACTGATTCTCACCCCCCAGTTGAGCTTGGCTCCTGCTGGGTGTCGACTGATTCTCACCCCCAGTTGAGCTTGGCTCCTGCTGGGTGCCGACAGATTCTCACCCCTAGTTGAGCTTGGCTCCTGCTGGGTGTCGACTGATTTCCACCCCTAGTTGAGCTTGGCTCCTGCTGGGTGTCGACTCTTCTCCACCCCCAGTTGAGTCTGGCTCCTGCGGGTGTCGACTACAACCTCTGAATCAGTTGAGTCGGGCTCCTATGCGGTATGCAACCATGCAGGTACAGGCAGCAATGAGCAAACATACGACTGCGACCATGCAGGTGCGAGCATCAAAGCACGAGCAAGAGGCGGCGACCTGCAAGTAGGCGACGAATTTTGATTAGCAAGGTCCAAATGCGAGTTAGCATATCACGAGCACTCTATCTCTCTGAGCCTATGAGCCTAAGAGCCTATTGTGCGACATCCAGCAAGCGAGCATGCGAGTGAAAAAAATCCAGAGAGAGGGAAGCTACAAAAACCTTGTACTATGTCAAAATAATTACAAATGTCAAAATAGTTACATGTTTCAAAATTCCTACGTGTTTTCTATAGGCGAGTATGGAGAATATTGGCGAGCAACTAAGACTCATCGTTGCCAGTATCGGGCCGATATTCCTCATCGCCAATATCTGCGTCTTCTTCTTCCTCGCCCTCGCCACTATCTTCCTCCTCGCTCTCGCCGCTGTCGTTGCTGCTGCTGCCGCTGCCGCTAGAGCCTGACACCGAGGAAAGGACGCGGTCAGGCGAGTTAGATTCCTCGGCGAGCAACTCCAGAATCGGGTCCTCGACTGTCATCTTCGTGGCCACCTCGTCAAGATGGCAGCCGATCCTCAGCCTGGCGAGGATGATATCCCCCGCTGCCCGTGCAATTCCCCGGCGTATGGGCGACATCTCATCCCCATGAGGGCGGGGCCTCTTCACCGCAGCATGTGGGGACTCCGCCAGTTGTGGCGCAGCGGGGCGAGGAGCTGAGGTGCTCGCACGCTCCTCGGCGGCAACCGCGCGAGTTTCCATCTCGGCGGCGCGAATCTGGGCAGCTTCTAGATCGGCCATGGCGCTGGCGAGTTTTTGCTCGCATTCAGAGAGCTTCTTCGCCGCCTCAATCTCGGCAGCCTGCGAGAATCATGAAACAATTAGCAAAATAATCCAAGTCCAGATCAGTCATATCGCACGGGGAGGCGACATACCTCATATTCCTTCCAGCGAGCTGATTGAATTCTGAGGTCGATTGCCTTCTTGGAAACGACCTTCAGCACCTCGTGCGTCTCGAGTAGCTTCCTCGCCGAGAAATGGCCCAGCTCGGCAGCTCGCAAAATAGAGCGTGAGGTCAGGTGGGCGAGCTCCTCTGGGCTGAGCTCTGTCATGGACTCAGCATCACCTCGTCCGTAGATGGCGTGGAGGGCGTCGAAGGCCTCCCCCTTGTCGTCCCAGTCCTCATACCAAGCGGGGAGGTTGGTGCTCAGCGACACCAGGTGCTCGTCAGCAGACCAAGAAACCAGCGGGCGGACGAAGGCATCCTTACCTTCTCGCCCAAGGTTGTAGTTCGGGTGAAGGTAAGGCGCCCCGACGTCGGCCGGAGATTCTCGGTCATCGAATAGCTGGCGGGATACCTTAGCCCGCTTACTCGCATGGTCAGGCGACCTGACCTTCTCCTTCCCCTTGGCGGGCTTCTTCTTCTCCCCAACTTCTGGCAGCTGGTTAGGGGTCTCTGGGTGCGACGAGGCGAATTCCTTCGCCGGAGGAAGCTGCTTCGAGGGGAGCTCAGAGGGTACTGCGAGAATTAGGAGTGAGTTAATGCAACTTTCAAAGTAGCTAAATGTGAGAGGTTGCCGAGTACGTTCAAATTTTCGAAGACTTACTCTCGCAAGGGTGGATCTCTAAAAGGACATTGACGTTTATTCGCTAAAGGATAACGTCGAACTGCCGCCCGCGAAAAACCTCGACCAGCTTCTCGCGCACGCCCTCCAAAATCGACGGCAAGAAGGCGACGTCGGCGGGTTGGTGCGGCCTCCCCAGCACGCCATCGAAGTCGTCGGTAATGACGACGAGGTACTCTCTCCATCGATGGACTTTGTTTGTCGTCCCGACTAGCGTGCAGACGTGGTTGCTGAAAAAGACGATCCCGTCCGACGTCGCCGCAAAGGCGAATATCTTCCTGAAGACGGAGAGATTGAAAACGATCCTCTCTTCCCGCAGGTAACATAGGAACCCCATGATGATTGTCACGGCGTTGGGGTTGATTTGCGCAGGGACGATGCCGAAGTACTGGAGGATTTGGCGATATTCCGGCCACAACGGAAGTCGCAAGCCGGGTTCGAAGTGGCGGAGAGATAGAATCAGCCCGCCTTCGATATAGGAGTTTAATCGCTCTGTACGCGCGAGGAGTCTCGCCGAGTAGCCTTCGACGAGATGCCGCTATCGAAAATCCTCTAAATCTCGCTCAGAGGTGGCAGATTTTTTTAAAATATCATCGGTGAAGTTCGCGACATGGGCTTGTCGGCGAGCGCTGGCGTCGTCCCCGACCATCTTGGGCGAGTTGTTTGGGCGAGTAAGAAGCGAGAAGATAAAGGGGAGGCGAGCAAGGGAAGTTACACGCGAGTATAAGTCTAAAAATCGCAGCAGCGTACTTATGATTTACCAACCCCCTCTATTTATAGTCTAGGCAAAAGGGGGGGGGGGGGGGTATATGAATCTCACGCGAGTATCGGCCTAAATCGCGTGCCTGCAGAGGGCAACCCTAGCGCCTGTTCTATCACGCGTGAAACCTTACAGAAACTCGCCAAAACCTGCACGACATATACGGAAAATCGCAAAAAGAAAACGAACTTAACAGAACAGAAGACGACCATCAACCAAATGATGTCGAGATTCAAAACTCGCTTATTACAAATA
Source organism: Platanthera guangdongensis (assembly GCA_039583875.1). Taxonomy (NCBI): domain Eukaryota; kingdom Viridiplantae; phylum Streptophyta; class Magnoliopsida; order Asparagales; family Orchidaceae; genus Platanthera; species Platanthera guangdongensis. The sequence goes on along the minus strand of CM077151.1, from coordinate 284,529,121 downwards.
TGAATATTGTTCATTACATATGTCGTCGGAGGCGAGTTAGGCTAACTAGAAAGAAAAAGAAAACAAAGTCCTGGGAGGCCGCTCTGGAGGATGAGGATGTCGCCCGGCCCAGCCCATCTCGCGAGCCCGTCGGTAGTGCTCTGTTGCCACCGATATCGCATCGTCGCCAAGCCGCAACTGTTCTTCCATCCTCGCCAGCCGACCAGCAGAGCCCATGCTCGCGCGCATCCCAGCCAATTCGTCGAAAGCGAGCTGAAGACGGTGGTCGTTCATCATCATCTGTCGGTCTATCTCTCTGATCATGTGGAAGCGAGCCTCGTGGTTCTCCAAGCTGGCCTGAAGCTCTTCCATCCTCGTCATCCTCACCTCCAACAACGAAATCCGGCGGTGAGGCTCGCAAATAGCGAGTTGGTTGAACTTGGACTCCCACTCCAAGTAGGCGCGAGCGGCTGCGTGGCGATATGCGTTCCCAGACAGCCCGATGGCGTCAAGGAAAGCCGCTCCCGGGGTTGCAGGGCGATCTGTCAAAAAGAAACGTCGCCAAATCAGAAGTCGGCATCAACAATCAAGTCAGCACAACAAAGACGTTACCTGGCGAGGTGATTGAGACCGCCGAGGAGAGTGGCCGCGGCCAGAAGATTCTCGCTGGCCCGAAGATGAACCGCCAGCGCATTCGACAGGCCTCCCCTGTCCGCGACCTCCATGGTCGCGATCCCCATTCCTCAGCGGGAAGTAGTTGGACCGTTGTCTGTCCGGCCTCCGAACCGAGCTGTCCAGCGGAGGAGCTGGTGGCAGCACCGTACCCGACAACGGTGCCCGCGATCTTGTCAGGGGAGGCGGTGGAGGCAGAGGCGTGCTCGCGAGTTGGCGCGAGGTAGAAGGGGCAGAAGGGGGCGACGGAGGCACAGGGATACTCGCCTCCTGCTGCGTCTTGGAGACAGCAGGAGGTGGCGGCGGCAAAGGAATGCTTGCCGCCGGCAGTTATTGAGTAATTGCAGGGGCGGCAGGAGTTTTGCCCGTCCCGGGCTGAGGGGTCTTGGTCGGCGCAAGATCCTTTCTCGCAAGAACATTCTTGCTCGCAGAAGGAATCTCTCCCGCCGAGGAGGCCGGTACTTCGGTCGCCTTCTTGGAGCCGATGTTGTTCCACACAGTGCGCGCGGTTTGGACTCGCTTCCCGGCTTCGAGAGCGATCAGCGGGGCCGTTCGTAGAGGAGTGGCGTCAAGCACCACGACGGCGTCATCTGGCGAGAGACCTGCGGTGGAAAAAATCAAGTTAGCAGAAGCCTCAACAACTGACTAAGATCTCAATACATCGGCGAGGTTGCGACGTGGCGAGGTAACGAGGTCAACTTGCTCCTGCGCCTGAGCATTGACGTCTTCGGCTGCTGGAGGGATGATCGGCAATTTGAGGAGATCAGCGCCATGAACAGATATATCGGGAATATCGTCCAGCCCAAGCTCGTCAAGGAGCTGCTGGGCATTCAGAGGGGATGCGGGATCCTTGGTCGTCGCGTCGGCGTCTTTCAGTGATGAAGGCGGGATGTCGATCTCGGGTACGTGCGACTTCTTTGTTTTCTTCGTCTTCTTCTTCTTACTAGGAGGCAAGTCGGCGGCGGCTTCACCTTCGCGCGGCCTCTTCGGCTAGGCAGGCCGGATGAAGCGGTCAACGCATTAAGGCTCTGCTTGAGAAGTTTCTCGTCAGCTTTCGACATATCGGCGAGCTCCAGTAGGTATACCTCGAAAGCCAGCCCCCCCCCTATTTATAGAGGTCGACGGGCACCAGCGGGATGCGAGTAGTTCAGAAACTTGGCATAGCAGCTCGCCGAATACGTGCTGGATGATTCTTTCCGAGCTCCTACGTCGCTCGAAAAGAGCAGGGATTGTGTACAACTCATATTCATCGAGGAGGGTCCCACAAGGCCAGGTCAGCACAAATCGAAGTCAACAAGTCAAGATGGAGGTCAGGGTCAACGCACCAGCATACCGAAGGTTTGGGCGAGTATGGCGAGCTTCCCTCGCATACTCACCAATAGGCGACTAGGCGAGTTGCTCGTCCAGCCATGCGAGCTCCTCCAGGAAGTCGCCTAGTCGTCGAGGGGTGGTGGGGTATAAATACCCCCCACCCCCCTCTCAGGATTTTCCTATAAATAGGACCCCAGAGGTACGATGTGAGACACAAAAAAATCCCGGCAAGGATCTCGCGAGCTCTACCTTTTTGATACTGGTTGAGCCTTTGGATTTTTTTCCTTAGAGACCAGGTCGTGACCTCGCGACTTTGTTACCAGCTAGTCTCCCTCGTACCCAGCTCGGTCATATTGGTTGTGGAGGGGTTGCTTCTTTCAAGCATCCGGGTACGTGGTGGGACCTTCCTGCCGTAGTATCTGGGGTCATGTTTGTTGCTTTTCTTCATCCAAGTCACTTAGGCTATCTAGCCTTGCTGCTAGGCCTGTAACTTTAGGCTGCCTTGATTCCAATTTCTGAGGTAGGGAATTTTTTTGGCTTCAACAATCATATGCATTCATTATTTCAAAAGTAATCAAGAGATCCTAGATGATGCAAATGTGCAAGGTAATAATCATGCATGCAAGTTGTTTGAGATATTATCTGATAAAACTACCCACTAGTAAATGAGTACAAGTTGCTACAAACATACCGTAAAATCGATCGGAGATGGTGGTGAAGGCGGGAGATACAAGGGAGCCGAGCTCAACCCACAAAGAATGCGAGGAGGAAGAGAGAGAGAGTCTTTCTCAACCCAAACCCCAGAATGGGGATGAAAAGGAAATAACTAGAGAGAGGGAAGGAAACTAGAGAGGACGAGAACTTTCATAACTTCATCCATAACCTCGAACATGCCCCAAGCGATCTATTTATAAACTACAATGGTATGGACGTAAACAAACCCAATATGAAAGAGATGCACACAACACTAAAACATTAAGACTTTACTGACTCGATTCATACAACTCAAACTCAAAGACATAAAATATCGTAATGAAATGTGTAATATAACCAATGACAGATAGTGGAAACCCACATTAGGAAATTAATAATCTTGTGCATTTAATATAGATATTCAGCCACTCCACCTTCAACCACTTGGTTTTAGGTTGGACGTTTAGGTTCTAACATGGGAGAAGGGTTGGGTTAACGTTTCACTCCCACATTACCTAAGTTCAAAAAATAGTCCACTTGTTAGAGGTCAAAGACCCGACTCAAGCATGTTGAGGATAGTCTCATTTTGAGAAATTAATATAGCTCTATGTACTTAGTATAGATCTTACGCCTCTTCACCTCAAACCAATTGGTTTTAGAATGGGTGCTTAAATTCTAACAAAATGCATAATAATAATCACAACATATCATGCCGTAATACTAATCAGAACAATAGTATTACTAGGTTTAGGAGCTACGCTGCCATGCTTTTGAAAACCCATGTCTTCCCTCTTCCCAACATAATTCCTCCCTTGTGCCTGAATGCCCTAAAGTCTTAAGAGCTGTAAATTAGGAGATATCATTCTTATATATCCCTTACGATTCATCAATTTTTATGAAGAAATGCCATGAAAAAACCAAGGGAGGCAACCATGCATCTCTACTATAAAATAAATTAGATCCAATAAGTCTATATGAGACATGCAATAATAATAGTTATTTATATTTTAAAATTTTATGAGCTTACGAACCGTGTTTTCGATTGAAGGCCACTCTATATACTTCAGCTGACTTGGCTGCTCAACCAAAAAAGTGCTAGAGACCTTAAGGTCCTACAAGAGTTAAATAAAGTAGGTCAATTTTAAGTATTTATCCAGGTCAAAAGAGTTTGCCCTTACCGAGCAATATCATTGGCTATTGTCATCCAAAATGGTTTTTGATCGAACTCATCCTCCGGTGAAAACCATTGACAGTGATTTCCTCTTGATGTTGCGCAATTTACATCTCTACCGTGAGGACCAGAACCTTGAAGTGATCCTCCTAAAACCTGTGGGTGGAAAAAGCGGGATCCCTGGAGAGAAATTATACAACTTGAGTGTTAAACAAGTTCAAGAATTTTCAATTAGAAGTGAGTGATTTGAATGCAGACCATTTTCAAATTCATTTGATTGTGGAACTTGGCGGATAGCCCGGAAAAAACAAGTGGTTCATTCCTGCAGAACAAGAGAGACTCTAGAAGACAAACTTATCAAATTGACTATTAATATATATAGAGAGAGAATTATAGGATACAAAAAGGAAAGACCTTGGTGGTGGAAAAGAGATAAATCCAGCTGATAACATCCTTAAATAGCTGTATCCGAGAAAGAGAAGTTCATCTAAAAATCATTAAGATAAGATAGCTAACTAATAGCACATAAAAAATTAGAAGCCAGCTAATTCAAAAAATGATGTCTTCAAAAAACATTCATGAAGGCAATTAAGTATAATACTTTCAGCTTTCCAAAAATATGGAATCATGCATTTTATTATGTGGCATTAATTTAACAAAAACAAGTAGAGCCCTATATTGAAAGTATATATATAGATATGTTATGTATGTCCTTCAATGAGTGCATGTCAGAACAATAGACAAATAATGCCAGCCAGGAAAATGGAAAGCGGTCTGTTACTGAGAATGGCATCGTCATTGACCACCAACATAGTGAGGCTAACGAGGGCATCTATTTGAATCGAATGAGGCGGAGGATGTTACCGATTAGGACAAAACCATCAGGAGTTGAATCCAAGAGTGACATTATCTTTTAATAATGCACGGGCACATGGACATTTATTTGAGGCGAAGGATATGGCTGGTTAGGATGGAACCAACATGAGCTAAATCCTAGCGCGGCATTATCTTTTAATAATGTATTTTAGTTCTCGCATATCAATTTTGTATTAATTGCATGTTTGACCTTGGCCCTATTTAGTGAATGTTAGTATGACTATTGGTATCTTTTGAAATCAATTGAAAAAGAGTATAGAGCTGGCCAAGATTCTAATTGGATTTCTCTCTTGTTTCTCTTCTTCTCTCCAAGAACCCAAGGAAATCCAAATGGTAACATAGATAAACTCTTAAATTGGCTCCAGTGGTAACATAGATAAACTCTTAAATTGGATAGACATGGGCAATGGTGCGCAGACGAAAGAGTAGTGATGAAACAATAACATCAATTTGCATTTGAGTTAAAATTTCACAAGAAATTAGAGTATCACCCTGTATTTATTATAAACTCATAATTAAAGAGAAAATAAGGTAGCATAAACTAAAAGAGATACAAATCCAGGGTCCAAACTCAAAACATACAAGGTTCAGTAAGAAGAAGCTTCAAAAACACATGTAAATGGACAAGAATTCAAGGTCAGTTTGGCTTGGCTGCAACGCTGTAAGAAGCAGCGGTGGAAACATTGGTGGGGGAATATGTTATTTTGCAGTGGTGGGAAAATTCATGAAACTGTTTGGAAAACTGAGTTCGCGGTGCTGTGTGAAACAACAGTACAAAATTAATTGTTTGTAGGTAATGAAAATTACATTGTTAAACAAAAAGAAAAGACACTAGACAACATATACTGATAATTAGTAAATTATGAAGTCCAAATGTTGATATTAATCATCAAGCAAATAAATATATAGTTTGCTTGACATAGTTAGTTGATAAATATAATCTAAATGGATCAACGCTCCCTATCTTAATCAAAATTTACATCACCTGCAAAAGAAAATTACGATAGATTTTTAATCTATTTTTTTTTTTTACCTTTACGGAATTTTTTAAATTATTTTTAATTTGATTAAAATTTAATTTACATTTTAAAATAGCAAAGAAATTTATTATTAAAATTCAAATAAATTAAACAATAATTTTAAATTTATATTAACATTTATTATAAATAATTAGAACATTATTAACATTATTAATTATTTTATAATATATTTATTT